>CM040239.1:90299370-90699370 GCA_022545495.1 Chrysanthemum lavandulifolium
AGTGACTTTAAAAATGCGAGACTTGAGATTATTTGATGAAGCATTGGCTAAGTTAATATATGTTTTGACACCTTGTTGACTTTCCTTGGTGAGAGTAGGAATAGAATTACGACTTGACCGGGCGTGTTGAGCCTAGCTTGTTCCCTTAACCATAGATAATCTAAAATTATCGGCTAAGCATCTGCGGATCTCATTATTTGGGATTTTAAATTTGCGAGATCGAGAAATGATAGAGTTACTTATGAGTTTAGATGCTAAGCGTGGAGTAGTTGGTTCTCTTTAGAGCCCATCGAAGGTACTTATGGCTTTTTGTTCCCACAAAATTGTTTCACCCATATCTGTCTAAATAATTAGAGATGTCGAGTTTTTGGCGATGGTTAGTTCTTTATCTTCTTAAAAGAATCTTTGTTTTAAAAATTGGGTACACATCAAGGATCCGTAATAAATAAGTGAGTAATCGATGATAAGTGAAAAGTAATAAGTAAAGTTGTGAGTGCGGTGTCGAGATCGGACCCTTGGATCTTTAGCCGGGATTGAGTGAGGTCTTAGCCTAGCCACCGGGATCCTCATTTCATGAAGCCTATAGTCTTGGAATTACCCGTGAAGCTCCGTGGTTCACAACTCATATAAATTAAAGTAAAAGTTCATGTGAAAAAAAAAAAAAAAAAAAAAAAAAAAAAAATTGTTGAAAAATGAAAGTGAAAAATTAAAAGTTAGTAATAAAAATTCCTTGATGTGGACCTCATTTTTACGACAATGGTTCTTGAGAGAAGGCGGATAACTAATTATCGACTTAGCTTTGTATCTTTATCGGAATAATTCTTATCGAAACGAGAATTTGAAGAAATTCATTTCTCACAAAAATAAAAAATTCTAGAGGAAATAGGAAAATGGGAACGAAAAGTAAGTACACAAGTAACTTACATGGGTAGTGTTAGCATCTAGAATCATTTGTAACAATGATTTCGGTTTTACGCTTAGTTTAGGACTTGTGAAAAATCAGGGACGATGTATTCTATCCGTATGGTCACTTCACGCTGTGTTGTGTTTTCTACTCCGTGATCCTAACGTGTCGTTTGAAAAATGTTGGAGTTATTGATCGACATGAAAGTTCAACAAACCGTCATTCATAATCGGATGTGCGTAACCGTAATATCTATACTTGTAAATTAAAAGGTAAACGGGGCGTTTTTAGAATTAGGGGTTTCTTAATCTCTTTTGAGAAATCTTTGCTACTTCTTCATAGGTTTAGTAGAAAGAGATTGAAATCCTTGGTTTTAGAAGCGTGAGTTGATTGCATTGCGTGAGGACACGACAATGGTCTCGTCTGGGGTATTTTGATATGTGCTTATTCACATATCTTTTCTTTATCAAAATAGACCCAAAACAACCAAGGAAAAGCCGTTTATTGCTAATATTTGTGGTTTCTTGAGTTTGTGCTTGTGCAGTGCGGATATGCAAAAACACGCAAAAGGATCCAAATCGGATGTAAATCCGAGCACGAGAGATCAAGAGAGTTTTAATGAAATTGTAAAGTCAAGGTTGTGTATTTTGGAAGATTCTATTATCGAAGATGATTTTGAAGTTTCGAAAAGTTTGAAGAAAAGTCAAAAATGGTCCTGCAATTTGAGCTTTTGTGATTTAGTCCCTAAAGTTTCGGATATTACGAAGTCACCCTTGGATTATTTGAGCTTTACATGATTAGTCCTTGATGAGATTTTCGAATTTCACATTTAGTCCCTTGGAAATCCAATTATACAAGTTTGGTCCCTATATTACTAATTGGATCACATTTAATCCTTTGTCCAATTCAATATAATCACTTTCGGCCCAAAGAAATTTACCCGAGCCCAACATAACACACGCTACCCGGTTAATATATCCTACCCGAAAAGCCACCCAAACCCGCCCAATTAAACCGGTCAACGAACCCATGAACCAGTCAAATACCCAAAATATAATAAAAAACCACTGCCAAAAACGTTTACCCCCCTTTTACCCCAAACCCAGTTACATGAACCCTAATTCACCCACCCTTGTAATTAATCAAAATTACCACAATTAAGGGTAGAATCGTACATTCCCCTGACACCACACTGACAAAGGGACTGACACTTCATCAATCCGTGTGCCATTGGCCACGTGGCGTTCTCCCATTGGCCGAAACAAGTCACCAGAGATGATCCAAGGGTTGTGATGAGAAGGAGATGTGTGGGATTCAATCCAAGGGTGTATATGAGCTCAAAGTAGCACAAATAGAAGAAATTAGAAGCTTCTCAAGCCAAGCTCATGTTATAAATAGACCCTTTCATTTGTTCACAATTGTAATCTTAATTTTCGTAATTTTCTTCTCTCTAGATTTAGTTGTAGTGGTTACTTTCATTTTCAATGTTTTAAGTCCTTTGTAATTCGTTTTTGTACTCAATCTTCCTTATTAATAGAATTTGAATTTCACTTCCAATTGTTATTGATTAAGTTTTTATGTTCTAAAGTTGCTTATTATCTTAATTGAGTGCTTATTTCAGTGTTTTCATCAATATTTTTAGCTTAACTTTTCAAAATCTCAAAAATACAAAAAAATCACATTAAATAATTTAAAAATCAAAAACCACTTTAGATCTGTATTGAGGATTAATCCTGTACTGATTTACTGTTTCATATGTTCATTTAAGCTTTTAAGTAGCTTATTGTGAGCTTATATTAGTTTTAATCTCAAATTCACAAAAATCTCAAGCTTATAACAGATGCTACAGTACTGATGTGGTTCAGCTGGTTTTGGATCTGGAATTGGATGGTACTGATGATGTTTTTGGGTTGAGATCTAGCTGGAATTGGATTAGGATTAGTGGTTGATAGGTTAGTGGTTCTAGTTTCTTCAAAGTGCAAGCCATAGTGGCTAAGGAACCTTGTAAGTTCAAATCTGTTTTTGCTCATTTAATCTGTGTTTGAATCTGTTTATTAGTTGTCATTATTACTGTTTGATTGATGTTTGATTTTGTTTAGTCTAAATTGATCATTATCTGTCATCTAGTTCATTATATAGTAGCACAAAGAGTGTTTGGATCAGCTGATATATCTGTGTTTAAGGCTAGTTGATAAGTGTTTAGTGTTTGATACAAGTTTCAGTAGTTAATTGGAAGTAAATTGAGGTCTTAGCAATTGCAGTATAACTAAGTAAGTCAAATCAAGTTTAAATCTGATCTTGTGGTTGCATCTGTGGAAATCAGTAGGTTTAGTAAGCTGCAAATTGGTTTGAAACTTATAGATCTAGCCTCTAGTTATCATAATTAGTGTTAAAATCTCATTATCGGTTCATAATATTGGATCAAAATCATTTTGGTCAAACTTTCATGTGTTTTCTTCAATAGTCAAACTGTCAAAAGTATTTTGTACCAAACTTTGTGAGTCATTCGATGATTCATTCTTGAATTTGAGAGTGTAAAACTTTGGGAAAACAAATTTCAACTGGTCTAGTTCGATATTCACTTTTTGCTTAAACCGGTTCACTCATTTGAGCTTCTAATTAGCTTATCAAACTAGCATTAATCCCTGCTCACACTCGATGTATCTTGAGTGTGAAACAGATTTTGCATCTGTTGTATAATCTTCAAAGCAGTGAATTAGAGTTTGGTTTTTGGTACAAGTGTAGTTGGCCAGGTGGTTTATAAGACTACATTGCTTGATTTTGGTTTGAGCTTTTCTATAAGCTGGTGCAGAAGCCCAAATAGAAGGGGTCTTCACTGGTTTGTTCATTTGAGCAGTTAGCATTAGATCATCATTCTGAGCTTTAGGCTTGTTAGGAATAGGTACTTTCAGTAGTAATCAGCTTATTCTAGTATACTTTAGCTTTGTTCACTGTTTGATTGCATTATTAGCTTATTTGCCCTTAATTAGTAGCTTATTCCATCATCAGTTGCACTATAGCTTCATTATTTCACACATAACCTGCTATTTTCTTATTATTCATAGATTAGTTATATCATTTTAGAATTTTCCTGTAGATTTCATAATTTTTGGTCTTCATTTGCTATTTTCTCAATTTAAATAGATTTTAATCAATTTTAATTAGCTTTTATTGAAAATAATTGAGAAAAGTTCCAAAAATAGTTTTCACTTTTCTTAGTTTAAGATAAATATAAAAAGCATAAAAATATTTTTCCTAATTTTCTCCCTTTATTTGATTTTTCACCATTTTAATTAGATTAAAATAGTTTTAAATTGGTAGAAAATAGAATATTAATCTTAAAAATACAAAAATAGTTTTTAAAAGTCTTTTGAGTTATTTGTGATTTTTAGAAAATAGTTTCATATTTTTCTCTTTGATTTTTATAATTTCTAGAATTTTAATTAGATTTAAATAGTTTAAATTAGTTTTTAATTTTTATAAAATCAATAAAAATCCAAAAAAAATAGTTTTAATTCTAAAATAGTTTTCTTGTTACATTTTTAGAGTAAAAGTAAATTTTGGCATTTTTAGGATATCGTTTAGACATAGTTGCATTTTTAGTCGCGTTTGTTAATTACGTTTTATTTTAGATTACATTTAGGATTTCCCGTAGTTAGATTTCCTTAATTACTTTCCCATTCCCGTAGTTCATAATCAAAATCTATAATCAAGTCATCAAGCATTAAATCCAAACCAAGAACGACGTTGGCAATTCACGCCTCGTTGGGAAAACGATTCGGGTTTACTAATCCGTACACACGATCGCACACGGGATTTGATTTATTATTCTTTTTCCTAAGAGAATTTGAATCTATCTTCGTGAGTATTTTTGATATTGATATTAAGGATTATTCCACATAACCCTTGACCCTTTATTGAGAATCGGTATCCTAAAGATCCGAGCAAGATTATGCTAGCAAAACAAAGCGAGGTTGACCCGAAGCTAGGTAAATTGCTTCTTCAAACTCTCTTAACAAGCCTATACTTTAAATTTAAATTCAAAATTCAAATTTTACTTCTTTTCTTCATATTGGCGGTGTCAAACTGGTTTATAAAAGCACGCCTGTCTATGGAAGCCAATGGTAGAAAAATTACAAAGAGGAAGCCGGAGATCTTGAAATGGAGTCCAATTTCTTATCAGAAATTGCACACAAGAGCACAATAGGTGATAGAGGAACTCAGGAACATCAGGTGCTCACGAAAATATGAACCAGAGAACTTCAGCATTTTATCTATGGATTTGACTCAAAATCGGCGCATTAGACAGGTACTATCTCTCTTTGTTTTATAGTAAATTAAAACAAGCTTTCCGTTACAGAAATCATTGTTACTCATGCTAATTGATCCTGTTAATTGTATAGGCAAGAAAGGTTAAATTTTATGCATTAAGCTCAGCCGCCACGTTATGCCGTTAGTAAGATAAAAAGTTGTTAAAATAGGGTGTTTGGTTAGCGACTGATTCTTATTTCATATTAGTAGTTAATATTTTTGTCAGACTGCGACTTGAGTTTTTGTAAGCACATAAGAATTTAGACTAACGCCTATATTTTTCGATTTCTTAGTGTAAATTTGATTGTCGTAATAGGCCTCATGGACAACATTTAGTCATATTAGCCCATGAAATGGATTATAATGGAGATATAAACGAAAAAGGTGGTATTGAATCAGTGAGCATTTTTCTTTATGTAAACTGAAATTAATAGGACAACTATATCTATAGTTGTATAAAAAGTAATCAGAAATGACTAATCGCTAATCTCGGTTGTTAGCTTGAATGGTAGTTGGGGACACAAAATGAAAATCGGTTTAGCGTTTATAGGGAGGATAGTGATTATTGAGGTTATTTGAATTGCATTTTATTTGAGTCAAACGATAAAAATACAAATGGTTTATGATAAGTTGATATTGAATTGCATTTTATTTGAGTCAAACGCATAAAAATACAAATGTTTTATGATAAGTTGATATCAAGGTGCAATGAGCCACAAGTTGGTGTTGCTAGAGAACACTTGGTATCGCTAATTGATGGATTTTGCGGTTTTGGCTCTTGAATGAAGCAATGGAATGAAGACTCTAGGACATGTTAAATCGTGCAAAGGTGATTCTTAGTGGCTACTTTACTGACGATGCTTTTACAAGAGTATTCCTTTTTTTTAGTATATAGGTATCGAGGATGCTTTTACAAGAGTATTCCTTTTTTTTTGCTCTTTTTTACGGAAGGAGTAATGGCTCATAATATTTCCTATTTTTGCAGGACAATGGATTCCCTGTATCAATATTTCTCTTACAAGAAGTAATGCCAATGGTGAAAATTTACTTGCTGGTCGCAATGGAGTTAAGAGGCTTCAAACAGTAAGCTTAATCGAAAATTATTACCTTGATTATTGAGGGCTTCTTTGGTCAACATAATATAGTCTGTTTCACTTGTTAAAATAGACTCGAAGTTGACTAATATTTCTGTTGTTGTTCATAGGTACAATGTGTAATATTCTACATGAAGAGTACGCTCATATTTTCTCAAGACGTCATGATTCTAATGCTATCAAGGTTTATATATGTAAATTTCCGTCTTTACCTATTATGTTTTGAATAAAAAATCTTTACTTCTTTTGGAGTTAAGCCTGCATAAATAACATCAATAGGTCAATATATCTGACGAAGTCAAGTTTGTTTGTACGATTATAATTAGTATTTAGTATACGATTGATCCAAAACATGAAACTAAGAATGAGTTATAAACCCTTTGTTTTTTCCTGCGGTGATGAAACGATGGAAAGACTAATAAGTCGAAAGTAACTCTTGATTCGGTTCTTCTAATGGACTGGAATTTAAATACGCCTCTTGAGTGGGATTGGGAGGACTTAGCCATGTGAAACAACAAACAAATAGAACTTAGCCATGTGGGAATGGATATAAGCGATGCACAGTATGCAGGTCCAATGAATTACGTCACAAGGCAACATTCGGTAGTCTAATTCGATGTAGTTCGAATGACCATTTTAATTTGTTAAACTGTAGCCTGGTATTGGTTTTGAGCATGGAGTTTAGAGGTGACAAGATATGTGGCTTAGTGGGTACTGGTCAACATGTGGTTGGATTGAACTTGGTTATTTTTAATATGGGCGGTTGTTGTTGATGTGGTTGATCCACAATCGCTTTAGTCTATTCATCTTATTTATAAAAAATTAATGTGTTAATTATTATTACAATAAGATATTATCATAGCAAACTAAAAGTAGCATTTTGGCAACCTTATACCTGATTTAATTATAATAGAACCCAAATCGACCCGTTCATAAGTACTGAAAACGAATTTGTCACATCTAATGGGTTTATATTTTGAATGGCAATCTTAAGTCACTTGCATTTTATATAGGTGAAATCCACAGCTACCTTCCGGCATGACGAGGACCGTCTGCTCTTCCGATGGATGGAAGTGGAGCATTAGGCCTTGATCCGAGTTTTGTGACACACGTCTTTATGATGGAACCCATTTGGGATAAAGGTATATAAATGCATGAAGCATTCTGACAATGGTAAACTATAGAAATGATTTTATAGGATATGAAATGTGAGAGAACACTTTCGTTTAGTGTGAAAAGCTACTGTGAAACTTTTTCCATTTACAAAATTTTAGTCTTACCTTGAGTGGACATGGATTTTATGTTGTTATTTTCTTTATCTTAATGAACATAGAAATGCATGTATGGATGTATGCATGCATATGTTTTGGAATTTGTCAACATGGAGGAGCATAAGCACCGTATATTTAAAATGTTAGGAAAAGAAGTGTTAAGTTAAACTCGATCCGAGTCATACTAAAAATTATGTTTTGACCCATAACCTTACCGTTCTTCGAGTATTAAGTATTTGAATTTGTCGACATGGAGGAGCGGTGATTAGTCGTGTTCACGGGATGGGTGCTACACGTCCTATCCATGTAGAAACTCTGGCTATCCATGGTACAATTGAAGAGCAGATGTTGAAATTCTTGCAGGTACACTTTCAAATTTGTTCTGCATAAGAATTGTTTTTGACAAAAATACATAGTACTCCGTATTTGATAAATAAGCACGAAATACATGAAACTTAGCTACAACTTTCAAAATTACAAATTTCAAACCCTGAGCAGAAACCGCAATCCCAACCCCCAAATGGTTGTTGCATCTGTTCCATCGCAATCTCACCAATAGTTTCCTCCTGCCGCTATTCCACAGCCACCCCCGCCTACTCTTCCCAATGCTCCACCGCCACCTCCTCCAGTCCAGCATATTAACCAAAATTCTTTCGAGCATGCCAATGCAAATCTCCCATCACGATTCTTACTACCTACCACTGCTCAAACCACTTAACCACCACCACAACAAGATGGCGAGATGTTGCCACCTCAACCACCTCAACAACCTTAGCAACCTCAAACCTCTTAAAATGTCACCACCGTCACCACACCTACAGTATCCACCGCCTAGCCTAGAAAGATTTTTATATAATGAAATGAGAACTAATATAGTAACCCAACCGTAACTTAGGAAAATAAATAAATATTCATAGCACAAACAATGAAAAAAGAAGGGAGTAGTTCTTATGGTCGATATGATAATGGATGTACTCAGGGCACGGAAAATTAATGAAGTTGTGCTTACGTTAAAAAAAGAAGTTGTGAAAACTCAAAGTGGAGAGTTAATGGATTTCTTGGATTTGTTAATGGATTTCTTGGGTGATAGTAATGTTGCTTCTACAAGGGACGTGAAAAGTACCATGACTCACCGTCAACTTTTGATGACCTCAGAAAGCTACTGCCAGAAATGCAGCCATGGTCTCGGACTATGTTGGCTATTTTGAAAAGGGTCAAATTCCTCCCAAGGTACCACACATTTGAATATATTAAATTTCGTTTTTATTATTAGAATCAGGTAAAAAAGAGAGTAAATAAGAATTCTTATGATATGGAACTCGCTTCAGTTATGAAACTTTGAAATTAATTATTACAATCAGGTAAAAAAGAGAGTAATTGAGTAAGTTTGTTTTACCATATGAGTATTCATAACTAAAAATATGAGCGCTGATTAGAAACAGAATGTGAGTATCCACGGCCTACATTTTTATAACTTTGAGCTTGAGTATGGCCTATATTACTTGTGAGGTGTGTTCGGGGTTGGAGTCAGTGGGTTGGTTCGGGAGGTATTGTTAATAGCCTTTAATATACAGTTTCGTATGTCGATAGGAGTTTAACCACCCTGGTTGAAACATGTATACATGTTACACATTATCTTGGGGTGAAAATTACGTCTTCTGGGTGGTCGTGATATGGATAGAGAGCTTGATCATATTGTATGATTTCGATAAGAACAAGCGAATGAATTTACTTTTTCGGTTGGGATGTACAAATTATCGATTGGGTTTTGTATTTAAACTTTTAATTATTATGGATATGTATATATTAAACGTAAGTTGGATATAGAAGACATCTTCATTCCTCTCGTGGCTGAAATGTCTTCATTTCTCTCGTCCAAGTGAATTCGATTCTATGGAAATGAGGAATGGGTTAGACAAGATAAACCGTAAGTTATTTGTTTCATGAAGTTCATATATTTTTTAAGATTTTATATGGATCGAGCATGATCTCCTTGAACCTATTCAGTTGTCCATGTTGCTTGACATGTATGAGGTACACCTGTGTGAGCAATCGATACGCTTGGCTCTCAACTGCTTGTTGCTAATAGCCGTGATGATGGTCCGATTGTAAGTTTCAACTTATGCATCAACGATTTTTCCAATGAACTATTTTTAAGTGTCATGCCACAGCTTTTGTGCGTACTACTCAGAAGCATCAATGCATGGTTCTTGACATATCTGTAATTATGTGGTTGGCATTCTGATTGTTGCTATATATTATTCTCTTATTTAAATTATGAACTGATCTATCTTCTTTTAACTTCAGTTTTCGTTTGTAGATGGAGAATCCTTGGGATATTGTGAAAGATGACATCTTATATCTATATAATTCTATGGGAAATTTATCATTGGATCTGATGGAAAGAGGCGATGGATTGGGGGAGAAGATATAGTGAGGTTGCAATAGTTTTTCTTTCCGCCTCATGAAGTAACTCTGTGTTTAGTGATTACTAATATAATCTTTCTAAGGAGGTTTGTTAGCATTATAAATTGACTTTGGCGGATTGTCAAAATGTTCAACCGCTTGTCTTTTAGCTATATTTACTTTGAATACCGACCCATTTTAGATGAAACAGAACCAAAGTAGACCAATTCTCAATGGTTTAGATTTTATGTTTCTACAATTTCTTATATTTTACACAATAAATTAGAGTTGATAGTCTTTTGATTTCTTGAATGGTGTTTGAACGATTGTGTTTAAACAATTGAGATTGAATTCCATTTATATGTGTATGAAGGTGTTTGCTTGTCTGAAGATAACTCTTGAACATGTGAGCATAAGAGCATAAGATATATTAGTTGATGACTTGAAGATAACTCTTGAACATGTGAGCATAAGAGCATAAGATACAAATAAAAATATTATGAATGAAACGTTTCTTTCAACTAATTTTATTTTTCTGCTGTATGAAGGTGTTTGCATGTCTGCAATTATCATGAGTAACGTGGATGAAAGTGACCTTGATGTTTTAAAGCAGATGGACGAGATGTATCAGGTATCATGAATAAACATTTCTTTAATTTTTTTTTCTGTATACATTGCTTCGACATTATATAATTGGACTCCTATGTTAATTTTGCAGACACTTTTAAGTAAATTTAATTACGAAAAGGACAAGCTGGAAAAGAATGCCGAGACTACGGAGCAAGCTTCATTGTTGGGCAATGTATCTAGCTGTTGTGTGATGAACACTAACATGTTATGCCAACCAAAGAAGGTATCGAATATGCACAATATCAAGACATGTAACTTATTAATAAGTTAATAAAGTTAGCAATGGGTTTTCATATATATATATAATAACAATGGTAATTACAATATGTATTGTCGTGAATATACCAAGAATGCATATATGAATCTTCTTTGTTTGTTATTAAAGTAAAGGTCGTTTAAATGGCTTGCTTATACCGTTACTTTGGTTATTTTCATATATTGTTGCACCACCGAATGTTAATGATTGATGGAGATTTGGTGCTCTTCAATTGACAACCAAGTCTGCACAAGATGTCCATAATGGGCCATAGGATTAAGATCATGCCTCACTCCACCTTTCGGTTGAATCTATCAATCACATCACCATATAATGCTGATTTTGATGGATATGAAATGAGCATGCACGTACCTCAGTCTTGTGAAACAAGAGCAGAGATTCTAGAGTCGATGATGGTACCTAAATACATTGGCTCGCCTCAAGCAAATCGCCTGTTATGGGTATAGTGCAAGATATACTTTAAGGCTGCCATCAAATCACCAAGAGAGGCGCCTTCATTATACCAACTTGCAAAGACCGATGTTAATGGGATTCACAAGTTTTAAACAAGATTTTTATTAATGACCTTATATGTTTAACCAATTTTAAGGAACTATCATTAGATCTTTCACTATCACGTTAGTAAAGTTTAGGACCTAATATCATCTATCTACGTGTTATTTCGATGGGGTGGATTTTGGTGGGATCACGAGTGAACCTCTCAAGGCTTCTGGGATCTATCATTAACTAACAGCACCAGGTCATCTTATCGTGTAATCAAGTCGTTGTCCAAGTGAGTGTTACTTCATAGTAACCTTCAGGTTTTTATGATGTAGACGTGTCTGATCTGCTGAGCTTCAGGTTTCACATACTCACAAAATACCACTGTCATATAGAGGGAACTAATAAGGGCATTTTGGGCAGCAGATATCAATGCTTATGTATTCATTAGGCTCTGAAATAAGCTCTTATGAAACCCAAAATAACCTATTTTTGGTTTGTATTCGCAATGACATGTATTTAAAGTGGATTACAAGCTTGGGTGGTTATTTATAACTTGGTAAACCTAAATTTTATTTTTATATCTCATCATCATCATCATGAAGTGGCCGCTTCAGTTTAGGTTTCATAGCATTAAGTTGCCTTAATGATTATAATATGAAGATTTTATAAGCTTCTACAATGACATGTACTAGAGGCGTACTTAATATTTCAATTTCTAGATAGGTCGAATATGTGATATTTTTATTTGATCTTAAAATTAGTGTAGTAATGTATCGATAATTTTGTGAAAGTATAGTATAGTTTTTTTCCACGTGTCTGACGATTTCCTTGAAAAAAGGTGCCCATCTATGATTTAGCAAATGCAACATTCATGTAAATAAGTTTGTAAACACGAAGGTTGTCAAACTTTATATTTTCTCTCATATTCGATAAACGTATATTTCTTTTCGTTCTTTATCTTGCTATTCGTATGTACGACTCTTTCTTTCAACATGTACACTTTCGTACCATTTTTTACCACCTTCTTTCGCTATAGTAAAATATGCCAACAATAAGTATAAATCAGTATTTTACATTTTAATTTTTAGACATGTTATATAATTTTTATGGAAAAACTTCTTTACGATTACCCTCCTTTTTTCGTTATAGCAAATTATGTCAACGATAATTATAAGACATGCCCGCCCATTGGCTTTGAGAACTTGAATATATATATATATATATATATATATATATATATATATATATATATATATATATATATATATATATATATATATATATATATATATATTTCATTCATCATTTTTTATAACTAAAACATAACATCCCCCCACTTGATATGAACATATAATGAGAATATGGGGGGTCTTCAATGATATTCAATTGTAACTCTTGTGTTTGCTTAGATATATGAAACCGAGTTATTAATTGTTGTTAGGTTATCTCTTGTCTTAATTGGTAGACGCTAGAGTAAGGAAAACTGGCTTCTTCTTTAATTGTTACGAGCTTGAACGTCCTAAATAGAAAAAAAGCTTAAGAGTGCACTTAGGCCATTCGTTGTGTTTATTGAGTGAATTGTAGCTTTAGGATAGTAGTGTATTCGGGGGAGATGCTATTGCACTTGCCGATCCCGGGTATTCTAAAGGAGAGTTACAGCTCATAGATCTAGGGGATTAGGCACTGCCCTACGACTAGCTGGAATACAACGCACCAATTAAGATAAAGGAAGTGACAATTCAACCGACCAATAAAAGATAACTAGGGTAATAGCATCTAAGTGAACACATCTTTAATCATCATACTTGCACACCTCAATTAGCATAATTTATCCATAGTTAATTAGATAATTAGATAAGTAGTTAAGCGTTGAAATCGGTGAAGTACCACCCCCAATCATATACCCGAAATTTTATCTTTTCTTTTTAAAAAACCATAAAAAAGACTAAAAAGAATCTTCCTCAACCCCACCTTCTCGTCATATATCTCTTTCTAGCATTCCTATTCCCCTAGAGAACGAAATCAATCCCTGAGGATTACCCCATACTATACTACAACGATTAGGTTCATTTGCCTGAGGGTTGAAAAGTTTGCTCATAGAAAAGGAGGTTTTCTGGACCCGAACCCACGCATCAAGTTTTTGGCGCCATGCCGTGGAATATAATAGCTAGTTAGATTTCTATCTAGTTAGATTCTTTTTCTCTTTCATTAGCTTCCTTGTAGACTATCCCCTTCTTTGTGTTTTGTTCAGTAACCTTGTCACTTTTCACCATGGGTGATAACCCACCCAAAACGATCCACCATTTCCACCCACCAACACCCTTTGACAACTTAGGACCCGTAGCTCCACTAAAACTCTCCTTGAGCCTTTTGCCGAACCCGATAGAGGATTGTATAGACAAAAAAGAGCCATCCTTGAGTTAGAACCACAAGGTACCACCATCGATCTTGATGAAGCCATTACTGATGAAGAACCCACACATTCCCCCAATCCTTATGAAGCTGTCATCGACGATAATCGGAGCCTACATAGTGAGGAAGTTCCCGCCATTCCTGTCAATGAACACATCAATGAACCTAAAGCCAAAATCCTCAAAGATTATTCTTCTCCTACCTCATCTGGATTTACTGGCGCCATCGTTTATCCTTCTGAACAAATCAGTGAGATGTTGCATGCTACCGACATTTGGCTTATTCAGAATGCATGTCAATTTCATGGATCTCGCAGCGAGAACCCAATTCACCATATCAAACAATTCTTGAAAATTATGGATACTATATATGCTGACGGAGCCTCTCAGGAGACATCTAGACTCCAGTTTTTACCATTCTCTCTTCAAGGAAAGGCCAAGGAATGGCTCGACAAGGTGCCTCCAAGGTCTATCTTCACTTGGGAACAACTCACTTCCATGTTCACCAAAAAGTTCTTTCATCCTGGAAGGACTGCGACCATCAGGAGCAAAATCCTTCACTTCCGTAAAAAAGATGGTGAATCTATCTTTAACTCATGGACTCGTTTTAAAGATCTTATTCAACAAGCCCCACACCATGGTATCAACCTTTGGTTGCTTGTTCAAATCTTTTACGATCATGTCTCCTGCGATGATCAAAAAGGGATTAACTTCTCAACCGGTAGAAGGATCTCCAACCTCAGTGCGGAAGAAGGATGGGATCGCATTGAGGAGTATGTCCAAGACCAAGACAACACTTGGAATGAGCCGACAACCATGATGAAGGTTTCTGCTGCCTCGTGCGAAAACCCATTATCTCTCGATGATCGGATGAAGAGGGCACAAGAGAAGCTTGCATACCTCACAAAGTCGCAAGAACATAAGAGATTGGTTAATCCATACCTTATATGCAACATTTGTGGAGGGCCACATAAGGGCGATGAGTGTGACGACAATACACGCCATGAGCAAGCTCTCCTTTCTAGCCATGACATCTATGATGACCCTTCCCTCCTAGTATTTTATCAAAATAATGATCACACCCTTCGGGGTAATCTAAAAAGAAAAGATGAGGGGGAAGAGGGTCCCGAGTACACCACCTGTGATTCACCATAGAAAAGATAATTCTTCTAGAGGGTCTTGAAGAATTCATTCAAGAGCAACATGCTGAATTAGAAGGCCAGTTCGCCGAACTCCACAAATGGATAAGAGAACCCGATCCAGTCCAACAAAATCCAACCTTTGCTATCACCACTCGATCTGGAACCAGTACCAAAGATCCACCATACCCGTTCAAAACCCCACAACCCGTGAACCTGAGGTTGACAAGGAGGGAGCACCTGAAACCCCTTCAACCTCTCACAACCCCACTCCACAGTCATCTACATCCATCCAACGTTCAACTCTTACAAAGATACCTTCCTAAAAAACCAAAAGGCCAAAGAAGATAATAAAAGATTGTTGTCTTACTTCAAGGACGCCGTTATCTCCATCCCCCTTCTAGATGCATTCTATCATCTTCCTAAACATAGCACATGTTTCAAAAAACTACTATCCAATCAGAAGAAACTGGAAGGTTTAGTGACGTTGGGAAAAGAATGTTCAGCTATTATCCAGAAAAGCCTACCCAAAAAGAAAGAAGATCCGGGCAGTTTCACCATTCCTTGCTCAATAGGAGAACTCTCTATGAAAAACACTTTGGCAGATCTTGGGGCAAGTATTAACTTGATGCCTCACTCTTTGTTTCTTAAGTTCGGGTATTCAGGGCTGAAACTATCCAGAATGAGTATTTAGCTTGCAAACCGATCAATCAAATATCCCATTGGAGTTTGCGAAAATGTTCTGGTTAGGATAAGAGAAATCAGGTTTCCAGTAGACTTCGTGATCTTAGAAATGGAGGAGGATGACTCCGTTCCAATAATCCTTGGGAGACCATTCTTAGCCACGGCTCGCGCCATTATCGATGTTCATGATGGCAAACTCACTTTACGAGTGGGATCCGAGAGCTTAACCTTTGATATCAAGGACACTATGAGAAGCCCTTCCTCTTATGATCATCCCATATATCTTGTTGAATAAATTGATGAATTTGTCGATGAAGTTTATTGTTGTGTAGATGAGTATTTGGTAGACGGGTTTATGAATGTCGACAATGGCATGATGTATGATGATGGAGAAGAAGAAATTGAGATTGTAGGAGCCGTTTCTTTTTATCTGCGTAAGGAGGAGATTGAGCCTCTCGACCTTCAAAAGCAGGAAAATAAGCTAAAACCATCACTTAAGGAACCTCCCACCTTGGAATTGAAAGATCTCCCAAGTCATCTGGAATATGCCTTCCTTCAAGGAGTAGATCAGGTCCATGTTATCATAAGCTCATCCCTAACCGCTGAACAAAAAGGGAAGCTCTTGGAAGTTTTAAGAGAGTACAAAGGGGTGATCGCATGGAGTGTTGCTGACATTAAGGGAATTGACTCTACTTTTTTCACTCATAAAATTCTTATGGAGGAAGACTACAAACCCACCGTTCAACCTCAAAGAAGAGTAAATCCCAATATCAAAAAAGTGGTGAAGAAGGAGGTCATCAAGCTCCTTGATGCTGGTTTAATCTACCCCATTTCAGACAGCCCCTGGGTCAGCCCAGTCCAAGTGATCCCAAAAAAGGGATGAATGACTGTTGTGAAGAATGAAAAGGGTGATTTAGTTCCTCAAAGAACGGTTACAGGTTGGCGCGTATGTATCGAATACAGAAAATTAAACGATGCCACCCGAAAGGATCACTTTCCTTTGCCATTCATCGATCAAATGCTTGAAAGATTAGCTGGGCATGAGTACTACTACTTTCTTGACGGTTTCTTAGGGTACTTCCAAATCTCCATTGCCTCTGAAGATCAAGAAAAAACTACTTTCACATGCCCCTATAGGACTTTTGCGTACAAACGAATGCCTTTTGGGTTATGTAACGCCCCCGCTACCTTTCAACGATGTATGATGGCCATATTCCATGAATTGATTAAAGATATCATGGAAGTTTTCATGGATGATTTTTTGGTGTTTGGGAATTCTTTCGATCTTTGTTTGTCCAACCTTAGGAAGATGCTAAAGTGGTGTGAAGAAACCAACCTAGTCTTGAACTGGGAAAAATGCCATTTTATGGTAAGAGAAGGGATTGTCTTGGGGCATAAAGTCTCCGGGATGGGATCGAGGTTGATAGAGCCAAGATAGAGGCAATATCCATATTGCCATATCCTACAACCGTTAAAGCTATTCGAAGCTTCCTTGGTCATGCGGGCTTTTATAGGAGGTTTATTAAGGACTTCTCAAAAATTGCCCGACCAATGACACAACTTCACGTCAAAGACGCACCTTTTGACTTTTCAGAAGAATGTAAGGACGCATTCAATCGCCTGAAGCAATATTTTACCCAAGATCCTATAATGGTTACTCCTGATTGGTCTCAACCATCTGAGATCATGTGCGATGCTAGTGATTATGTTGTGGGCACCGTTTTGGGCCAAAGAAAAGAGAAACATTTTCAGCCAATTTACTATGCTAGCAAGACCATGAATGTGGTGCAAGAAAATTACACAACCACCGAAAAAGAACTTATGACTGTGGTTTTTGCTTTCGATAAATTCAGAAAGTATCTCGTTCTTTCCAAAACTTACGTCGTCACCGATCATTCCGCCTTACGATACTTGTTCTCCAAACAAGATGCGAAGCCCCAACTTATTAGATGGATTCTATTGCTTCAAGAATTCGACATTGAAATTCGGGATAAAAAAGGGGCTGAAAATCTTGCTGCTGATCATCTTTCACGGTTGGAAAACTCGGACTTGGAGAAATTAGAAAATGACGAGATTCGTGACTCCTTCCCTGAGGAACAGCTGATGGCCATTAAGGATATTGAACCATGGTATTCGGATTTTTCTAACTATCTATCCAGTAGGGTCTTACCAAATTACATGACTAAGCAAGAAAAGAAAAGATTCTTCACTGATCTAAAATATTATTTTTGGGATGAACCCTTTCTATTTCGCATGTGTCCCGATCAGATCATCCGACTTTGCATTATGGGAAGGAAGATTGATCGGATTATGAGAGAGTGTCATGCGGGACCATAAGGGGGCATCACGGTATAAATGTTACGATGTGGAAAGTTTTCGATGCCGGATTCTACTGGCCTACTGTATTCCGCGATGTTAAGAGATTTGTTCAGACGTGTGATGCATGGCAACGATCAGGAAACATCTCGAGAAGAGATGAAGCACCCCAAAACTACATCCAAGTCTGCGAAATGTTCGATGTTTGGGGTATCGATTTCATGGGACCTTTTCCATTGTCCGGAGGAAATGAATACATTCTGGTCGCCATTGATTATGTGTCCAAATGGGTGGAGGCACAAGCCCTTAGAACCAATGATGCAAGGGTGGTCATTCATTTTCTCAAGAAACTCTTCGCGCGATTTAGGATTCCCAAGGCACTTATTAGTGACAGGGGAACCCTTTTCTGCAATGCTCAAATGGAAAAGATAATGAAGAAGTATGGTGTTCCTCACAGGTTCTTTACGGCATATCATCCCTAAACAAATGGGCAAGTGGAAAACACAAATAGGACATTAAAACGAATACTCGAAAAAACGGTCCACCAAAATAGAAAATATTGGTCATTTAAACTAGATGAGACACTCTGGGCATTCAGAACGGCTTATAAAACGCCCATTAGAACAACCCCTTTTCACTTAGTGTACGGGAAAGCATGCCATCTCCCTATTAAGCTTAAGCAAAAGGCATACTGGGCACTTAAGGCCTCCAACATGGATTACTCTGAGGCGAGGTCAAATAGGTTTTTGCAGCTTTAAGAGCTAGATGAACTAAGACTCGAGGCCTATGATTCCTCAATCACATACAAAGAAAGAGCGAAACGATGACATGATCAGCGAATAAAGAGTCCTTAAAGAGTTTGTGGAGGGATATAAGGTGCTCTTATATAATTCAAGGTTAAGACTATTCCCGGGAAAACTCAAATCAAGGTGGTATGGACCCTTTTCGGTACAGAGGACAATGAGTGGTTGATAAGGTTTTAAAATGTACCTTTTTGAGGGGTCGTTTAAGCCTTTAATTGATCACTTTTGTACCCGTTATTACTTAATATCGTTCCTTCTCACTTTTTAGGTCTCTTGAAGGCAAATTGCTGGAATGACACTTATTCGGACGAAAAGGCGTGAATATACGAAGAAAATGGCCAAAGTCAAGAATCGAGACACTCAAGTCTGCTGAACCAAGGGGACGGCGTCAGTTATACTTTGACGCCCGTCGAACAAGTTTTGTGACGATACAAGAGCCAAATTGCTTATTTTCAAGTGACGGCATCAGGTTTTAAAAGAGTAGGGCGTCGCAGCTCAGACGGCCTAGATTTGATCCAGACGGCATCAGAGACTCAAGGCGATGGCGTCACGGACATAAGGTGACGCCGTCACAATGATAACGTGTCCAAGACGAAACCCTAATAACGGTGACCCGATGGCGTCACAAATTAAAGAGTGACGCCATCACAGTTGTAACCTTATATATAGAATCCGAATTTTTTAGTTTTCAGAGTGTAGTTTTGTGGAGTAAAAACCTAAACCGAACCAAGGCTGTCTTGTACAGTATTTTAGGGTTCCATACCCTATCTTACATCAAGATAAGTGTTTTACTTCATTAATTTAATTATGTCTTCAATTGATTGTGTGTATGCTTACATGTTCCCCATGTCCGACTAATTTACTTGTGTGTTTGCTTAGGTAATATGAAACTTAGTTATTGAATATTGATTGGTTGTCTCTTATCTTAGTTATGATTGACCTAGTATTGCGATAGGTCATTCGTTGTGTTGTTAATGCTTGATTAATCTTTGTTGAACCTTAGTTTATAATCACCTAGAGTAATTGTAGGCTAAACATCCAAAGAATACCTTAGTGTTAAGTTTATAAATCCTAGAGATATTGTAGTCATTAACCTTTGGTAGCTTCAAAGATTTAGGGATAAACGCATACCCTACAACCTTAGAGACACAACGCGATTAGAATAAGGACATGACAATTCAACTATCAATAGGAGATAACTAGGGAGTAATAAAGCCTAAGCAAATACATTTTTAATCATCATACGAGCACAAAACAATAGACATAGACTACATTTACCTTAGCTTAGATAATTAGATAAGTAGAGTAATCGGTAGAAATACCAACCCCCAAATCCAAACTCCGAGATTCGTACCTTTCCATTTCCTAAAAAAATATAAAAAAGATAAGAAATAATCTTCCTCAACCCCAAACTTAGCTTAGTAACTTCTCACTAGCATTCCTATTCCCCAGAGAACGATATCAATACCCGTGGCTTACCCTAATACTACACTACAACGATTAGGTTCATCGCTTAGGGTGTTGAAAAACTTGCTCGACGAAAAGGAAGTTCCTTTGACCCCGAACGCGCGTGTAAGCGTGTCAAGTTTTAGCGCCTGGCTGGGGAACGTAATAGCTAGTTAGGAGTCCATCTCGCTTAGGTTTCCTTGCTTGATTCCTATCAAGTAAGTTTTTTTCCATTTTAGCTTCCTCGTAGTCTATCCTCTTCTTCGTGACCTTTGTTCGTAAAACCCTTTTCATTTGTCGATATGGTAAGTGAAGTAGCATTTGAATCATTAACAAATGAGGAACAATTGAATTTCGCAGATTGGATTGCTTTTTATTGTTTTAATGAATTTGTGAGTGATATTAGAGATATCCAAAAGGAGACGGGTGTAAGGTTGGATGGATTTGATAAATTTTGTGCTTGTATGGCTTCTATTCAACGATCATTGTTAGAATCAACTCCTTTTAGTGAGACCCTCTAGAAAAATTTTGAGAAACGCCTCCTAAGCATAAACCATCAGTTGTCACAACTTGAGGAAATGGATAAGGAGGATTTATCCAACCTTAGGCATCATGATAAAAAAGACCTAGTTTTTAAGAACATGGAACCTAAACCCGAACAACATTGTGAGATGGTTATAGTTGAACTACCTAGTTGCATGCGTGGGATAGATTTCAAAACATATGACACACGTGAGGAATCCTTTAGGAAATAGAACATAGTGATCAAATTTTTGAGAATGATTCTTATGAATCGGACCAAGAATTTGAAATGGCTAAAGACGGATTTGAGATACTTAGGAGTGTATTTGGGTTAGATCATACTAAAACACATGATGAACATTTAGGAGATCTAGATATAATGGAGAATTAGGTGGAAACTCCAAGCCCACAAGCCCTACCATCACTTGAGGAACACACATCGCCTATAACTTACCCGGAAGAAGTAGAAGAGACTATAGGAACCCCGATTGATATATAACCTTTGGACCAAACGCCACTAGAGAATGTAGGTTTAGATGCTTTTGTCATGACCTCTCTTAGTCCTAGGAAGTTCCTAATTTTGATGAACCGGAGCCTCAACCAAAAACCTTACCCAAATTTCCGTCTTTAGATGTGAATCTTGGAATTGAATTAGGCCCCAATCCACCCATCAAAATAAATAGTCCGGTAGTTGCTTGATAAAGGTGGTAGACTCTAGGCCATGTAGAGTGGAAGCTAATATAGGAGTAACCCATGACCTTACACACTTATATCACCCATTCATGGTTGATAACAAGAAACATTATGGGTTTAAACCGAGTTTATTAGGTCAAGATAGATCCTTAACTAAGAATCTTTTGAAGTTGATAGAAGATGATCCATTTTTAGGAGAGAGATTTGATTCACCCGCTACATCCATAAAATTAGGTAAGGTTAGAATGAATGGAGCACACCCCTTTGAGCATATAAATCACCCATCACCCTCTCCTCACGTAGCAAATTTCCACCCTAACGGTGTGTATCGCTACTATCACCCGCACTTAAGCTTAAGTGTAGAAAAAACTTCCCCTTTATCCGTTAAATAAGGGTAGAGTCAAGCTCGTGACTCGAACAAAAACAAGCGCTTCTTGGAAGGCAACCCATGTGTATTTGTTTTTCATTTTTATTTGTGTGTCATATATCTTTTCATTATTGTATGTTCTCATGTTTGAATTTGTGAAAATTTAACCTCGTCTTAATTACATATAAAGGTATTTTACATAAGGGATAAGTGTAGGGAGGATTACACACATTTTCAAAAGAAACGTGAACATGAGAATTACAATTAATTAAAAGATACACATGTGTGTTTGTTCGAGGCAAATGCTTGTATCGAGTCATAATGAATGTTTTGAAGGAAATTTTTCTAGATTCTAAAGATGTAAATGTTCCAGAATTTTTTCCAGAAAATCGCAGACCAATTTCTGTCGGATAACTGACGGCGTCAGATCGCAACTCGACGGCGTCAGAGGAGCGTAAATGTTTTATCAAATTTTCTCGTTTTTGAGCTACTTATAAATTTTGGAATTTTCCAAGTCTTAATTTTCCGTAAAATCAGAAACATCCATTCCATAAGCATTATATCCTAGTTTAGTAGAGTCATATATGTATTTTTACCACGATTTTACGTGAAGGTTTCGTTGGTTTTCTTCAAGTGTGCGGTTTAATTTACCAAGAAGAAGATACATAAGATGAGAAGGAGCTTTTAACGCAAACGTTCTTCTCGAAGAAAGATGTAACCACCACTTTACACGATCCTACCGAGCTAATCGGGAGTATTCGTTTTTTCGCCTTTAATTACCTTCCATTATCATAACTTTGATACTTCGGGAACATTGGGGACAATATTCGGTTTAAGTGTAGGGAGGAAAATAAACGGAACTTTGAAACTATGCTTATCCTCGACTATTTGCTTTGTCCAATTTCATTTGTGTAATAAACCATGAGAAATATCGGTTAGGGTAATTTTGGCACCAAATTTAAAATTTTTCATGACATGTAGGAGTGGGCCATTAGTCTTAATAAAGCGTCTCATGGATAGAAAATTATATGAATAGCACAAAAACCCTTTACCACTTAAATTCCACCCAAAATGTGAGGATCGCCCTTAGATTTGTAGGAATTAAAGCATTCATCTTTGATGCTTAGAGTGTGAACCGATAGTATAATAGATTCTAGAACTTGTTTTGTGATGCATTCCGAGATCGCTATTAAGACTACACTTGTGTAGTTAGGAATAACTAAATGATAAGAGGCATTAGGATAACCCTTGTTTGATACCCGTAATATAATTACTTCTTCCATATCGGTTGAGTAATTCCCCACACCCTGCGTTGTACTCATCTTTAGTACACGATACCCTAGTTAACCCCTCGAGCCTATCCTTTTCGCGGTTCTCGTGATATTTCGGTTTTCTGGAATATCAATGAAGAGCATTGTTTACAATCCACCCCCAAATGTACACCCAAATCGCCTTAGCCTACCTTGTATGCACTCACTTTTAGTGCATTATTGTTATCACACTAAACCCTTAGTTCAATTATCTTGTTGCTTGCATAAGTTGCTAAGTCGAGTCATATCCTTTGTACACAGTTTTGGGACGATTGGGACTCATGGGAAAAGTAAAATTTTATGAAATGACGGGGAAGGAACGTTAAATTCAAATTCCCTTTATTTGCGTAATAATGTACTCCAAGTGTTTTGATCTTTTCAATTCGGGTCAAATTAGTGTTAGAGTAATAAAAACTCAAGTGTAGGGATGTGCCTATAAATCCCTATTATTTTGATGTTATCGTAGAGGATGGTAGAGTAAAAGTGTATGAAAAAAAAAGAGAGATAAAGAATAAAATAAGAGTGTTCAAAAAAAAAAAAAAAAAAAAAAAAAGGCTACCATCCTACATCTATTTTTAAATTTATGTTTGTTTGTTTCAGTTATCTAGAGTTTAGAGAGTCGAGTCTTGGCTTAGCAACGCCATTCTTCGCATGCTTGTAACATAAAGATTTTTGACTTGCAACCACTAAATCGCCTATCCCACCAAACCCTTTGTTTCCCTACCATAAGCCTAACATTACAACCCTTTAAAAGACCTCTTGGATAGTCTTTCCTAGGTGCTTACGCCAAAGTGATGGAGGTTTGATCTAGTCTCAAGCCTATGGTAATCTACGTACTAGGACCGGTTAATGAGTGTTTATCTTCCATTTCCAACTTGTTATATTTCATATACACCGAGAGATGTGAGTATCCAAACACCCCATGTGAGGTGCTAGTATGTAATTTCCGTGCTTGTTA
Source organism: Chrysanthemum lavandulifolium (assembly GCA_022545495.1). Lineage (NCBI taxonomy): Eukaryota > Viridiplantae > Streptophyta > Magnoliopsida > Asterales > Asteraceae > Chrysanthemum > Chrysanthemum lavandulifolium. Next base: position 90,323,396 of record CM040239.1, read on the forward strand.
TGACTTTAAGGGCTTATATGTGTTGTGAATCATTCTAAACTAATGCTTCATGACCCCAACTTATAAATTAATTGGCTAAAGCACATTTGCTTGAGGACAAGCAAATACCAAGTGTAGGATATTTGATAAGGTTTTAAAATGTACCTTTTGAGGGTCGTTTAAGCCCTTAATTGATCACTTTTGTATCCGTTATTACTTAATATCATTCCTTTTCACTTTTAGGTCTCTTGAAGGCAAATTGTTGGAATGACACTTATTCGGACGAAAAGGCGCGAATATCTGAAGAAAATGGCCAAAGTTAAGAATCGAGACACTCAAGTCATTGGCCCGAAGGGACGGCATCATGTTATACTTGTGGACGCCGTCGAACAAGTTTTGTGACGATACAAGAGCTAAATTGCTTATTTTCAAGTGACGGCATCGGTTTTAAAAGAGTAGGGCGTCGCACTCGCATTTACCTAGATTTGATCCGACGGCGTCGAGACTCAAGGTGACGGCGTCACGGACATAAGGTGACGTCGTCACAATGATAATGTGGCAAGACGAAACCCTAATAACGGCGACCGATGACGTCACAAATTAAAGAGTGACATCGTCATGATTGTAACCTTATATATAGAATCTGAATTTTTAGTTTTCGAGTGTAGTTTTGTGGAGTAAAACCTAAACCGAACCAAGGTCTGTCTTGTACAAAGATTTTAGGTTCCATACCCTATCTTACTTCAAGATAAGTGTTTTACTTCATTAATTTAATTATGTCTTCAATTGATTGTGTGTATGCTTGCATGTTCCCCATGTCCCGCTAGTTTACTTGTGTGTTTGCTTAGGTAATATGAAACTTAGTTATTGAATATTAATTGATTGTCTCTTATCTTAGTTGTGATTGATCTAGTATTGCGATAGGTCATTCGTTGTGTTGTTAATGCTTGATTAATCTTTGTTGAACCTTAGTTTATAATCACCTAGAGTAATTGTAGGCTAAACATCCAAAGAATACCTTAGTGTTAAGTTTATAAATCCTAGAGATTTTGTAGTCATTAACCTTTCGTAGTTTCAAAGAGTTAGGGATAAACGCATACCCTACAACCTTAGAGACACAACGCGATTAAGAATAAGGACGTGACAATTCAACCATCAATAGGAGATAACTAGGGAGTAATAAAGCCTAAGAAAATACATTTTTAATCATCATACGAGCACACAACAATAGACATAGACTACATTTACCTTAGCTTAGATAATTAGATAAGTAGAGTAATCGGTTGAAATACCAACCCCCAAATCCAAACCTCGAGATTCGTACCTTTCCATTTCCTAAAAAAATATAAAAAAGATAAAAAATAATCTTCCTCAACCCCAACCTTAGCGTAGTAACTTCTCACTAGCATTCCTATTCCCTAGAGAACGATATCAATACCCGTGGCTTACGCTAATACTACACTACAACGATTAGGTTCACTGCCTAGGGTGTTGAAAACTTGCTCGACGAAAGGAAGTTCCTTTGACCCCGAACGCTACCGTGTAAGCGTATCGATGGTGGAGCTGTTATCTGAATAAACCGTAAAAACGTTGAATAATATTTTGCGATCTCTTTGTGTTTTGTTGATGAAAAATATAATGTTGTCTTAACTATAATTATAAGGATACATGTTACTTTTGTAAAGCATTTACATATAGCCATTTAAATACAAAAATGTAGTAATTAAGCATTTGTTGTAATAGTTTATTAGGATGGGTAAAAACCATAACCCATGGACCATAACCCATGGATCTTAACCCATACCCAAGTAGACTAGATGCAATGTATACTTAGATACATTGAATCTAAAGAAAACCCATGGACCAACCCATAACCCATGACCCATAACCAAAAACCATGGGCAAGAGGAGCGCTCCACGGATCCCTAGGTTTACACTAGACGGATCCCAAGTGGAAGGATCCGTGGGATCCGGGAACAGTTAAGAATTTTCATATAAATAGAGAGCCATTTCTTCATTCTAACTCACCCCTCTTCTTACTAAATCTCTCATACACTCTCATTCTCTTCTAACATATAGATCACTTGATCTAGAGAGTTGTTATTCTTTCTTTCTATTTGTGATCCTCATATAGGTCCTTCTAAGGCGAGATCACGAGCATTCTACAAGTCATCCAAGCAAGGGTCCTTGATTGATTTGTCACTCCGCAAGATTTCAGAGCGAAGATCTTGTATTTGATATTTCACATATTTGTTGTGTAATAGTTGTGTTGGTTTGGTCCACCGTGTTACGGACTCGGTATCAGCTTTGTACCGAAAAAGTGTAAGCAACGTTGTGAAGGCTTCTCCGCCAAGTGAAGGAGTTTGTTGACATAGTGCTTGAACTCTCGAGTAGGTGACTCGGGAGTGGAGTAGGGCAAGGAAGGTGTCCTTGTAGCCGAACCACTATACATCGGTTGTGTCTTTTCTTTCCTTAGCTTTACTTTTTTACTTGTTTTATCATTAGATCTATACATTCTCTACATCCATAAGATCTCACATATTAACGAATCTAAAAGTTTTTGAAACTTATGTAAAATCGGCAAAACTATTCAACCCCCTTCTAGTTTTCCATAATTGGCATCAAGAGCTAAGTTTATAAAAGTTTTTAAGTAAAATTTTATTTTAAAAACTTTTCGATCACTATGGGTTCTGAGAATTATAAGGAAGGGCAATCTATGCAACGACCACCACTACTTGAAACTAATGGTTTTATATATTGGAAAAATAGATTCGAAATATATGTGAAATCTAAAGATATTGATCTTTGGTACATTATTGTTGAAGGCGACTTTGAGGCTACCTCAAAAGACGATAAAGGGAATTTAGTTAACATACCTCATGATAAACTAAATGATGAAATGAAGAAAAAGCTTTCTAAAAATAGTGAAGCAAAAGTGGTTTTTTATAATGCTTTACCGAAAAAGGAATTCGAAAGAATGTCTATGCTTAAAACCTCTAAAGAAATTTGGACTTCTTTAGTTGTAACTCATCAAGGCAACCAACAAATTAAGAACAATAAAATTGATTTATTTGTTCAACAATATGAACAATTTTCAATATCGGATGAGGAAACTATAGATCATTCTTTTGCTAACTTTAATACTATTATTACATCGTTACAAGCACTTGATGAATCTTTTCTAGCCGTAACCATGTTAGGAGATATCTAAGGTCACTTCCATCAAGTGGAGATCCAAGGTGACGGAATCAAGAGTCAAAGATTTGACAATCCTCACCTCGATGAACTCATAGGCAACCTAAAAGTCTACGAGCTTGTCCTTGCCAAAGACTCAAGCCTCAAAGGTAAAAGAGAAACACAAATCTCGGCCCTTAAAGCCAAAAAGGCTTCAAGCGATGAAGAGAACTCCTCTTGAGTAGTGACGATGAGGAGTACGCTATGGCGGTAAGGGACTTTAAAAGTTCTTTAGAAGAAAGGGAAGATACGTCAAACAACCATATGACGATAAGAAAGGCTTTCAAAAAGCAAAGAGGACGAGAAGCCAAAGGATGATCGTATTTGCTTTAAATGTGGGACCCAAACCACTTTATTAGTAAGTGTCCCAAACGGATGATCATAAAGCGTTCGTGAGCGCACGTGGGGAATGAGCGACGAGGAGGACGAATAAATTTGTCTCATGGCAAATGACGAGGTATGCTTAAAGGTCGACCTAGACCCCGATGAATGGGTCAAGGATAGCGGGTGTACGAGGAACATGACCGGCAATTGGGATCTATTCTCCACATATGAATCCGTTAATGGAGCTAATGTGGTGTTTGGAAATAGCAAAAGTAGAATCATCGGTAAAGGTACGATTTCTAACAAATCTCTAACCATTAACTATGTGTGTCACGTAGAAAACCTAAACTTTAACCTCTTAAGTATAGGACAAATATGTGATAAAAAGTGCAATGTACTTTTACCAAAACCGAGTAAGATACTTAAAATGGCATAACCATAGGAAGAGGAATTAGGAAACATGGAGTCTATGTCATTAAAATCGGTAATGAACCTAAAGACAAACTATGTCTTACCTCTATGGATGATACTTGACCTTATGGCATCAAGATTGGGTCACGCCAACATGCGACTTCTTCAATCGCTATCATCCAAAGATCTAGTAAGAGATCTACATAAGTTAAAATATGAACATCATTTTTGTGATGCTTGTAATATAGGAAAACAAGCTCATTCAAGTCATAAAGCTAAAAACATGGTGTCTACAACTAGGTGTCTAGAATTACTACATATGGATCTATTTGGTCCATCCGCTATCCAAAGTTATGGAGGCAACTACTACACTTTGGTAATAATGGATGACTACTCTAGGTATACATGGACAAAATTTTTAAAGAACAAAACGGAAACCTTTAATCATTTTGAAATATTAAGCATAAAGATCCAAAGACAACTAGGAAGTCCTATAGTGTCCATTAGGATGGATCATGGTAGGGAATTCGATAATGAAGTGCAATTTGGATCCTTTTGTGACGCTAATGGTATTACTCACAACTTATCGGCTCCACGCACTCCACAATCGAATGGGGTAGTAGAAAGAAAGAATAGAACCCTTCAAGAAATGAGTCAAACCATGCTTAATGAACAATCCATACCTCAAAAATTTTGGTGTAATGCCATTGATACTTCAACGTACATACTCAATCGAGTCTTAATTAGACCAATCTTAGGAAAAACTCCATATGAGTTACTCCGAGGCAAAAAGCCTACGTTAAATCACTTTAGAGTCTTTGGAAGCAAATGTTTTATTCTTAACACTAAAGATTACCTTACAAAATTTGATCCTAAATCAACCGAAGGTATCTTTATAGGTTATTCGCCAAATAGCAAAGCTTACGTCATATTAAACAAAGAAACAATGAAGGTAGAAGAGTCATTAAATATAAAATTTGATGAAAGTCCACCCAAACCCTCTCTACCTCTTGTCGATGACGAGATCATAGAAAGTGATGCTATAGTAATAAAGAAAATGATAAATGAAGAAGAAGAACCTTTGAATAATGATATCATAAACATTAAAGAGTCCAAAGATCACCCTGTGGATAAATTCATAGGAAAGCTAAACGAACGAACATTAAGGTCTCAAGTTCAAAATCAAAGTAGCTTGTTTTGTTTCGTTTCAACCATAGAACCTAGGAATACACAAGAAGCCATAAAATATGAGAGTTGGGTAATGGCTATGCAAGAAGAACTAAATCAATTCGTGTCTAATGATGTTTGGACGCTTGTTCCTCCACCTAGTAATCAAACCATAATAGGAACCAAATGGGTATATAAAAACAAATTAGATGCAAACGGAGTAGTGTCTAGGAACAAGGCTAGACTCGTTGGCCAAGGGTATAACCAACAAGAAGGAATAGACTTTGATGAGACCTATGCCCCCGTGGCTAGATTAGAGTCTATAAGAATACTTCTTGCGTATGCTTGTGCTAATGATCTAAAGCTTTATCAAATGGATGTCAAAAGCGCTTTTCTAAATGGTTTCATTAATGAAGAAGTATACGTAGCTCAACCTCCCGGCTTCATCTATTTTGAAAACCCAAACATGTATATAATTTAAAGAAAGCCTTTACGGTCTTAAACAAGCTCCAAAAGCTTGGTATGATAGACTCAAGTCATTTTAATTAAACACAACTATACCATGGGGTTAGTTGACAACACACTTTACTAAGAAAAGAGAGTCACATATAATCATAGTGCAAATACATGTAGATGATATTATATTCGGATCCACTTGTCAAGACATGTGTGATGATTTCTCTAAAATCATGCATGACGAGTTCGAGATGAGTATGATGGGAGAACTTAGTTTCTTTCTTGGTCTGCAAATTAAACAAGTAGAAGATGGTATCTTCTTTAATCAATCTAAATACATAAAGGAGATGTTAAATAAATTCAGTCTTGAAGAGTCGAAACCAATTAGGACACTAATGTCATCCGACACCAAACTCACAAAAGATGAAGACGGCGAATCCGTAGATAATACTAAATATCATGGCATGATAGGTAGTCTTCTCTACCTCACGGCAAGTAGGCCGGATATCATGTTTAGTGTTTGATTATGTGCTAGGTTTCAAGAAGACCCTAAAATATCACACCTAGAGGCCGTAAAAAGGATATTTAGATACATTAAGGGTACAACACAATTAGGATTATGGTATCCTAAGGGCACGGAGTAGAAACAATTGTATATGCAGATTCGACCATGCGGTGATTACGTTGATAGAAAAAGTACAAGTGGGTATGTAATTTCATAGGATGTTGTTTAACATCTTGGTTTTCTAAGAAACAAACGGCATTAGCAATATCAACAACCGAAGCCGAGTACGTCTCTGCCGGCAAAGCATGCCAACAAGCACTATGGATGAAACAAGCGTTAGTCGACTACGACATTCATCTAAGCGACATAGCCATCCTATGTGACAACAAAGGTGCCATCGACTTAAGCAAGAATCCGGTATTGCATTCTCGCACAAAGCATATAGAGATTCGACATCACTTCTTAAGAGACAATGTTCAAAAGGGCAACATCTCTATTGAGAAGGTAGCATCCGAAGACAACATAGCCGACGTCCTCACTAAACCGTTGGAGCGGGAACAATTCAACCTACTTTGTCTTGGTCTTGGTCTAATGGAACAAACGTCGTAATTTATTTGACTCTACAAGGTATGTAAACACTAGCCTTCTTTTTACGAGTCTAGGATCTCATTTCACGCACAACTCACAAACAATACGGGAATTTTCAAACCCAAGATAAGTTTTCGACTTATAGCTTTTTATTTTTTTAACACATACACATTTTCAAAAAACTCTTCTCAAAATGTTTTCTAAAAGAATGATACCTTCCTCGATCAATTTCACAAAAGCAATTTCTCACGCCTAGGGCAAATCGCTTTTCATTATTAATACAAAGTAAAACCCGCTTTCATTGCATCTCATGTCTTTTGAATGCTAAAGGGGACACATAACTAATATGTGTTTTGGGTACATTCATTTAAGCAACAATGAATTAGGAGCATTGATAACACTCAATTACATACTTATGTACTAAATATGTGTTTTCGGGTTATCTCAATAGGATTTTTTTACTTCTAGTTTATTTTCCTTTTCCTTTTAGAGGTCAAGATAACCGCAACTCCAAATAGTTTGCATATAGGCACACAATAGGCAAAAATGTTTCCAAAAGGAAAATTTTGTCTTTGCTGAATCACTGCACCCACGGATCCCAGCCTTCATGTTGGACGGATCCTCAAGGAAGGATCCGTAGGATCCGTGAGACGTGTCGCTTTTACCTTCTATTTTTCTCACTTTGGATGAAAAATCCACATTTGTTCTATTTTTTTGAGTATGCTCTTTAATGCTTGTGTTCTCATGATCACATGCCTTAAATTCATATCTAATCATTATATTTTAATCCACATTTTGGGTCAAGCATTCATTACAATGCTTTGTTTTCTATATATAGAACTCCCAAAATGCTTGCATAATCCATCACATCCTCACAAACACAATACACCATGTCATCCACAAACCCTTTAGATGAATCACCTAGTACAAACAATCATCTTCATGATACCCAAACCTTTGTACTACCACCATCCAAAATACCACAATCAAACTCTAGGATATCCGCACCGATTAGTACCCGATCTTGTTGCTTAGCAAAACCAACCTCAAATGGTTCTTCCTCAACAAACAAGTCACCACAAGATGCTTCCTTTATAGCACCTCCCTCATCACCAACAAGTACACCAAATTCATCACCACCTAAAGTCACTCTTTTAGAACTCCTTAAGACTCCAACAAGATCTAACCAACCTAAAGAAAAAGAATTAGTCTTTTCAACACCCCCCACATCTCCAAATACTATTTTTCAAGATCTTGAAACATCACCACCATTAGCTCCCATCATATTACAAGAACATCTAGGTTCTTTTCCACCATCATTTACAAACATTCCGGATGTTGATTCATATTTTTCTATTTTTCCACCACAACTTTCGCATAACTCAAATCAAAACAACCCAGAAAACTTCCGCACTCACTACCCACATCACTTGCATTGTGAACATTGCCAATCCACTAAGGGAAATTGCAATAGAAGTTAGGGAAGAAATGCGTTTCATACTCAACCTCATCTTTGATCGCATCAATACCATTACTCATCAAAACCTCCATCCATAACCTTATGCAAGCATGGAAGGAATCACTACTACTATTTTCTACTTTTAGTATTATTTTTTTTGTCATTTTCAGGAACAAGTCTTGTTCTTATTTTTACATGCTTGTAATACCACTACAATTTGTTGTTTTATTACAAGGCCTTGTTTACATACCTTGGCTCCAAATCTTGATTCTCGACGAACACAAAATTATTTAAGCATGTTACTAATCTTTCTTCTTGTAGGATTTTTATTTTTCTTCACTTGATGCCCCAAGCTAGGGGGAGCTACCGTCAAGGGGGAGTAAGAAATACGTGGACTACTTTTTCCACATTTTATTGTTTATTTCTTCCAAGGGTTAACTTTTTGTTTCGACAAAAAGGGGGAGAAGAAGTAAAACTTAGGCGCTTTCAAAACTTACATCTATTCTTAAGTTTTACTCATCATAACATTATGTTTTGTCATCAACAAAAATGGGGAGATTGTTAATACAAATAAACCGTAAAAACGTTTATTAATATTTTGCGATCTCTTTGTGTTTTGTTGATAACAAATATAATGTTGTCTTAAGTATAATTATAAGGATACATGTTACTTTTGTAAAGCATTTACATATAGCCATTTAAATAAAAAAATGTAGTAATTAAGCATTTGTTGTAATAGTTTATTAGGATGGGTAACAACCATAACCCATGGACCATAACCCATGGATCTTAACCTATACCCAAGTAGACTAGATGCAACGTATACTTAGATACATTGAATCTAAAGAAAACCCATGGACCAACCCATAACCTATTACCCAAAACCAAAATACCCATGGGAAAAGAGGAGCGTTCCACGGATCCCTAGGTTTACACTAGACGGATCCCAAGTGGAAGGATCGTGGGATCCGGGAACAAAGTGAAGAATTTTGCCTATAAATAGAGAGCCATTTCTTCATTCTAACTCACCCTCTTCTTACTAAATCTCTCATACACTCTCATTCTCTTCTAACATATAGATCACTTGATCTAGAGAGTTGTTCTTCTTTCTTTCTATTTGTAATCCTCATATAGGTCCTTCTAAGGCGAGATCACGAGCATTCTACAAGTCATCCAAGAAAGGGTCCTTGATTGATTTGTCACTCCGTTAGATTTACGAGCGAAGATCTTGTATTTGATATTTCACATATTTGTTGTGTAATAGTTGTGTTGGTTTGGTCCACCGTGTTACGGACTCGGTATCTAGCTTTGTACGAGAAAAAGTGTAAGCAACGTTGTGAAGGCTTCTCCGCCAAGTGAAGGAGTTTGTTGACATAGTGCTTGAACTCGAGTAGGTGACTCGGGGAGTGGAGTAGGCAAGGAAGGTGTCCTTGTGGCCGAACCACTATACATCGGTTGTGTCTTTCCTTTCCCTTAGCTTTACTTTATTTACTTGCTTTATCATTAGATCTATACTTTCTCTAAATCCATAAGATCTCACATATTAACGAATCTAAAAGTTTTTGAAACTAACGTAAAATCGGCAAAACTATTCACCCCCCCCCCCCTTCTAGTTTTCCACAGAGCTGTTGTGTTAATAGATAATGAGGGAAGAGAGTTTACCGTAAATGGAAAACGTGTGAAACATTACCAAGTAGATAATAACGAACTAATAAATGATGAAGATATTGTTTTGGAAAATGAGATGACGTAGGAGCACGACTTCGAGTCAAGCTACAAGACTCATAAATAAAGAAAAGCGCTTCGTGGGAGGCAACCCATGCTTAATTGTTTGCTTGTTTTGTTTTTCAATTCGTGTGTATATATCTTTTTCATTGTTGTTTATTCTCATGTTAGACTTTGTAAAAATGCTTTATTTTGATTTTAACCTCGTCTTAATTACATATAAAAGTATTTAACAAAAAGATAAGTGTAGGGAAGATCATATATGTTTTTAAGAACATGAACATGAGATTAACAACAATTGAAATTGATGTATTTGTGTGTTTGTTAGAGTCAAATGCTTGTATCGAGTCATAATTGATATTTTGCAGAAATTTTTCCAGGTTTTAATGAGGTAATTTTTCCAGAATTTTTCTAGAAAAATTCTGCAGACCAGTTTTTGTCAGGCTAACCTGACGGCGTTAGGATTAACACCTGATGGCGTCAGGCAATGTAGAAACAAAATGTCAGTTTCGTTTTCTGTGTAATTTATAATTTTTGGAAATTCCCAATTCTTAATTTTCTAGAAAAACTGCAAACATCCATTCCACAAGCATTATATCTTACTTGCTTTCGAGTGTAGTTGTGTGTCATATATAGTTTGACCGCCGATTTTACGCGAAGGTTTCATTTGTTTTCTTATAAGTGTGCAGGTTATATTAGACAAGAAGAAGAAACACATATTGGATGAACCTTATTACTTATGCATTCTTCTTGGAAGAGGATTTAACCGCAACTTCACACATATCCTACCGAGCTAATCAGGGGAGTATTAGTTTCTTTTTCTTACTTACCTTCCTTTATCATAACTTTGATACTTTCGGGGAACATTGGGGACAATGTTCAGTTTAAGTGTAGGGAGGGAGAATAAAACGGGAACTTAGAAATTATTCACTCACTTGATTATTTGTCTTGTCCTTGCTAATTTGTGTAATAAACCATAAGAAATATTTGTTAGGGCAATTTTAGCACCAAATTTAAATTTTTTTATGACATTTACAAGCTAAATTTTAGTCTTAATAAAGCGTCTCATGGATAAGAATTATATGACTAGCACAAAAACCGTTTAACACTCAAATTCCACCCAAAAAATGTGAGGATCACCCCTAGATCTTTAGGAATAAGAGCATTAATCTTTAATGCTTAGTGAGTGTACCGGTAGTATAATAGATTCTAGAACTTTTTTTGTGATGCATTTCGAGATCGCTAGTGAGACTACACTTGTGTAGTTAGGAGTAACTAAATGATAAGATGCATTAGGATAACCCTTGTTTTAAACATGTATTATAATTACATCTTCCACATCGGTTGAGTAATTACCCCACACCCTGCGATGTACTCATCTTTAGTACACGATACCCCTAGTTAACCCCTCGAGCCTATCCTTTTCGCGGTTCTCGTGATGTTTCGGTTTTCAAATATCAATGAAGAGCATTGTTTACAATCCACCCCCAAATGTTACACCCAAATTGCCTTAGCCTACCTTGTATGCACTCATCTTTAGTGCATTATTGTTATCATTACTAAACTCTTAGTTAAATTATCTAGTTACTTGCATGGTTGCTAAGTCGAGTCATATATTTTGTATACAGTTTTGGGACGATTGGGACTCATGGGTAAAAGTAATATTTTATGGACTAACGGGAGAGAACGATAAATTCAAATTCTCTTTGTCTACGTAATTAAATACTCCAAGTGTTTTTATCTTTTTAAATCGGGTCAAATAGTTTAGTTAAATAAAAACTCAAGTGTAGGGATGCTCCTATAAATCCCTTATATTTTGATGTTATCGTAGAGGATGGTAGAGTAAAAAGGTATGAAAAAAAAAGTTGTCAAAAAACAAAAATGAAAAAAATGAGAAAACCATACGGGCTACCATCCTACATCTATCTTTATATTTATGTTTTTAAGTTTGTGTTTGTTTTGTTTCAAGTTATCTAGTGTTAGTGAGTCGAGTCTTGGCTTAGCAACGCCACGCTTTACATGCTTGTAACATAAGATTTTTGACTTGCCACCACTAAATATCCCCTATCCAACAAAACCCTTTACTTCCTTACCCTAAGCCTAACGTTACAACCCTTGTAAAGACCTCTTAGATAGTTATTCCTAGGTTCTTATGCCAAAGTGGTGGAGGTTTGATCTATTCTCAAGCTTACGGTAATCTATGTACTATGCCAGGTAATGAGTGTTTATCTTCCATTTCTATTCATATTATATTTAATATAAACCCGAGAGATGAGAGAATCCAAACACCAATTGTGAGGTTCTAGTATATAATTTCCGTGCTTGTTATAATTATTGTGGTGCTTGCACTTGTTGTAAACTATCTTAAACCAATGTTTCATGCCCCCTAACTTATAAATTGATTGGCCAAAAGAACATTTGCTTGAGGATACGCAAATTCCAAGTGTAGGGATATTCGATAAGGATTTAAAACATACGTTTTTAGGAGGTCATTTAAGCCCTAAATCGACACATTTTGTATCCGTTACTGCTTAAAATCGTTCCTTTTCACATTTTAGGTCTTTTGGAAGCAAAACGCCGGAATGAAGCATATTTGGACGAAAAGGAGCGAAAACATGAAGAAAATGGCAAAGTCAAGATCAAAGGCACTCCACCACACCTGACAGCGTCCCAAACAAAGGGCGACGCCGTCCCTCTATTGAAGACTTGATCAAAAGTGCACGGCTTAGCGGAGTTTCTGGTCCTAAAGCCTGATGGCATCAAGCCTAAACTCTGGAAGGCGTCACTCTCAAAATCTACACCAGACTTCCAAGATCCAAGATTCAGACGATGTCGCTACTGAAGACTGACGGCGTCACATCTCTCAACTGACGTCGTCCCAACGATGACTTGGCCCAAACGAAACCCTAACGACGGTGACCTGACGGCGTCACTAGCAAAAGTTGACGCCGTCGCGATTGTAAATCTATACATAGAATTTGATTTTTTTGTATTTAAAGAGGTAGAATTTTGGAAAGCAAACCCTAACTCAGTTGTAGTCCGACTTGGACAGTATTCTAGGGTCCCATACCCTATTTTAGATTACAAGATAAGTTTGTTTATCCAAGTTATCATTATGCCTACCCCATGTTCAATTGATTGTGTGTATGCTTGCTTGTTTAACATGTCTAGCTAAATTACTCTTGTGTTTGCTTAGATCTATGAAACCTATTTATTAATTGTTGTTAGGTTGTCTCTTGTTTTAATTGGTAGATGCTAGAGTAAGGAAAACTGGCTTCTTCTTTAATTGTTGCGAGCTTGAACGTCCTAAATAGCAAAAAAGCTTAAGAGTGCACTTAGGCCATTCGTTGTGTTTATTGCGTGAATTGTAGCTTTAGGATAGTAGTGTATTCGGGGGAGATGCTATTGCACTTGCCGATCCCGGGTATTATAAAGGAGAGTTACAATTCATAGAACTAGGGTATTAGGCACCGCCCTACGACTAACCGGAATACAATGCACCAATTAAGATAAAGGAAGTGACAATTCAACCGACCAATAAAAGATAACTTAGGGAGTAATAGCATATAAGTGAACACATATTTAATCATCATACAAGCACACATCAATTAGCATAATCTATACATAGTTAATTAGATAATTAGATAAGTAGTTAAGTAGTGAAATCGGTAGAAGTACCACTCCTCAATCATATACCCCGATATTTTATCTTTGATTTCTAAAAAACCATAAAAAAGACTAAAAAGAATCTTCCTCAACCCCACCTTCTCGTCATATATCTCTTTCTAGCATTCTTATTCCCTTAGAGAACGAAATCAATCCCCGAGGCTTACCCTATACTACACTACAACGATTAGGTTCACAGCCTAGAGGGTTGAAAAGCTTGCTCGTAGAAAAGGAGGTTTTCTCGACCCCGAAACCCAGGCATCAATAACCACGAACTTGCACGTAAAGATAACCTATCGACCTTGACCAATACACCACCCGTAATCATAAGAGGAGTTGCCTTAGCCATGTTTTCCATCTCAATTACCATGCTTGTTTTCCAAAGATTAGTTAATCTAAGTTTTATAAATATTGAGAGTGGCATGCGTTTTGATGAGTGTGTAAATACTCATCATTTTAGTCAATCAACTGCAAAACGTTTAAAATGCTCGGATATGCATCAAAATCTTGAAAATATTCCAAAATTACATTTTATATGTTTCGGATGCAAAATGTTTAAAATCGATGAAAAAATGAGCAAAGTTTGCATAATTGGCGGTTCATCCCCAAGTTTCTAAAATTGTCAAAAATAGTCCCCGAGTCAAAATTTCAAAAGAAAATCATCAAAGGTCCTTTTTAAATCATAAGTTGTCAAATTTAGTCCTTTGGTGAAAAATATCAAAAGTTTGAGAAAATTACAAGTTTGGTCCTCCAAGTTTAAAATTTGGCAAAATTAGTCCTGGAATTTTGAAAATGTCAATTTTAGTCCTTGCATTATTGAAACTTGTCACTTTTAGTCCTTGGAGTAACTTTTCAGAAATGGCGTGATGGTCCTTGAAGTTTGTAAATTACAAACAAGCCCTTGTATTAATAAACCTTTAATACTTCTTTTGGACCTTGAACCTAATAGTGACCCCGCCACAACCTATTTTGAACCCTCCTTTTATTAATAACCAGTCAAAGCCTTGGTCAAAACAACCAAAACCGCCAAAACCTTATCATCGTCTTCTTCCTTCACCGCTTCAAGAAACCGACTTTACCCATTCCCACTCACTTTTTCCTCTCCTCACACTCCACCTTCATAACAATCCAAGATACATTATAATCTCTCCTCCCCAAACACTCAAGCTCATCCATTGTTAAAACTCCATTTCCGCCAAAATGGAATGAAGGGCCATGATCACCTTAAGTCATCCAATGGTGGAGATTTTGATGGGATTTAATCAGAGATGAAAGAGAAAGAGAGTGGGCATATAAAAGGGAGGAAAGAAGCAAGCATAAGTAGTTAGTTTTTGTAGTTCTAATTTAGTTTTTTTTAAGTTTTAGTCTAGAAATCCATGTTCTAGTACCAACTTAATTTTACTGTCATTTACTTTTCTTGTAATCATTTAGTTTTAATGCAATTTAAATTTAGTTTTAATCCCAGTTTATGTAAGTTGATGCAGTTTTTTTTTATGATTTTGAGTTCTGTCATTTGTGCTTTAAAAGTGTTTGTTAAAGTTGTTTAAACTATTTTGAGGCTTTTCTTAATGATGCAAACAAGTTTTTTAAAGATCTCAAGCCTTTCCTGTTTCAAAAATCCGTTTTTGACCCTCAAAGGGGGTGTTTGGTTACTGAGAGAGAATGGGTCGAAACGGGTCAAAAAGGTGTTTTGACCCATTCTTGATGTCAAATTAGTTTTAGTTAAGTCAAATCATTAGTTGCTCAGTTTTTACATCAGATTAAATCGTCTTAGCAAGTTTTTCTAAGTAGCTTAGTTCTTTTTACATTTTTAGTACTCATTTTGTTTTGACTGTTCATTGCTTAATTATTTGCCTAAATTTCCAGAAAAATGCTTTCATAAGTAGTTTGTAGAATGAAGTTCTTATGTCTTGGCTTATTAGGTCCATTATGGTTTGTTTAATAGCTTATTTTAGCCTTCTAGTCATCGCATGCGCTCTTGTTTATTGTCCATACAAAGACTTTTGACCCCCCTAGCGACCCTCTTTTAGACATTTAGGCTTTTAACTAGGTATTTGAGGGGCAAAAGCTTGCCCCAGCTTGTCTTCAAGACCCTTAAGCTCGACAAACTTATTTGTTCAGTAGCTCACTCAAAATAAGCTAGAATCTCTCCCCGAGCATGTTAGTCATTGCACCCAATGAGTGGTTCTCTTTTTTTTTTTTTTTTGGTACTTTTTGGTTCTTAATTGTAGGTATTTAGATCCCCTTTAGGTCTTCTAGATAATATAGATTAGTACTTGTGCTTTTGATTAGTTCTTCTCGTAGTTTTTGTCGTTTTTGTGTCTCTTTAAGCTTAACATTGCCATTATCCCAAACGGTCCCTTAGCTTATTTATGCTTTCTCCTAGTCCTTAGTAACTTATTAGCGTAGTATTAGCTTATATATGCTTAGTTGAATTAGCTTAAACACCTTTAGGAGTGTTTGGTTTTGGTTATTGACTCCTTTTCATGTTCAATTTTTGCTTAACAAACTAGTAAAAAGGGTGTTTGTTTGGTGGCTGTACAACAGAAACTGATAAGCTGTCATCCTTAGCTTCATTGCAAGTTGAGTTTTTTGTTGAATTTGTTTACATAGTTCATTAATTAGTTTGCATAAGAAAAAGTTGAAAGAAGTAAGTGAAACAAAAAAACGTGAAGGAGCAGGTATTGAACCCACGACCTCACTGTCCCCCACGCACAGAAAGCCTCAGCACGTTACCATCTGCGCTAGAGTGGTCTTGTGTTAAATTTCCATCTATTAAATATTTAATAAGGAGTAGTCTTGTGTTACATTTTCTTCAATGTTTTTTTAAAGCTCATTTCTATAAGCTCTCACTTGTTTTATATTTTTCCTATGTTCTAATATAGCTTAAGTATTTTAACAAAAAAATTTTATAATTTTTGAATATCATTTAGTATTTTTAATTAATTAATTAGTATAAATTAGTTTTTAATTCATAATAAATAATTTAAAAACTCAAAAAAATATTCCGCTTTTTCCTAAAATTTTCTTTTGTCATATATTACGTAAAAAAATTGTTTTTACACTTGTAGGACTTTTATTTTACAAATTTTACGTTTTCTCTTGCGCTCCAGTGTACTTTTTATAAATAACGTACGTTTTCGTTTTAAGTTACGTTTTTAGATAATTTAAGTTTACGTTTTAGTTAAAATAGTTTATTTAAGTTATTTTGTTTTATAAAATCACTAAAACATCATTTTTAATTATAGTGATAGCGTTTATTTAATAGATTTTATCTTTTTAATTTCCTTTAATTTTCATTTTAGCCCTTGTAGTTTATGTCCTTTTTCCGTAGTTATAATAATTCCAAATCTCCTTTTCCATTCAAATCTATGATCACTATACGTTTGATAATCCATTGCATAGCTCATTGGGACATAACGACCGGGAAACACTATACTCCCAGATCCTCATTGATTTCGTGCTTGTCGTTTTAAGTCATTACGACTTGACGGTTTCACAAGCATCAAATTTTTATCGCGTGCCGGAGTGTGGTGATTATTCTATCGCTTAGCATTAGTGATTTGGATATTCACTCTTTGTCTATACCATCCGTATGTGTTTATATTTTCTTATAAAATCAAAATCCAAAAGATTTTCATTCTTTGTTTTGCAAAATGTTTTTCAAAAATACCAAAATATTCATCTTTACCCTCTCACATCTTTGATTCTTCATCCCTACCCCTCCGAAAACCTTTGATTCTTTCTATGTCTTATCCTCACCCTCTTGGTTGTCAATGGTGTGGTGGTCCTTATAATGGTGGCAATTGCCCCGGTTGTAGCATGGTGGAGTCGAAAACGGGTCCTGCTATAACCGTGATCCCTATTCCTACCATAACACAACCGATTTATTCCATCGCTACCACACCGCGAGACTCAGCAGCTTTCTTGTTGTGAGTACTGTGGTGGTTCACACTCCGCTCGATTGTCGATCCGGAAACACGCTTGTCTATGAGCGGGTTCCCGATAACGATTATGACTACAACACATACCACTCACAACCACATCGGTTTCTTGTTGTGAGTATTGTGGAGGTCCTCACTCTAGCTCGGATTGTCAAACAAGGAATCCATTTCCTTGTTACGATTACGACTCTTCGTATCAAGACCAACCTCCACAATACCAAATGATTCAAGCGACTCCTCATGAAACTACGGCGGATCTTCATCAAGACTACGGGTTACTAAAAGAACAAGGAGGAGTCATTATGTCCTCCCAAGATAATCCAAATGAAAATCCATGGAAGAATTGTTAGTCAAGAACAGTGTGCTAAATTAGATTCCCAGTTGCCGGTGAAAACTCTATTAGGGAATTAATTAAAATACAAAAGCGACCAAATCTAGCTCTCGATTCCGTTTCATTCGATGACGATGATGATGAAGATATCCTTGATATCCTACAATTTTATAACGGTTCATCAAGTTCATCGGTTGAAATTCCTTCCATGAAAAGTCGGGAGAAAAGACTATGATGGAATTACTAGCGTAAGAACAAATGTTAAGTATAAAACATATGTATGCTAGTCCTTCTAAACTCCCTCGGCCTGTTGTTATCACACCCGAAGCTCCCACTCACTCTCCGAACATGGGGATGAGCATCTTGACACTGTTCACGAAAAGGAATCGGACGAATTCATAAAGTCTAGTGTTGAGAACCTTGTCCCAATCCCAAGAGAGTCACAGGGAATTCTCGAGCATCCGTGTGATATTCCTTTCCTCTTGAGTGTTCTCAAGATCATTTTGAAACTTTCTCCGATCTTAGCGACGATTGTGCTTCCTATGGAGACATCGAGTACGTTGAGGCATCACTTCCACAATCGATCGATCCCTTCTTGAGGAGTTCTCCGGTGAACTCACTCACATCAATCCACTTTTGATTTCGCCGATCGGGAGAGACGAAAGTCTCATTGATAATGATCGCTCACTCACTTTTATCCCAACAATCCAAATGAGAATGTTGATCACTTTGTTCCCTAAACATTCAAAGCTACTTTCACCAATCCTCTATTTGAATTCGACTCAATTCACTTCAATTCGAGAATCCACTCTTTGATACTCGGATGAGGATAGTGATGAGCCCACAATGGAACAAGAGTTCACAAATTCACCTCATGTGAATGATTCTCTTCATAAAGAGTTCTCCGGTGAACTCTCTCATGATATATCTCCTCCGGAAAATGATCATTTCTACTTTGATCTTGAGGATGATATTAGCTCGGAGGAAGGTGTACTCTATCGTATGAGTTTGCTTATTGATGATACTACCTTCACCCTTCCTCCTGATACGTCTACATTTGAGGATGAAGAATGGATCTTGATTGTTATCAAGACCTTTCTTCCTTTCCTCAAATATCTTGTGATTTCCCTTCATCTTCACTCCTTCGAGAATGAAGACACCATCTTTGACCCCGGCATTTTCATTTATCATTTTTGAGCCGGTTCTATGTATATCTCATCGGTGTGGAACTTTCACGTGCTTCAAATGTTTTTCCAAACATCTTGAATGAAAGTCCGATGGAGATTGTTTCTTCCACTTTGCTTCCCCATGAACAAATGAATTCGGGGTCGAGTCAAGCTAGCGACTCGGTAATAAAAACAAGAGCTTAACATGGGTTTTCACCCATGTGTACCACCACAGTGTGGGGAGTTGCCCATGTTATATATATATAAGTAAAAAAAAAAAAAAAAAATCCTTTTAAATAATGGCCGTAATATTTCCCTTTTACGTTCTTTGTTTCGCATAACCGCTGGTACTTTGAATATTGAGGGCAATATTCATTTCTAAGTGTGGGGAATTCTCACAATTTTATCATATAATTATACCAATTCCCCGTTTTTGGCCAAAATTTTTTTGGAGTAAGTGTTTACACTTACTCAATTGGTTATCGATCCGCCATGTTTGATAAACAAAAGGATTGGCTAATCCGAGAGCAAACGGCTCTTGGTAAAGATATCTCAAATCCGTTGACGGCTTGCAATTTGCCCAAAATTGTATGGTATTCACTCACCATATCCTAAAAAGTGAAGAGTTGGCTAGCCCGCAAGTTTATGGCTTGTGGTAAAGGCGATGGAAAAACCATAATTGGTAATCACTCACCAAAGATAATATTGATAATTTATCTAAGAGTGGCTAGTCCGAAAGGTACGGCTCGGTAAAGACAAAATCAAATCCGTTGAAAGTCGGTGGTTTGCTCAAAATCACATGGTTATCGGTGTACCATGGTTCTTACTTGAACTGAAACATTTGGCTACTCCGAAGTAATGGCTTTTGGTAAAGAGATTCAAATCCATTATGTTTTTCTCAAAAGATTGCTAGGGACTAGCAATAGTTTAGTGTGGGGATTGATGGTGTGTAAATACTCATCATTTTAGTCAAATCTGAATCAAAAACGTTTAAAATGCTCGATATGCATCAAAATCTTGAAAATATTCCAAAATTACATTTTATATGTTTCGGATGCAAAATGTTTAAAATCGATGAAAAAATGAGCAAAGTTTGCATAATTGGCGCTTTCAGTCCCCAAGTTTCTAAAATTGTCAAAATAGTCCACGAGTCAAAATTTCAAAGAAAAATCATCAAAGGTCCTTTTTAAATCATAAGTTGTCAAATTTAGTCCTTTGGTGAAAAATATCAAAAGTTTGAGAAAATTACAAGTTTGGTCCTCCAAGTTTAAAATTTGGCAAAATTAGTCCCTGGAATTTTGAAAATGTCAATTTTAGTCCTTGCATTATTGAAACTTGTCACGTTTTAGTCCTTGGAGTAACTTTTCAGAAATGGCAGCAGTGGTCCTTGAAGTTTCAGAAATTACAAACAAGCCCTTGTATTAATAAACCTTTAATACTTCTTTTGGACCTTGAACCTAATAGTGACCCTGCCACAACCTATTTTGAACCCTCCTTTTATTAATAACCAGTCAAAGCCTTGGTCAAAACAACCAAACCGCCAAAACCTTATCAATGTCTTCTTCCTTCACTGCTTTACAGAAACCCAGCTTTACCCATTCCCACTCACTTTTCCTCTCCTCACACTCCACCTTCATAACAATCCAAGATACATTATAATCTCTCCCCAAACACTCAAGCTCATCCAACAGTAAAACTCCATTTCCGCCAAAATGGAATGAAGGGCCATGATCACCTTAAGTCATCCAATGGTGGAGATTTTTGATGGGATTTAATCAGAGATGAAAGAGAAAGAGAGTGGGCATATAAAAGGGAGGAAAGAAGCAAGCATAAGTAGTTAGTTTTTGTAGTTCTAATTTAGTTTTTTTTAAGTTTTAGTCTAGAAATCCATGTTCTAGTACCAACTTAATTTTACTGTCATTTACTTTTCTTGTAATCATTTAGTTTTAATGCAATTTAAATTTAGTTTTAATCCCGTTTATGTAAGTTGATGCGGTTTTTTTATGATTTTGAGTTCATCATTTGTGCTTTAAAAGTGTTTGTTAAAGTTGTTTAAACTATTTTGAGGCTTTTCTTAATGATGCAAACAAGTTTTTAAAGATCTCAAGCCTTTCTGTTTCAAAATCCGTTTTGACCCTCAAAGGGGTGTTTGGTTCTTGAGAGAATGGGTGAAACGGTCAAAAGGTGTTTGACCCATTCTTGATGTCAAATTAGTTTTAGTTAAGTCAAATCATTAGTTGCTCGGTTTTACATCGATTAAATCGTCTTAGCAAGTTTTTCTAAGTAGCTTAGTTCTTTTTACATTTTTAGTACTCATTTTGTTTTGACTGTTCATTGCTTAATTATTTGCCTAAATTTCCAGAAAAATGCTTTCATAAGTAGTTTGTAGAATGAAGTTCTTATGTCTTGGCTTATTAGGTCCATTATGGTTTGTTTAATAGCTTATTTTTAGCCTTCTAGCTGTCGCTTGCGCTCTTGTTTATTGTCCATACAGCAGCTTTACAGCCCCCTTAGCAGCCCCTCTTTTAGACTGTTTAAGGCTTTTAACTAGGTATTTGAGGGGGCAAAAGCTTGCCCCCCAGCTTGTCTTCAAGGACCCTTAAGCTCGACAGCTTATTTGTTCCGTAGCTCACTCAAAATAAGCTAGAATCTCTCCCCCCTTGAGCATGTTAGGCTGCACTTGCACCAACAAGATGAGTTCTCTTTTTTTTTTTTTTTGGTACTTTTGGTTCTTAATTGTAGGTATTTAGATCCCTTTAGGTCTTCTAGATAATATAGATTAGTACTTGTGCTTTTGATTAGTTCTTCTCGTAGTTTTTGTCGTTTTGTGTCTCTTTAAGCAACATTGCCATTATCCCAAACGGTCCCTTAGCTTATTTATGCTTTCTCCTAGTCCTTAGTAACTTATTAGCGTAGTATTAGCTTATATATGCTTAGTTGAATTAGCTTAAACACCTTTAGGAGTGTTTGGTTTTGGTTATTGACTCTTTTCATGTTCAATTTTGCTTAACAAACTAGTAAAAGGGTGTTTGTTTGGTGGGTATACAATGTAAACCGATAAGTCATCATCCTTAGCTTCATTGCAAGTTGAGTTTTTTGTTGAATTTGTTTACATAGTTCATTAATTAGTTTGCATAAGAAAAAGTTGAAAGAAGTAAGTGAAACAAAAAAACGTGAAGGAGCAGGTATTGAACCCACGACCTCACTGTCCCCCACGCACAGAAAACCTCAGCACGTTACCATCTGCGCTAGAGTGGTCTTGTGTTAAATTTCCATCTATTAAATATTTAATAAGGAGTAGTCTTGTGTTACATTTTCTTCAATGTTTTTTTAAAGCTCATTTCTATAAGCTCTCACTTGTTTTATATTTTCCTATGTTCTAATATAGCTTAAGTATTTTAACAAAAAATTTTTATAATTTTTGAATATCATTTAGTATTTTAATTAATTAATTAGTATAAATTAGTTTTAATTCATAATAAATAATTTAAAACTCAAAAAATATTCCGCTTTTTCCTAAAATTTTCTTTTGTCATATATTACGTAAAAATTGTTTTACACTTGTAGGACTTTTATTTTACAAATTTTACGTTTTCTCTTGCGCTCCAACACTTTTTATAAATAACGTACGTTTTCGTTTTAAGTTACGTTTTTAGATAATTTAAGTTTACGTTTTAGTTAAAATAGTTTATTTAAGTTATTTTGTTTTATAAAATCACTAAAACATCATTTTTAATTATAGTGATAGCGTTTATTTAATAGATTTTATCTTTTTAATTTCCTTTAATTTTCATTTTAGCCCTTGTAGTTTATGTCCTTTTTCCGTAGTTATAATAATTCCAAATCTCCTTTTCCATTCAAATCTCGCGATCACTATACGTTTGATAATCCATTGCATAGCTCGCTGGGACATAACGACCCGGGGAAACACTATACTCCCCAGATCCTCATTGATTTCGTGCTTAATTGTTTTAAGTCTCATTACGACTTAGCGGTTTCTGCATCACGTTACACCGGACCGAGATTGGCTAATCTTTGAAAGATCATGATTCTTGTTGAACATGGAAGAATGAAGCCATCCGTGCAAACCTCCTTGATAGGTAGTTGGCTAGGTATCTCAATTTCTAACCTTGGCTCGATCTCTGGTTCATGGTTACGCCGTAATTTGTTACAAGAGTTACGGCGTAACTGGTGATTGTCGGCGGATCCGACCTCAGGCTCCGATTTAACAAGAGAAGAATGGAAATCATCAGTCGGTGTATTTACCTCCTCTTCAGAAAAGACGGCCTTGCACACCACCATAGGTTTAATTCCTTGAGGTTTAGTATTACTTTCTTCATCTCTTCACTGAGTTTCTCCACCATTGCCTCTAGGTTTTTTAAAGATGTGTCATGGCTAGAGAGGCTTTTATTTGTATTCTCTTGGAAACTTTGTAACCACTCATCTTGTTCCTTTTGTATTTGGGCCGAGACCTCAAGATATTTTCTGATGGTGTCTTCGATATTAGACCGTCTCTCAAAAGGCCCACGATTGTAATATGCCGGAGGTCCTCCCCGATATCCGTTACCATTTCCATTTGACCCTTGGAATGGTCTATTTGCTTCACCGTACTTGACTTCTTCAATTTTACTATCTTCGTCAATAAGAGGACAATTTTTTGTGAGATGTCCTCCACCACAGCTTTCGCATCCTACTTGGATAGCGTGCACACTTTCTTTGAGCTTTAGCATGTCACGACCAATATTTTCAAGTTTGTTTGAAATGGCGGCAATACCATCAAGACTTCTGCCTAAACTCCCATGGCTTCCTCCTTCGTGCCACTTTTGAGAATGGGTGGCCATATTTTGTATAGCTTACAAAGCAAGTGTAGGAGTCATTCCAGGGATCGGTCCCTGAGAATCGAGCATCTGCCTTGTAGCAACTCCAATACCCTTGTAGAAAATACTGACCTTTTGTTGATTATTAAGGTCATGAGTAGGGCATTTGTATAAGAGATCATTATACTGATCCCAAGCTTGGTATAACGTTTTGCCATCTTCTTGCCTAAAATTGTGGATTTCTTCTAATTGCTTTGCTGTTTTAGAAGGAGGGCAAAATTTCTGAATGAAAGCCCTTTTCAGAAGATTCCAAGTGTCAATAGTTCCACCAGAAAGTCTATTAACCCATCGCCTAGCCAACCTCGTAAGTGTCATAGGGAAAACCCGAAACATAACTGCATCATGAGAAACACTTGGGATGTTGAAGAGGCTTGCGATGCACAAACCATTATCCACATGCTCGTAAGCATCTTCGTCTCTATTTCCGGAAAAAGGGTTAGCACGAAGCTCCCTCATAAACTGGTCCTTTATCTCAAAACGGACCTCGGCTCCAATGGCCGGTCTAACGAGCCCCGACCCTTGTTCATCCCTAGTCATAGCCAGATACTCCTCGAGAGTGAGGCTATCAATGTTCACAAATGCCATGATACCTGAAACTTAAAGAAAATCGTGAGATAAAAAAATTTAAAATGAACAAAAACAAAAATAAAAGACTTAACAAAAAATCCTAATATAGCTCCCCGACAGCGGCGCCAAAAACTTGACGCAGGATTTCTGATGAGTTTTTAATATTTATAATTGTCTCGTTTACCTATGGTCAACCTTATGCACTCATGGGCAGTGTACCCGGTCGTGTGTAGTGTAGTAATCGGTAAAACCGAGGTCGTCCCAAGAGCTATGTGAGCGGATTCTAAATTAAGTCAAAGTGTCACTTGTTTTAACTAGTTTGTAGTAGAAATGATTAATTAACTAAGAAATGAAATAAGCTGCGCAAAGTAAATAGAGGTTGTGATCAATAGAGAGAAAGTGTGCTAACCTAATTAATCATCCTATCGTGCAATGTCTATGTTTTATTACTTCCAATTGATTCAAGTGGTGGGTTTAATGTGCTAGGACAACATTTGGTCAATTCGTCATAACCTATCAACAAAGGCTCCTACCCGACGTCAAAGGTTTACCCCTTGGGGAGTCGAGGGTCTTAAGTCACCTAAGCCAAGTCATTAAGTACCCTACATGCAAGATTCGAAATAATGAGTGCCCGTGCGCTAGCATCTTAGACACTCATCCCTAACTTCTTAAGTTCATCCGGACGACCGGTGATCATTTGGTCAGTTCGCACAAGAGAGGAAGGGTCGTCAGTTGGTTAATTATTACCCTTCCAAACTCTACCTAACTACTTAGGGTCAGTTGGTCAATTCTCCTAAGCAACTAGATACGACAGCATTTCAAATCTACCAAAGCTAGGGTAACTGCCAGCGAACTATGCATGTATACACTAGAAACAATTATATAGAAGCATGAAAACATAAACAATACATTCAAGGAATCATAACTAGGCTAGCACCAAAGGTGTTTAACCGATCATATTAAAAGAAACAATGAATTCGATGTTTAACATAATGAAAGACATAAATTAAAAGTAAAAGATAGAAATGATCGCTAATGCTTATCGATATGGAGTGATTCCTCCCTAGGAGATGGCTCCGTATGCTCCGTATGATCTGCCTTTGGAACCCTCTTCACGTTCTCTGCCTTTGAGTTGTGAGTGAATGATGTGAAATTCAGAATTTAGTGCTTGTATTTATAGGCACGATCATAGTTACGATGTAACTTGAGTTGAGAGTTACGCTGTAACTTAATTATCCTCCAAATGTAACTCTCGTTAAATAGACTACGACGTAACACTAGGGAAAGGTTACGCCGTATCTTCAATACAAAACTCTCGTTAAGTGAGCTACGGTGTAATGCTTGTTGAGGAGTTATGGCGTAGTTGATGGAGGCGCGGAATATTTTATGACCTAGATGATTACGGCGTAACCTTAGCTGGGGGTTACGTCGTAATTGCTGTTGAGTAGGCAATCTGAGATAAAACACTAGCTACGGCGTAATGTGAGAGAATGAGTTACGCCCTAGTTTCTTCATTAGTAGCATACTATCATAAACCGTTAGGAAAATCTCCAAATCCGCGTCTCCTAAGCTCCAATGCTCATAATTTATCTGAAAGTGAAATATAAAGGAATACAAGCGTAAATCCATATAAATGACATAAATATGAGCATTATCGGGGGAAATTGACACCAAAAAGTCAGGACTATTTGATGTTATCAGGTTTGATGTTCATGTTTCTCCGAAACAGGTCAAGTTTACTTCCTTTCTTAAAATAGCTAAAAAAGATGGTGTTAAGCATAAATTGTGTACTTTTGCAATTATTTTTTCTTATAAATTTTAATATCTTAGTAGGCAGAGATGCTTAGGCGGGCCCCAGGTGTGAAATCATTCGACTTAGATTGGAAGGTGTGACAACTCACTACACACGGTCCACAATTTTTGGGGCTTCCAAGCGGAGTATGGCCCACAGAAGGCGGGTTTGACAGGGCGGGAGAGGAAATTGTGATTGGATTTGTGGATTCAGGTATTTCTCCAAACCATCCAAGCTTCCAAAATAAAAATGCTGAACCATACGGTCCTCTTCCTAAATACAGAGGTTCTCTCACCACTTTCTGTCTATATGCATGTTTAAGATTGAAAATGGACGAGTTGATTACCGGGTCAAACCGGATAAACATGTGTTAACAGTTAACTCAATGTGTGACCAGAATCACTTTTGGCTCGTATATTTCTATGTTTTTGTATTTATAAAATATTAGTTTATCGTATATGGTTAGAAAAATCCATGCTATTTCGTATAACCAAGATATAGGAGGCTTATTGAATTAAATATACATTTTCATTGGCTTTTGACCTATTTTTCAAGTGCACTTCTTTAAAACAACCCATTCATGAGTGAATGGGTCAAAATTTATATCAGCCATTACTAAATATAACAGGTATGTAACGGGTGAAAAACACATCAAATGCTTAAATTTCCTAAATCATTTAATTCTAAAAAGGGTGAAAGCTAAATATACGCAACATGGTTTTTCAAAGCAGACGATGTACATAATGAACTTTGAAAATTACCATTGTACGCAAAATACTTTCAAATTTGGAGCGATGTACGTAATATGACCGTTAACTAGTAGGTTACCGGTCACAAAGTTTGAAAAATGAGCGAAATGGTCCACGTGGCTTGCGTTGACTTTCACAGTCATCCCTTCACTTTATTTTCGGTTAAAAAGTTTCGATGTGGTCCTTATGGTCATTGACTTTCGATTTAGTCCGTTTTTGTCCGCTTTCATCCGTTTTGTCCGTTTTTCTTACGTTTTGTCCGTTTTCTTACGTTTTTATCGGTTTTCATCCGTTTTGTCCGTTTTTCTTACATTTTTCTTAGATTTTTGTCCGTTTTTATCCGTTTTTCTTACGTTTTGTCTATTTTCTTTCGTTTTTGCCCGTTTTCATCCGTTTTTGTCCGTTGTTCTTACGTTTTGTCCGTTTTTCTTACGTTTTATCGGTTTTCATCCGTTTTTGTCCCTTTTTCTTACATTTTTCTTAAATTTTTGTCTGTTTTTCTTACGGTTTGTCTATTTTTCTTCGTTTTTGCCCGTTTTCATACGTTTTTGTCCGTTTTTCTTACGTTTTGTCCGTTTTTCTTACGTTTTAATCGGTTTTCATCCGTTTTTGTTCCTTTTTTCTTACGTTTTGTCTATTTTTCTGCGTTTTTGCCCTTTCTTATCTATTTTTAACATTTTTGTCTGTTTTTCTTACGTTTTTGTACTATTTCAACATTTTATAAAATTTTAAATAAAATATCAAAATGAAAAAAAATTTAAAAAATTTTTAAAAAAAAGTTTCCAAAAAAAAATTGAATTTTTTTCGCAAATTTGGAAAAAAAAATTTCCGAAAAAATAATTTGAAAGAAATTTAAAAAAAAAATTGCAAAAAAAAAAATCGTAAATACTTTTTTTTATAAAAGAAAAGAAATTGGAAATTTTTTCCAAATTGTTTTTTCCGAAATTCTTTAAATATTTATTAGTTTTTAAATTAAAAAAAAATTGAATAAAAAATTTCATAAAAAAAATATTTTTTAATTTTTTTAAAAAAATATTTTAAAAGAAATTTTGAATTTTTTTTTTCCAAATTTTTCAATATTTCGAAATACTTTTTTTGTTTTTAAGTTTTTTTTTTTCAATATGTCCAAATTTCGATAAATATTGAAAAAAATGTTTCGAAACAAAAAAAGTATTTCGACATACTGAAAATTTTGAAAAAAATAAAACTCAAAAAAACTTTTTTTTTAACTATTTTTTTATTCAATTTTTTTTGAAATTTTTTATTCAAATTTGAAAATTTTGAAAAAAAGTATTTACAAAATATTTTTTTTGGAATTTTTTTATTTTTAAAATTTATTTTTTTTATAATATTTTTTTCAAAATTATTTTGAATTTTTTTTCAAATTTGCGCAAAATTCCAATTTTTTTTTGAAATTTTTTTCCAATTTTTTTCTTTTGGAAAATTTTTCAATATGTTGAAATAGTATAAAAGCAACAGTGTGAAAAAAACGGATAAAGGCGGATGAAAACCGATAAAAGCGTGCGAAAAATAGACAAAACGTGAGAACAACGGACAAAAAAGGGATGAAAAGGGCAAAACGAAGGAAAATAGACAAAACGTGAAAACGGATAAAAAGACAAAAATCTAAGAAAAATGTAAGAAAACGGATGAAAACCGATAAAAAGCGTGAAAAAACGGACAAAATGGATGAAAATGGACAAAAAGCAGACTAAATCTGAATGTCAATGACCATAAGGACCATTCTTGAAACTTTTAACCGAAAATAAAGTCGAGGATGACTGCGAAGTCAGCATAAAGCCACGGGGACCATTTCGTCATTATTCAAACTTTGTGACTGGTAACCTACTAGTTACCAATCATATTACGTACATCGTTCCAAATTTGAAAATATTTTGCGTACAATGGTAATTTTCAAAGTTCATTGCGTAAATCGTCTGTTTTAAAAAAACATGTTGCATATCTTTAGCTTTCACCCTTTTAAAAATGTATATAATTATCATCTTAAGACTCAGTTTTGTATCATATTTGATACTGCATATGCATTAAAATAAAGGACAAAATGGTTTGAAGGATTCACCCTACCCGATCTCACACAGTTTGACTTGCAAATTCTTGAGTAGGTACTTTCAGTTTTAGCCCGTTTAGACCCGTTTGAAATGGCTTTTATGTTTAATGTGATGGTTCTATTAGTGCCTCAGAAGCAGTAGAAATCTAAGAATATCATATTGTGCTATTTTTTCAGATCGAAGATTGAGCAATTTACTTCGAAGCTTCATTTAGGTTTACTGATATAAAGGTGCTACATTTTTCAGGTAACATTACACATTCATATCTATATTAGCACCTTTCTTTCCTAAAAATGCTTGAGTTGTTTTATATCTGTAGCTTTGCATATAGGTTTTCAGAAAACTTATACCTTTGGTCACTTTTTGAGATGTAATATTACTCAAGCATTCGTTTTTATAATTCTCTTATCAGTTTTGTAAGTTGTCTAATATTTTGATGGAGTCTTGGTACGTTATGTCATGTAGGCAAAAAAAAATAGGTCAAAAGTTGAAGGCATTGTTAGGAAAAAATTGTTTAAAGTTGAAATCTTAGTAGTAATTTTTCATTCATAAGCAGTCTCATATCATGTCTCTAGAATTACAGAGTTTGCATGTTATTGAATCGCTTTTATATTACTGTAGAAGTGAGGTATTTGCTTCGTGTGATTTTGTCATACATTGAGAACCCGTTCAGTTTCGACCCTGGTAGCAGCAAAACTACTAAGTGATAAAAGAAATGTTGCAACTTCCGTGCTTGGGGTATTTGCTTCGCGTCACAAGTTTTGCTTACGGTTTAAAACTGAAATAAACCAAACACATCCTTATCCCATGTTCATTGTTTCAGACAGTACTGTGGAGACTATTCAGGAGATGCTAAAGAAGGATAATAAAACGCGTGATATCTTTATATTGATACAAATTTTGAGGTAATAATTGATTACTTCTGGTTAATCTTAATCCTATGTATGGCGAAAAGGAAAAAAAAATCTGCCATTTATCGAACGATTCATTCGCTGTTTTTAAGTTCGTATATAACAATTGAAATAGTCAAGCTCATTTTGTCCAAACATTGAAAGCTGCACGTTTTTTTGTTCTAGGTTGGCGCAGTTGGAGGAGGGACACTACTATCGTCACAGTCAACAAGCTTGAACCTACTTGGAGTAAGTGTAGAAGCTTTTGCGATTTTCTTATTTATTGTATAAGTAAAATCGTTTTTAGGTAAAGGGTTGTAGCGATTTCATATTTAAAGGGATTACTAGCTTATTGCTGTATTAAGACAGAAAATGAAGTCAGTTTAAACGACCATTAGTGCCTTTTTTCTTAACACCGTCAAACGCTCCAATATTTGAGACAACCTCAAGCCAAACGCTCCAATATTTGAAAGAGACCAGTTAATGGCTCATCTTCTCAAAGTATTTGTTGTGTATATATGCCATTTTTCTTAACACCGTGTGGTGACAAAAAATTGCTCCGATAATGACCAAGGTACTTCCGTAATTCTTTAAGGGTAAAAATGGGTCATTCTTGGTTTTGCGTCAAAGAAACATGAAATCACATTACCTGCCTACAACTACAATTACAGTAAGAAACAAAAGAGTATAGAAACTAGTTTTGTGAATGCAGCAGCTTTACAAAGAAACATGAAAATATCACATTACCTACCTACAACAACAATTGCAGTAAGAAAAAAAAACCTGTCCAATATTTGGTGAACTTTCAACATCTTTAAAGTCTCATTTTTGACTTTTCGCCTTTACAGGTTTTTGATGGGGTTTTGTTTTCATCCTCAAAAGGCAGGGGAGCACATGGTCCTAAAGAGGCGAAACAAGATATGGGGAAAGTGAAGTTAGTTTCGAAAAGGTATGTATTTCACATGTTTCGACCCATAATATAAAGCTACCCGTTTTGTAATGTTACCCGACTTACACGACAACTCATTTTTCCACAACTAAATGGTACCATTTTCTGTTATTAGTCAGGTTCTGTAGCATACTGGCATTTGTCATAAGCAAATGAAGATGTGGGCATTAGGTGGTGGTCAAACGCAAACTGTTGCAGAGATGAATATATTGTGCTGAAATGGAGACTGGAGTTGGTGTGTCTGGATGCTGAAAACGGGACTGAAATGAGTGCCTTTGGGGCTGAGGTAGTGGCTGTAATGCGTGTATGATCATGATATATTGATGACTCAAAGGATTGACGAGGGTAATCAGAATGCAACTTGAATTATGGTGCTTGGACTAGTACATTGAAAGGAATCCTCTCTCGCTGATTTTCTCATTTCAAGTATTGAAGGTAACTTTTAACTAACATTGTGTTTTTTGTTTCATATATAAAACCGTTGTAATTATGTGAGTCAAATTTCGGTTTCTTTACTATGAAGATCCGAACTTTCTGTCTTAAATGGATAGGTGAATTAGCGCGTTCAAGATGCTTTTACTGATGTTGGCCATCGCGATGCTACTGACCTATAGAAAGATCTTGACACCAAAAAACTCGACGGGTAAGTATAGGGTAATACCTTTGATCTTAGAGGCTGATTATATGGGAGTGATGTAATCATTTTCCTCTTGCATGCACATGTAATTGGGTCAAAATAGAAATACTTGATAAAATATGCAAAAAGGTAACTTTTTAAATTTTTTGGAGATGCACTTAATTAAATGTTTATTTTTATGACAGATAATGTTAGTACCTGTATTAGTTAGTTTGCCATCTTTGAGTTAACACTGGGTACGAAAATTATATTATTCAAACACGGTAGTGTTTTTTTTAGATAATAGTCATAATACTTTGAAGTTAAACTTTTAAAGGTAGCATTCAGTTAACATTTTGTTGCTCTCATATCGGGAAAAAGATTGAGAGACCTAAAAGACATGACTAATTTTGTGTCTAACTTATGCGTCATTACCCCATTGGATTATGAAAAAGTGAGTCCGGTTGATACAACCAATAAATTATTGACACACATGTTTAGGCACAAAATTAAGCATAATTTTTAGGTATGCCAATCACTTCTCCTCCAAAAGCATGCCAAGCAAATCTATGCTCACTGTTTATTTCTCTTTTTGTATGGGGGTTTTGTACAATGGTGGTTAACAAATATGGAATATTACAAATCGTTTAGCGATAAAAAAAAGTTTATGGGTTATAAACGAAAAATAATAAAAGTTTAAAGATTTGAGGATTAAACATAATGTTTTGAAATCCGGTTCGACCCGGGTGGTTCAACCGGTTGAACAGTTCAGGTCGAAAAACAGGTCGATTTAAACCAAGTCAACCCGATAGGTTGGGTCGAAACGGATCAAATTAAACCGGGTCAACCCGCCGGGTTTGAAGTGTCCCGGGTCAACCCGGTTTTCTATGTGTATTGATAGTTTCCTTTTGAAATATATGTTTTCTAACATTTCTTTTTTTAGTTTCAACTTTTACTTTTCTTTTGGTTTCCTTTATATATAGTATAGTAGGGTACCAACACGTTTGTTGGCGGGTACCGTGACGATTAACGGATAAATAGATCTCGATGAAACCTAATTCCACGGTTTGTATCGGTTTCAACGGGTCGCTCTGGTTCGTTTCGGATAGGTTTTATTGTTTAGCGAACGGTGGCAACACCGTTCCTTGTTGAACTCTTTGGTCCGGTCCGGTCCGGTTTTCAAAACTATATATACCATCAACTTGTTAGCTTGTATGAAGCTAGCTTTGTGTGTTTATTGATTTGTATGGTACTTTTCATTTTAGGGTGTTTTAAAAATAAGATTAATTAGTATGTTTAATTATTTTATATTTTAGATTATGTTGTAGCTTGTTTAAATTGTATATTGTTAAAAATTTATTGTACTTTTTAATAAGTGGTGTTTTAATTGGTTGTTTTTAATTTGGTATATATGCTTTTAATTGGTTGTATAATGTGAATAAATTATTGTATTTTTAAGTAATGGGGTATTTTAATAAGAGTATTAATTACACTATGTATTTTTCTCACATTTGACTTTTAAGATTTCACTTTTCAAGTTTGACGATACACTCTTTATATGTAACTAGACGAGTACCCGTGCCTAACGGCAACGGTGTCTAGTTTTCTGCAAAATTCCGACGACCCATAAGTTTCTTTCAACAAACCTGTATTTGTAGCGTCGAGAATCATTTCAAATAACTATAATTCGATGCGTGGTTGCATAGCGGAAATATCTGATTTCAAGAAAATTATGTGGGTCGATCTAAGTGTGAGTATATTTCTAATAGGATTGTTTTAACTTTTAAGTTATTAAGATTTTAGTAATAATAGATTCAAACATTACAAAAAGAGCGGTATTATGTAGTTGGTAATATTATATTATAGTTTAGAGGTATAACCAACGCGTGTGCGGGCAATTTTCTTGTTTTGTCGATAATTTAGGCAATGATTTTTTTTTTTTTTTTTTTTTTTTTTTAACATGTGTGGCGTGTATTATTGGGTGTGTGGCTTTTAAACATGTAAACTTACAAATTTAATATCACCATAATAAAATTATATTGTACTATCAATTTGCATATATATTTAAGCATTGTTCAAAGCTATTTGTTTGGGGTACAAATAATTATCGTTAAAGATAACATTATTGATATACCGGACAAAGGGCTATACAATATATATTAACTTTTAAAAGACGATTCATATATGATAGTCCTTTAAATGGTGCAAGACCAACATTTTTTAAAATAACATTATACAAATGACAACGTACATGTGTCATAGCAAAATAAACAACAAAAAACTACTATTACTTGGTCTATCATTTTTCCAAATTTGTCACGGGTTCCACAACTACTTCATCATTCTCATATAATTTTGTCAAATTTGAAATCTGGTTCGACCCGGGTGGTTTAACCGGTTGAACCGTTTCGGTCAAAAAAACAATTCGATTTAAACCGATTCAACCCGACAGGTTGGGTCGAAAATGAGTCAAATTAAATCGGGTCAACCCGCCGAGTTTGAAGCGTCCCGGGTCAACCCGGTTTTCGATGTGTGTTAATAGTTTCCTTTTGAAATATATACCTTCAACATTTCCACTTTTAGTTTCAACTTTTCACTTTTCACTTTTTGGTTTTTCCTTTATATATAGTAAGTATATAGCGAGGTACTCGCGCGTTTTGGCGGCGGTACCACAGACGATTAACCGCAATTAGATCTCGATGAGACACGATTCACCGGTTTATGTCGGTTTCAACGGGTCCTTCCTGGTTCGTTTTCGGATGGCTTTAATTGGTTAGCCGAACCGGTGGCGACACCGGTTCCCGATTGGACACGTTGGTCCAGTCCGGTTTTCAAAACGTACTATATGTAACATCAACTTGTTAGCTTGTATGAAGTTTTGTGTGTTTTATTAATTTGTATAATGTGTATAATAATATGTAGTTTTCATTTTAAGGTGTTTTAAAAATATCATTAATTAGCGTGTTTAATTATTTTATATTTTGGATTATCTTGTAGCTTCTTTAAATTGTACGTTATGAAAATTTTATTGTACTTTTTAGTAAGGTGTGTTTTAATTGGTTGTTTTTAATTTGGTAGATGTGCTTTTAATTGGTTGTTTTTAATTTGATAGATGTGCTTTTAATTGGTTGTACATTGTGAATAAATGATTGTACTTTTAAGTTTTGAGCTGTTTTAATAAAAATATTAATTACACTATGCATTTCTCTCTCATTTGAATAAAATGATGTTACGATCAAGTTCCTGTGCCATAGGCCTTTCTTAATAATTGGGTAACTCAAGGCATGTTGTACTTGACCATCATCCTTTGGTATTTAACATGCTTTTGAGATAAAAAAATAATAATAAAATAAAAAAAATCCCAAATGGTCCCATTTTTAAATTAATGGGTCAAAAGT
The DNA here is from genome assembly GCA_022545495.1 of Chrysanthemum lavandulifolium. Lineage (NCBI taxonomy): Eukaryota > Viridiplantae > Streptophyta > Magnoliopsida > Asterales > Asteraceae > Chrysanthemum > Chrysanthemum lavandulifolium. The sequence continues at coordinate 90,358,258 of CM040239.1, forward strand.
TACAGCCTTAACTATGAATAAACAAGAGCTAAAGTGATGATTTATGCACATCTCAGGTATACACATAATTGCTTGCTGAAAATATTGCACCAACTGCTGTGAAAAAAACCTAAAGATTTAGCAAACAAAAGAAGTTTAGAATTTACAATGAAATTCATTCTAAGGCGCCTTTCATTTGCTTATTTTGCAGGGCTGCTACAGCTGCTGAAAAGAAAGAGTAACATACTAACATCTATGTTTTTTCAATAGAATAGCATTTTTGAGATGTTAACTTTCAAAGATGAGCATGCGATTGATTTCGATGACAAACTACACAAACCATGAAAAAAATTTAAATGAACAACAGTGGCGAGACCAAGTTGTTTTGCGGATTATTTTGATATGATAGTAGGGACGAGTTGACAGAAAGGCAACCTCACATTATTTGTTAGTGAACTGGTATGTAACATGGTACACAATAATAATTCGTTTATATCATGATTCATGTTGACTGCTAGAGAGGGTAAAATGGTCATAATATGGTCATAATACTTAAAGAAAGACAAAAATGTCAACTTTAATGTCTAAAATGGTTATTTTTTTAGTTCGTTACGCATAACTGCCATTCTTGACAAGTATAGTGCTTTAAAAGGTTATTATCCATTTTTTTTATGTGTTTACTTGTTAATTATGTTGTAAACCCTTTTTATGTCGATGAAAAATAGTTTAGTTGATTGTTAACTGTATTAACTCTAATATTTTTTCCTTTTTTTCAGCCGGTCTTCGTACTCTGTTTTCAATTAGGGTCCATCATGGAGGTACTTTCAGTTCATCACCTCGTAGGTTGTACATTAATGGTCGGATGAACATTGTTGATGAGTTAGGCAGTGATGAGTTTTCAGTTCATGAGATAGACTCAATTGTAGAAGAGTTAGGTAATGATGACCATAAGATAATGTTTTACCATTTTTGAAACTTGGTAGTTATTTTGATTATTGTCTACAACCTTTAAGAAGTGACCAAGATGTTCTTTTCATGGCTAAATATTTTGAAGAATGACACAAACTAATTGATATATATGTTGAGCATGAAAAAACCAACCATGACGTCTATTTTACCTCACAACTAAAAAACAAAAGAGTAGTTATAGAATAGATAGAAGATGATGAACACCCACAATCTAGAGCAGGGATCACACTAGTGCCTAGGATAATGGTGGTTGATGTGAATGTAGAGCAAAGTAATGGTGTTGCTAAGAATGCAGGGCAAAGTAGTGGTGTTGTTAAGGATGTACTGGTCCAAAGAAATCAGAGTCCCAAACTGGTACTAAGAAGAGGAAAACAAGAACTTCTGGTGAAGATGATATTCGTGGAACACCATCAACCGCTCCTAATAAGAAAGTCATTTTTTTAATGTTACTTTGAGTTTATGATATTTTTGTTGGACTTTGAGTATATGGTAATTGGTCACTTTGACTTAAGTTTTTTTGTTTGACTTTGATATATCATGAAAAAGATCAACTTCTGCTGCTGATATAGTACACAACTCAAAAACAGCTTCAATTGCTGCTGCTGATACATGATACAACTCAGGTACACCATCAACTGTAGCTACTCACGAAGGAACACCATCAATTGCTGCTGATAAAGGGAAAGAAATTGCAGTGGATGATGGGTCAAAAAAGAAGAAATGTCCACCAAGGAAGAAAGTTATCAACATTGGTTAATGTATTTATGTGAAGTTTAGGTTTATGTATTTCTGCGAAGCTTAGGATTATGACAATTTGGTTCATGGTTGTTGACAATTTGGTACATGTCTGTTGACACTATTTGGATTATGTCTGATGTCTAGTTAAGTTATTTTGGATGTTGATGGCTTATATGCCTTCAAAACTTGACTTTTAATGATATTCATGCAGTTTATGGTAATGGGTCAGTTTGACTTGAGTATATTGTAATGAGTCACTTTGACTTCACAAACATAACTAACAACTATCTTTGTCTGAGTATATTCAACACAAAACAAAATCAAAATTTATGGTTTATGGTAATGGGTCATTTTGACTTAAGTATATCACTTGGGTCACTTTGACTTCACATTGTTAAAAGTTTTATATCCATTGTTAACCATTTAAGCTGCGTAAAAAAAATTTTATTTGAGGACATTGAACACAAAAAGAAACCAACAACTAACTTTTAATTCATTCATAGATCATAACAAAAGAGGCACAAACATCCTTACAACCCACTGATTTTTTTACAACACCTAAACACTATCGATCTTGTAGAACATAACATTCAAACACAAAAGACAATCCACTGACTTGATTACAATAGCTTGAATACAACAAACATAAAAAAAACACACCCCAAGAAATACAATGGTACTTCTTGATCCTTGCTCTATCTTCCACAACCTCTTGCAATTGTGCTCGCTGATTGTTCAATGATCTCAACAGTCCGAGTATGATTAAAGTAGATCGAGGACACATTGAGGGTCAGCCCAATCAATGAAACCGCAACATCCCCAAAACCTTCGGCCTTGGTTTGTGTTAGTCCATGATGTTCTCACCACTGCTTGTGCACCACAATGACATCTCACCATTTTTGTTTTTTGATTTAATGGGTAGGTTTTGATTTGGGATTTTAATGAAGGAGAGAAAGAAAATTAACTTAGGGTTAGAAAAATAAAGAGAAGTACAAAGGGGTAGAGAGTATTTATTCTAGGTGTGTAGAGATGACAAGAAAGAAATAAGCGGGAAAATAGTAGGGTTGGGAAAAGACTGGAATACCTTCAGTGGATGGGTGACTAACACCGGTTAGTGTAGCCCGTTTGAATGAAAGACTAACGCTACATAACGTTTACCACTTAAGAATGGACAGTAAATTTTTTTTTATCAAAAAACGAAACTTGTCTGTAAACGTAAATCACAAGAACTTGAACGGTGTAATTTACTCGTGAGTTATAATAAAACAATTATAAACAAAAACATAAATGAAAATTGCTACTTATTATTGGTCCAAAAACGTACGTCAGTACATAAATGCTTATCATACAGTGTAGTAACTACCTCAATTAGTACCATATATGGCCAAATTAAATTTCTAAGAACCTTCTTATATATGTACATAGAGTCACTTCTGGAAATTCACTTGTTATAATCAAACAAAAGAAAAAAGAAAAAAGAAAAAAAAAAATCACTAGTTATCCCTACTAGACAGCCATGTCGCTCGTGTACTCGAGTCTTCATACCACTTTTCCGGTCACAAAATACGACCACAATGCTGCCGCACATTCGACTTTATTTTCCAAACGTCACAACATGACCAAAATCACTTTGTCAAGAGACAATAATCCCACAAATGTCACCCCACTACCCAACTCCATTATTACAACATCATGCACCATAATAAGAAAAAGACCAACACCTTGTGTTACAAAGCAAGTGTCCGGATCAACTGATACGACCCTTGATCAATCAGAAAAGAAGCAGTTAAAATGGGATTTGGTGCATGAGACTAACCTTTTATGGTTCTTGGGGATGATTGTGTTAGGTGCTTGTGCACCTTTTGTGTACGATCCGGATGCAGTCTATGTTGCCGTGGTTCTCAGTTTTATGAGTGGGTACGGTTTAACACTAGGCTATCACAGACTTCTTAGCCACCGTGGGTTCAAGGTCCCCAAATGGCTCGAATATTTCTTTGCTTATTGTGGCGCTCACGCTGTGCAGGTATATATGATATATCCAAAAGTATATGCGGCAAAATAGGTGGATCGGGTCTGGTTTGGGTCACACGTATAAATGAGTTTTCTAGAAACATGGGTCTTGGTCTAGATAGGTTTTGGTTCAGTCAACATTTTCTTAAAATTTTTTTTTATTATGAATAAAAGATGAAAAAAGTGAAGAAAAAAAAGTAAAATTTTTTGTTGACATGCAATTTCTATCAAATACCCAATCAAACACATATATAATAACATGTCTTTCCGAAAGTGTCACGGTATATGATAACATGTCTTTCTTGAATTGATGTTATTCTTTAGCAAATTTGTACCAAAAGTGTCGATGTAATATACCGCTTTCACTTGCATAAGCATGGTGTATATGCACAAAAATAAATTAATATATCTTTATTCAAGGGATAAGTACTTGGAAATTTAGTTAAAGGTTAACTACATTTTTGTCCTTGTGGTTTACCGAGTATAATAGTTTTAGTCTAATAGTTTAAAAAGTAACGCATCCAGTCTAAAATTGAGTGACCCGTAACCGATTTGGTCTATTTTTCATTGACTGTTAGTTTGACTAGTTAAAAAAAATCATGAAATGACTAAAATACTTTTATTTTTGCTTCTTGTGGTTTGTCGATTGTAACACTTTTTGTCTATTATTATCAGTTTTGTTTTTTTTTTTAATTTAATCACTTTAATTATTTTTATTATTATTATTATTGTTATTATTTTTTACACATTTCGTTCTATATTTATAGTCTACATTTTTTTTGTTGTTGTCCCAAATTAATTGTCTAGTTTTCTTTTTAAGTAAAAACTAGAGAATATAGTGAGAGAATATTCTATTTAAGTGGTTGAAAATTAATATAACCTCACTTTTATTAAACTTTGTGTTTTCTCTCTCATTACAATAATTTCAGGACGGAGGGAGTATTATTATTTTTATTATTATTATCACCTTTTATTGTTATTAGACTAAAATACACGGTTGGTCCCTAAACTTGGCAAAACTCTTCGTGTTGGGACAAACCTGGGCCTTTTTATCGTCGGGGGTCCAAAACAGCCTTTTATACTCATTACAGGTCCCTTGACAAAGTCAATGTCTGATTTTTGTTTTGTAGTCGAGGGTATTTTAGTCCATACACATTTATACTTTTATAACACATTTATATTTTAGCCCTTCATCTTTCATCCTCGTCATATCTCCCCAAATCATTCATCTCCCCAAATCATCATCTCCCCAACAATCATTGTTTAAAATTTGTTGATGAACATCTGCACACCTTACCTTAACAAATAAGCTAAACAAACACAAAAATAAACACCCAAATAGAATGCAAAATGACTTTCATGAGTATTGAATTTTAATTTTTAAACATGGTAGAATAGCATGGTCATATACTCGACTACTCGTTATGTTTACAAATAATTTTGTCATTTCACATGCTGTTCACACATAGACATAGACACACAGTGACACAACTTGGAATTTTCTAAACACTTATTTCTCATATGCAATAATTTCTTGATCAATCAAACACTAGGAAAGTGACAAACCTATGCTACTGTACAACCGCCACCAGGTTACTTGCCATAAATAAGAAGTCATATGACAAAAGTGAATTCTGAAGTGAACATGACAATGAAAACGGATTGAAAAGTTTTTCATGCCCATCGATGTAACCATAGATATATTCATACTTTTTCCACAACGAATTAATCCATTTCCCCATCGACCCTAACGGCACAGCAGCCAAAGCCGTAAGCAACGGAGGCGCATAACCAAGCTGTAATACGGATTCCCACAATAACTATCTTCTCCTCATGATCAAGATTCTCAATAGTCCACGAATGATCATAATCCTTAAAACTCCTATCTTTCTCGGAATGACAAGCCATATGACCACACAAAGCTTTTAACGACTGAAAACCTTTACCACATTGCTTACAAATCCTCTCATTCGGAAAAGAAAAAGTAGACGAAGACCCAACCGCTCTCCACGTCTTCTTAGGATTCTCCCTTAACCCGTAAGTACTCGGATTCCCATTCTCAATCCCATTCACACTCCCACTCCCATTCATCATCAAACTCGAAAACTTTTCGTCTGATTCATACGAATTAGCAGCAGCAAGCACATGAGACCTCATATGTCCACCGAGTGACTTGTGTTGAGGTAAAAAGTTGTAATTACCCTAACAAGCTAATCCTTCGGTAATCCTTCGGTCAAGCCCTCCGGATTAGTACCTTCGGATCTGTAAACACAAAGACAACACGCGTTAGCCTCGCCTGGGTTTTATCCTAGACCCACTCCGTGAGAGCGAGTATGATAATATGTCGAGTAAAGTATAATGAAATGGGATTAGAAATCGATTAACCTTGAGTCTTGTAGCACGCTCCTTTATAGATCACGGAGTTTTGTCCTCACCCGCAGGTCACGTGGGCGATAGTGACTCTTTTTAGCGGGAGTTGACTTTACTCTGTTTGGATTCCTTCTGGTAAGGTTCAGTGGTTCTGATCAAGATTCCTATCCTTGTATACATAGTGATGTCAGGAATCCGTTATGCCGAGGGTTGTGTTTAACCCTCCGGTGGGTTTACTTGTGTTTATTCTAGAATGACTGGAATGCTCTATCCGGAAGATTGTATGATGTGCCGGGCGGTTTTGTGACAGGCCCGGAGAGTTAAGTGCTTCGGCATTTTACTAATATGCTGGGGAGTTTTCATGTTGGGACATACGCCAACAACTTGCCACTTGGATACTTCTTATCACACAGCTTACAAACAAATCTAAGTTCATCATGCTCTTCCTCCATCATCATCATCACAAACTCAAAAAACTCGAAAAAAATAGAAACTTTTTCACAACCCACTTCAAATTAACCAAAATCAAACACCATCCACTTCCCCAAAACCAAAAAAAAAAAAAAAAAAAAAACTTTTTTCTTTAAGACAAAAAACAAACACCTTGTGTACACTAATAAAAAACACCAAAACCACCAAATTAACCGAACCAAACCGGATCAAACTACGACTTCTGCGTAAAACAAATGGGTTTGATCCAAAACCGAGAAACAAAACCATTTTAAGCAAAATTGATGTAAAAAAAGTGAAGAAAAATAAAGTTAAAGAAAAAATAGAGTGTATGATTTGTACCTAAAGGGTTTTAATGAGAATAAAATGCATGGAAGCAAATAAAGTAGTAGTGAAATCGGAGTATGTGTAATCAAATGAGTCAAATTCGGTTAGATGTGATCCTACGGTTCAGATTATTTTTTGGATCCAATTAAAAAGATCATGAATAATAAAGAAAATGTAATATGGTATAATATATTGGCATTAAATTTTGTTATTTTTTGGGGAGACAATGATTTGGGAAGATGATTTTGGGGAGATGATGATTTGGGGAGAAGATAACGAGGATGGATGAAGGGCTAAAATATAAATGTGTTATAAAAGTATAAATGTGTATGGACTAAAATACCCTCAACTACAAAAAAAAATCAGACATTGACTTTGTCAAGGGACCTGTAACGAGTATAAAATGCCATGTTTTGGACCCCCGACGATGAAAAGACCCAGGTTTGTCCCAACGCGAAAAGTTTTGCCAGTTTAGGAATCAACCGTGTATTTTAGTCTTATTATTATTATTATTATTATTATTATTATTATTATTATTATTATTATTATTATTATTATTATTATTATTATTATTATTATTAACGGTTTATTTATTTATTTGTTTTTTGGTTTTGGTTTCGGCTTTTTTATTTTTATTTATTTATTTTTGGTTTTTTTATTTGTTTTTCGGTTTCGGTTTCGGTTTCATTTTTTTTTCTTTTATTTATATTTATTTATTCTTGGCTTCTTTTTATTTATTTGCTTTTGGTTTTTTTCAATAAATCAGTTTGGTGTCGATTTCTTTTTCAGTTTTTTAGATTTTGATTTACCGATAAATAAACTAGTTAATTTAATTTTAATTGTTTTTAATTTTAACCCAATTACCCATTTATCTCTATTTTTTGGGACAATAGAAACAAACATTTCCTCGCCCCATCTTCGTCTTCTTTAACCTAATTCTTCTATCAAGTATCAACCACTACATCTATTTTCCAACCCTATTTGTTAACACGTATCTGAGTGTTTTGAGTACGGGTGAGCACGAAACCCAAAAAACCAAACCAAATGATAAACCGACAAAAGATTTTGATTTGTATAAAAGCTGGGTTTTTAGGGCGGTTTTTGGTTGCATATGAAAAAACAAACTGAAAAAACCGCCCTGCCCCACCTTTAAATATTTACAATAACTTATATAGATTTTTTGTTGGTGTAAAGGGTTTCCATGGTAAATATATTACTCAAAATAACTTATCTAGTTAATTATTTCAACGAAAAGCCGCCCCACACCACCTTTTAAAGTGTTGTTTCATACTTTATTTGATAGTACAAAATAAATAAAAACAAACAAATCTTATCTAATTAATTATTTGATAGTATGAAAATAAAAACAAATAAATCTTATCTAGCTAATTATTTCAACGAAGGAATTGGTATATCTCTTAGACTTTTGCAACAAGAAGAGACCGAAATTGAAAAACAAATAAATAAAAAGAAACAAAAATAAATAAATAAAGAAATCAATAAAAAGAAACCCAAATAAAAAACAAAAAGCGAAAATAAATAAATAAAAACCAAAACCGAAAAAAAAACTAAAACAAATAAATAAAAACAAATCAAAACCAAAAAACGAATTAGAAAAAAAAATAATAAAAATAAAAATAAATAGAAACCGGAACTGAAAACAAATATGTAATTACTCGAAAAGTGAGTAAATAAAAATAAAAATAAACTAAATGGACTAGAAGTGTTACACACGGCAAACTACAAGGGCCAAAAATATAGTTAACTAAAAAAATTATTAAATATATAAAAAGACAATTATACCCTCATATTTAACGGTCAAACTAAGTCTAACTAACAACGTTAATAAAATGGACCAAACCCGTTATGGGTTGCTCAATTCGGGACTGGATCCTTTACTTTTTAAAATATTATACTAAAACCGTTATACCCAGTAAACCACAAGGACCAAAGATATAGTTAACTCTTTAGTTAATTTGTCATTTTTTCGAGTATTGGCTAGCCATCTTTTTTCTTTTGTATTTATATAATCATATTTTTTAATTTCGCTGATAAACGGTTGGGTAAAATGATCATGAAATACATATGATAGACGGAATTAAAAAGTATATGTGATTATATAAACCCCGAAAAAAATTAAAATAATAATAAAAAAAATGACGGAATAGAACTTGAAAAAGTGACAAGTCAACTACGTTTAGAAACAATTATCCTTCTATTCAAAGAAAAAAATAAATTAAAAGTCTGTTATTGTTTTTGTAATAAAGTCGTACAACAATCTAACTATGTTATACAGAGAGATCCGATATTTTGGGTGAGGGCACACAAACTACATCACAAGTATTCAGATACAGACACGGATCCTTATACTCCTACTGACGGAGTTTGGTGTAGTTATCTTGGCTGGTTTCTGTACAATGACTACATTGGTACAAAGGTAATTGGAGTATAAGTTATACACTACTTTTCTATACTTCTATATAAAGCGTTTAAGTTGTGAAACCATGAGAAATTAAGATAAGGGCTCCAATCGTTGAAGTGGCATGTGTACTTCTCAACAAAAATAATAAAAAGGAGAAACTCTAACAAACTAAAATAAGGAGAACGATAATGGGGTACATACGTACTCTTAACTAATTAATCACATTTATTTTAAATTTAAATATCTTTTAATTCGTTTAAATTTTTATGATCTAATTTCACCATATTTTTAAAATTTTGTGCTCTTTAATTCAACATCCATTTTGATATATTTTATGAGTTTTAGTTTTACATTTTAGTAGGTTTATTTTATTTTGATTCAAAATTTTATAACTTTAACCTTTATTTCAATCAATACAAACTTTATTTATCAAAATCATTTACTTTTGGGAAAGTGTTTGTGGTAAGAGATTGTGAAGGTCTTTTTATATGCGGGAATAATGATGTCACGGAAGATACTGAAAACCCAAACAAACACATACAACTAACATATACATTTGGAGTGTTGTGAAATGAATTCACTAGCGGGTAGGGAATCATGCGAGAGAGTTTGGTTAGCAATTCATTTACTATATTTATATATAATTATATTTATCGCCGCCGTTGTGCGCGGGTATCCAACTAGTGTTTTAAAAAGAGTTTAGATCATAAAATAGCAACCTATCTTTGTTGAAGTTCTTTTATCGTATGTGTATATTTTTTCGTTTCAGTTCATGCTACAAACTTTTAAATTTTATCCAATATCAATAAGTATACTATCAATAAGTTCTTTTATCATCGATAATAGCTTATTGCTGATTTGTGAAAGATATGTTGGTAAATTTTAAGGTGTTAACATGTTAGCAATAAGTATACTATCAGAAGATTTAAAAGTTTGTAGCATATAATAAAATGAAAAAAAAAATACACGTATGATAATGAAATTTTCTAAAACGAAATGACAGTTGCCATTGTACAGACTAAATTCTATTAAAAATGAGATATCTAACTTGGCATGCATGTATATCTTAGTGTGGAGAAGATCCAAATGTTTCGGAACTAAAGGCGCAATGGTTCTATCGGTTTCTTCAAGATACATACTTTTGGCACCCCACTGCCTTTGCAATACTCCTATATCTTTACGGTGGATTTCCTTATCTGGCTTGGGTAATGGTAAGTGATTGACAAATATGTACTATCATTAGGTTTTACTTAATTTAACAATGATTTCAAACGTTGATTTGGTGAACCAGGGCGTACGAGTGACGACGCTTTATCTGTTTACTTTCATTCCATTTTATGTCGTCCATAAATGGGGCACTAGGGCTTGGAACACCCCTGATACTTCGACCAATAGCTGGTATATCTGTTTGTAAAACCATGATTAGTTAGATAAATTTATGCGGTTGCATTGTTTGAGTAGTGCTAACATTTTAACTTCTCGCTAAATTATTTTATATGGTTCAATAAAATACGTACAGGTGGGTGGCGCTGCTATGTTTGGGTGATGGTTGGCATAATAATCACCATGCTTTCCCGAGATCACCTCGACATGGACTTGAATGGTGGCAATTGGACCTCACATGGGTGTTGATCAAGTTTCTTGAGGTTGTTGGATTAGCAACCGATATTAAGGTACCCACAGAAGCTGATAAGTTAAGAAGAAAAACATCATTAGCTGTTCCAGCCAAACAAACCGATAAATAATTAGTAGATCTTGATTAAGTGTGTGTGTTCGAACTGATAAACCGATCACAAGACTTTTACCATATGTTCATGGAGGCGGTATCTGTATGCTTAACAAACTAGGTCGTCAAGTTTGTTTAATCATCAATTATTATGTCTACAAATCTATATCATATTGCGCGCCTGTAGGTCTACATGCGCAATGCTTCTATGATGTATCAATATTTGTGCAAGAAACAAAAAATAAAACATGTATTAGTACTAACAATGTACAATATAGTTACATCACATTGCTGGCTTGAGTATTACGATGAGTTTGAAACAAAAAAAATTTTGTTATGGCAGGGTCATAATTTTCTTAGCAACATTATTCATTCGTTTTAGGAAATAATCATTAGATAATAAGTACACGAGTAATTTGTGATCGAAAGTCAAAACTAAAATATTTATGAACGATACACTAAAGTAGCCGCAACATTATTCTTGAATTAAATTGCGTGAAAACATACCTATATAGCGTAAGGGTTCGTTTGTTTTTATGAAAAAACCTCTTATCGCATCTTATCACTTACCAGTCAGACAAGGTAAGACACTACAACAATCAGCCTCTTCGCAGGGGAAATATCAGGACTTTCGCCGGGGACGTAAGTCCACTTTTACCGGGGACATGTGGGTCCCGCAGCCATTTTACGCCGGTCAAACATGTCCGACGTGGCACCTATTTTTGCCGGGGACAAGTCCCCGAGGAATATATTTTCGAACAATTAGCTAATTAGCTAATTACTTGATTAAAATAATTAATCAGCAATTTTGCCGGGGACATGTCCCCGGAGAAAGGCCAATACCACTGTTGAGCAAACGGATTTTGCCGGGGACCTGTCCCCGAAGATAACTGAATGACACTGTTGAGTTACGCCTTTTGCCGGGGATGTGTCCCCGAGGAAAGTGCTAAAATAAAATTATGTTTAACCCTTTTCACGGGACATGTCCCCGGAAGCTCGACCATTTTGCAAAGCTACCGCAAAATGGGTAATTTCTGGAATTTTCCGCCGGGGAAAGCCTCTAACCCGGTGGAGTAGCACCTGATCCCGTGGCGGGCGATAGTCGATCTTGCCAACCCGGGAATGACCTCATAAACTCCATCATCAGATCCATCTGAGTCCTCTATGTAGCCAGCTCATCGGTTTGTTTCTGCACTGTTTCCAGCAGTGAGGACACGCTGGATTCATCACGAGCTTGGGAGGCGCTAAAGGTCTTCTTCACTCCACCGCCGGGTAAGACTTGACCTACACCAGGAACATGACCGCGCTGCTTACCACCAATCACGTGGCGGAGAATCTCGCGGTCTGTCATGTGGGTCTAGGGGTGGAAACGAGCCGAGCCGCTCGTGAAAAGCTCGGGATCGGATCGGTAAAAGCTCGAATGAGCCGAGCCGAAACGAGCTCGAGCCTAAGTTTGGGCTCATTTAATAATCGAGCTCGAGCCCGAGCTCTATACAAAAACTCGTTTAGGCTCGCGAGCCTAAGCGAGCCCTAAAATATACGTATATATATTTCTATCGTATAACCGTGTTAACGAGCTCGAGCCTTGTGTTAACGAGCCGAGCTTTGTGTTAACGAGCCGAGCTCGTGCTTGTGAAAAGTTTCACGAGCCGAGCTCGAGCTCAAAATGTGAGGCTCGAGCTCGAGCTCGAGCTTTTTATATATAAACGAGCCGAGCTCGAGCTCTGGCAGACTCGGGCTCGGCTCGGCTCGTTTTCACCTCTATGTGGGTCCCATCGGAGGTGCTCTCTTCCCGCATCCGTATCGTTTGGTTCTGTTTAGTTAAAAAAAACAAGAAAAGTAATATATAAGTCATGATGCATTATATTTCATCAAAGTGGGTGACTTTGAAAATAAATTATACTTACGTATCTAGCCTCGGATATAACGGGACTCAAAGATATCGCCTCATATGGTTCCGACGGTATAGCTCTATCAAGTCTTGAAGAACTCGCCTCGGTGTCATTGCTCAACTGTTTAGAAATAAAATCAATAACGACACACCCAACACCATGCATATATATATATATATATATATATATATATATATATATATATATATATATATATATATATATATATATATATATATATATATATATATATATATAAAATAAAATGATTAAATAGTTTCTTACAAAACCCAGAACGATTAGTTACAGATTAGGCGAAAACAAAAATCAAACACATTAAGACCCAACGATTAGCTATAAAAACCGAGAAGCTAAAAACTACATACTTTCTTGAAAATCAGCAAAGAAAGGGGGATTCTTTAAAAACCCAAACCAATACTAAAACATGCATTAACATCAAAAACTACACAAAAACAAAACTAAAACACATTAGAACCAAAAAACAACTAAAAACATACTTCTCTAATTGTGGTCGCGGCTGTGGTCTCGGTCGACAGCAAGTGGCCGGTATCGGTATTAGTCACGGTCTCAGTCTCAGTCTCAGTCTCGCTCTCGGTATCAACATGAAGCTATAAAAATATGTAAGATATTAGTTTTCACATACACATCAAACCATAACACAAAGTGGCGTATGAATGGAATTCTAGAGAGAGAAAGTTAGAGGTTTAGGGAACTTAGTGAGAGAAAGTGAAAGATATTATTGTGAGCTCCAACTCTCTACCTTGCAAGGTAGAGTATTTATAGTCTTACATAAACGCCACACAACGGGCTGTGGATCGGGCATCTGGTGGGTAAAGACCCGTCCGTCCTCCACGGTGTTACTTAACTAAATACTACTTAGCTTGACATAACTACGACTACGAGCTTAACGATTACATATACTTGAGGTGACCGACTCTTTAATACACAGAATTTCTAATTCCTAACAATCTCCCTAAGGAGGTCACCTCAATCATGTACTAAAATTACATAGAATACAAACGGATATTACAAAAAAATTGTTCTTGCATTCTTGATGTAGTACATTGCTCGAAGCTCGTAGTCATTGATTCTTCTCATTGCATGTTTGGTTAATCCAAGTGGAGGTCTTTACCGATCCACGTGATAATACTTTTGAGCCGACTTTTGAGACCATCACTAACAAAAATCTCGAGACATCCATTGTGGTGTTGGTATTATGTGATGTTGTGACTTTCGGACCGACATGCTCACATTACGGATCATGATATCTTCTCATCGAGTAGCGGAAGCTTTGTTGATTCATGATATTGGCGGCAGAGCGAAGCATGGAGTGAGAATATCGAGTCATTGATGCACTTATCATGATTTCTTGAGAGATGAATGTATCGTGTGAGCATGCGGCTATGGATTGACCGCTTCATTACGAACAATACAAGCGTCGTATGACCGCATACAACATTAGCAATAAAGCGTACAAAGTGTCTTTGAACACTTTAGTTGAATTGAGGTACACGCCCACGGTTCCCGTTGATCGGTACAAGTCTTGCCTGTGATCGGTATAATTCGAAGAATTTCCTTGACGGGGTTTAGCAATGCTCTAGCTGTTCTCAAACCGGAACATCTCAAAGAAGACAACACGGTGAGTGAACCAAATAATTTAAGTCCAGCGATTGATGAAAAGAGATTTGAAAACAATCGTGTATTGCTCAATAGAAATTGTTTTTGCAATACAATGAAGGTTTTATTGAAAATCAATTATCAATAAAAAACACCTTTTGGTTTGAAAAATTAGTACACGGTCGATGTGCTAAAGAAAATAGTTATTAAGCACAAAGACCGGTTTTCAAAGGTATCCGTCAATCCATAACTCGAACTAGGATTGATTCAAAGATTGAATCTCCCATTGTTTCATTCGGTTGTCACATGGTTGATCTATTTGATAGATCTCACATGCCACCTACCGAGAGCTTGTTTGATGATGGCTCGAAGGTTTTCCATCTTCATTGTGAATATGTAAACACATCACTCGGATGTTCGGCAATACCACAAGGATAATCGTGGGACTCAAGATGTAATCTCTCTTTTCACATTGTGTGAAGCAGAGTCTTCATTGAAAGTGTCCTAATGAGATTTATTGATGATCTCGTAGCTCTAGACTCAATTTTGTGCATATCGGTTCTGTGTCGGAGACTAGGGAGAGGGTCTCCTTCTTCAATATCAACAATCTCTAAGAGAAAGTTGATAGATAATGTCGGTTCCCGTGAGAATGAAACAAGTCCTTTTAAGAGGAACTTGAGTGGTTTGGAAAGTTGAAGTGCGGTCGTCCACCGGGTCCATGACGTCTTGTCTTCAATACCGATGTTACCATCGGTAGCATATGAATTGAACCCGGTTTACGCCCTAAGGTTGAATAAATGGAGGGCTATTTGTTTTCACCCTTTCTCATTCAATTCTTTTAATTCTTCAACCCTTCATTGCTTACCGAGACTTCATTGCAAGAACCTTGTTGGGTTTGTTCCAAGATTTACTCTTCCTCGATCCGCACTCTTCCCATATCTCACTTTTCTCCTTTTATCATCATACCTAAGGACTTCTACACTAACTAGTGGATTATCCTCGGTAGATCCCTCCGGCTTACGGCGGATCATGAGAACCAATACCTAACCTTATCATCCTTATATCACCGTACATAAAGTAAAGTTGGTCGGTCTATTTGGTATTGTTCATACGCCATTGGAACCCATTGAAAACCATTTGAAAATCAATCCGGATACTTGTGATATATTATCAAAACATTTTGTACTGAATTGTTTTGATATTTTTAGAATAAGTGCTCCCCTCAACATGTGCATCAAATGTTTGAAATCGTTTTGCACACCTGGAGGCAAGAGGAAGAAATTACTTCTTTGATTACCATTTTTCTAAAAGATATCTGTTAGGTCACTAGTTTTACAAACACAAGTTATAAGAGAAGAGATAAAGGCGGATGAACAAGTATCACACACACACACACGATAGTATGAAAGACGGTTAGGCGTAATGTATGAGTGAAAGGAAAACTTGAACAACCAACCCTCAAGTGAGGGTTATTACAATGTTTATATAGGCAAGGAGCTAGGGCAACACTCCCTCTCCTTCCCTATTCCTCATTGGGTTTGGATCAAGCTTATGGGCCTTCTACATAAGCTTGACCTTAAACAAACATAAAGGCCATAATAAAGCTACCTATTACATATGAAATATAAATACTTGAAATACTTGTTTAGGAGTGATTCCAACAATCTCCCCAAGTATATATGAATGTAAGCGATGAAGGCGTTGATGTAATAGTAGTCGTGACGCCTTCGACATTCTTCTTTCTTGTGAGAGAATTGTCTTGATTCGAACAATCTCCCGGTGTAGAGATCGTTATCTTTGAATGCTTATGCTTGACGTCATCTTTAACTTTGTTCTTTGATCATTGTTCTTTGTGGTGAAAGTGATAGTATGTTGTTATGCGCATCGATGCGCCTCGTGTGCCTTGTTGCTCCGGTGTCTCACGTCATTCTTCAACATGCTCACACGCTTTGACGTTGGAAATCAATACTTGATGAAGTTCTTTAAGTCTTTGAGTTTGTAGATTCTTTGAGTAGATGAAGAATCATTCGACCGTTGTGTTGCATTGGATAGAACTTCCATTAGTGATGATGTTGGCGTGAGCATGAGAAGAATCAACACGATCATCCCGCTCGGAGCTTCCATAAGAAAACATTTCAAGCGGTTAGTAATAAGCGGTTTCCGCACTTACAAGTTTGAACTTGAGAGTGTCAACAGCGTAGTGTGAAGACACAACTCTAATTCTTACAAAGGCCGTTCTGAACTGGAGTCCCACAAGTGAGATAACGCGATGTACGAAGTACATCTGATTCAGATGAGTCGAGGTACAATCAAGCATCACCTCACGAATGTAGACCGTTTGAGACACACTCCGCGTAATCCACGGGAGTTACAAGTGACTGACTTCGCCGTGGCTGTTTGATGTTGACCACGCGAGTTTCCATTCAATCATCGAGGATCACGATGTGAACCTCTCATAAATGTTCTCGACAGTTGCTAAGATCTCATGAAGGACTCGATATGAACCATCGATGATCTTATGTGTTGATCATCAAGTGATTAAATGTCAAGTGTTCCTAAGAGATCTTTTGATGAATCTCGTGGCTCTAGACTCAATAGTGCGTTTTGGTTTTCTGAGCGGAGACTAGGGAGAGGTCTCCTTCTTCAATACCAATGATCTCTAAGAGAAAGCCAATAGTTTACGTAGGGTTCCCTGTGAGAATGAAACAAGCTTCATTGAGAAAAACTTGAGTGGCTAAGAAGGTTTAGTGCATGCGTCCTTTGGGTCCATGACGACTTTTAATCTTCAATACGGTGTCACTATGTGACAACCAAGAGTATATGAATTGAATCCGATTATCGCCCTAAGTTGAGTAACTGGAGGGTCGCTTTCTTTTCACCCTTTACTTTACATTTCTTTTGATTCTTCAACTCCTTCTTTCTCCGATTCTCATTTTCTCCTTTTACAATCATTCCTAAGGACTTCTAACACTAACTAATGGTAGTGTCCTTGGGTAGATCCCTCCGATTCAAGCGGATCATAGGATCAGTTATTCCTAACCTTAGTCACCTTATAACTCCATGACTAACCTATGTTTGCCATTAAAACCACAGATGTGAAAATATATCTCAAAGGGTTTGTTAATGAAAACATGTTTGAACCACATGAGAGATGATGTTTTGCATAAATACTCCCCTCCACATGTGCTTAATAGTTTAAATGGTTAAATGCACAAATGAGGAAAGAGCGCGACTTTTGAATTGATCCACTGAAGATAGACGGTCCCATGAGACACGGTTCGTTGCATAGTTAAAGAGTTACATTGTCGACTTTTAGGTGACAACTAGCTCTAATAACTACCTTGAAGGTGTAGACAAACCTTGGAAGGTTGTCAAACCCGTCGAGTTCATGTCTATCAAGAGTTTCTCGAATGGTACTTTCTACTTGGACAAGTCCTTTGCGAGACACGTTTACATTACTAGCGAACTAGCTTGAAATTATTACCCGTCCAGACAAGTCTTTTCGAGTTACTAACGCTTTAGTACCGTCAATTCGTTGGTTAAGTCCGAGGTACACAGATTCATTTGCATTTTGTGCAACATATTTCTTATCACACAATTTTCTCCCCTCAAAAATGGCATATAAAATGTTATTTTGAGCGTTTGAAATAAATATGACCATTTTGAGTGTTGCGGAAGATGACCACTATGAACAATTTGTGAACAAAGTTTTTAAATCAAATACTCCCCTCAACTAGTGATATAAGCGGTTGAGGTTGTGAAAATCATATGGGAAGTACTTGTGTTTTGAGCAAAACCTTGAAAAGTGAAAGGTTTGATAGGTTTTACTCAAAATAAGAAGCTTCGCTCCTTTTATAAGGATTGTGGCACCGGGCGTACCACATGGTCCTTTCTTGACCATTACGGGTTGTACACCGTTATTTGTGCACAAGCCATAGACATATTAAATCACACATCCAAAATTATATGAAGGAAACTATTCAAGGGTACCGGGAAGTGCATTGATGTTCCTGAGTGCGCACAGGCGTTGAAAGCCGGTGATGTTTCTCTGGGTCGACCACCAACATAGCTCTCCAATCGTGCAATCGATCCCTTCGAACAACCGTTCATCAATCATGGTGATGATCCTTCTCACATCCCTCCTTTCCCGAGAATTCCGTAGCTTAGGATTCCCAACTTTCAGCGATATCCTTCAACCTGTACGCCAATCCATCCCTAACCATCTTCAAGGTATGATCTCGATTTGTGGAGCTCACTACACGCCATTAAGCGCTTTCTTGAAGTTCACTATGGTAAACAACGCCGAAAGGTTTCTTGATGAGTGTGTATTGAGATAGCTGGTTGAGATCGGGAAGAGTAAGCGTTGGAGGAGTGAGGTTGACACGCGTCGATAAGATTCAACGACCATCGGATATCTTCAACACGTTCTTTGATCACGATCGTCTAATGAAGATGAGAATTGACTTGATAAATTCACGTTGAACTTGATCAAGAATTGTCTCATCGACCACATACTTTTGCAAGATACATGTCTTCGATGTCGTTGAGGACAAGTTCTCAAAGTCGACCTCGGAGAATCCATAGTCCTGCTCATCTTGTCGTTTGACTATGATATGCTTCAAGAATGTGTATGATAACGCTACACGTCGTCGGGGTCAAAGGAACTTCCTTTTCTTGAGCAAGTTTTATAACACCCTAGGCGATGAACCTAATCGTTGTAGTGTAGTAATTAGGGTAAGCCACGGTATTGATATCGTTCTCTGGGGAATAGGAATGCTAGTAGGAGTTACTACGCTAAGGTTAAGGTTGAGGAAGATTATTTTTATCTTTTTATATTTTATGAAAATGGAAAGGTACGAATCTCGGTATTGGATTTGGGGGTTGGTATTTCACCGATTACTCTACTATTATCTAATTATCTAAACTAAGGTTGTGGGAGTCTATGTCTAATTAATGTGTGCTCGTATGATAGTTTAAAGATGTGTTTACTTAGTTTGTATTACTCCTTAATTATCTCCTATTGATGGTTGAGTGTCACGTCTTATTCCTAGTTGCGTTGTGTGTCTAAAGTTGTAGGGTATGTTTCTCCTAACTCTTTGAACTTACCAAAGGGTCTTGTCTACAAATCCACTTAGAGATTATAGACTCTACTCTAAGGCGCTCTTCGGATGGTTTAGCCTACAATCACTCGGTAATCATACTCTAAGGTTCACAAAGATGAATCAAGCATTAAGTACACAACGAATGACCTATCGCATTACTAGATCATTAATCAACTAAGATAAGAAACAACCAATCAATATTTAATAATTAAGTTTCATACTTCCTAAGCAAACACACAAATAAATTAGCCGGACATGGAGAACATGCAAGCATACACACAAATAATCAAAGACATAATTGAATTAATGAAGCAAAGACTTATCTTGGTGTAAGATAGGGTTTAAAACCCTAAAATCTTGTACAAGACACCTTAGGTTCGGTTTAGGTTTTTACTCCAAAGACTCTCCACACAAAGACCGAAAAATTCGGATTCTATATATAAGATTACAATTGCGGGCGTCACCTTATGTTTAGTGACGCCGCCGTGTCACCGCCATTAGGGTTTCGTCTTGGCCACGTTAACTTTGCGATGGCGTCACCTTATGTCCGTGGCCGTCCTTCTTTTCCGACGTCGTCTGGATTGCATCTAGGCCGTCCGAGTAGCGACGGCCTACTCTTTCACAACTAGACGCCGCCTCTTGAAAACACGAGTTTTGGGTCTTGTCCCGTCACAATAATTTTGGGACGGCGTGCAAATAGCACCCGACGCCGTCGCCTTATACTTTCAAAGAATCGTGAGTGTCTCGATTTCGACTTTGGCCATTTTCTTCATATATTCGCGCCTTTTTGTCCAAATAAGTGCTATTCCAGCATTTTGCCTTCACGAGACCTAAAAAGTGAAAAGGAACGATATTAAGCAATAACGGATACAAAAGTGATCAAATAAGGACTTAAACGACCCCTCAAAATGGTACCTTTTAAAACCTTATCAAATATCCCTACACTTGTTATTTGCTTGTCCTCAAGCAAATGTGCTTTTAGCCAATTAATTTATAAGTTAGGGGTCATGAAGCATTAATTCAAAACGGTCCACAACACATATAAGCCCAAGAAAGTCATAACAAGCACGGAAATTACATACTAGCACCTCACATGGGGTGTTTGGATACTCACATCTCTCTCGGTGTATATGGAATATAACAAATTGGAAATGGAAGATAAACACTCATTAACCGGTCCTAGTACATAGATTACCATAGGCTTGAGAATAGATCAAACCTCCATCGCTTTGGCGTAAGCACCTAGGAAAGACTATCAAAGAGGTCTTTTAAAGGGTTGTAACGTTAGGCTTACGGTAGGGAAACAAAGGGTTTGGTGGGATAGGTTATATAGTGGTGGTAAGTCAAAAATCTCTATGTTAAATGCATATGAAGAATGGCGTTGCTAAGCCAAGACTCGACACTCTAAAACTCTATGTAACGGAAATAAACAAACATAAATTTAAATGATAGATGTAGGATGGTAGCCCGTATGTTTTTTTTTTTTTTTTTTTTTTTTTTTTTCATACACTTTACTCTACCATCCTCTATGACAACATCAAAATACTAGGATTTACAGCATATCCCTACACTTGAGTTTTATTACTCTAACACTAATTTGACCCGAATTGAAAAGATCAAAACACTTGGGGTACATTATTACGCAAACAAAGGGAATTTGAATTTTAACGTTCCTTCCCGTCATTTTATAAACTTTAACTTTTCCCATGAATCCCAATCATCCCAAAACTGTATACAAAGGATATGACTCGACTTAGCAACTTATGCAAGCAACTAGATAATTGAACTAAGGGTTTAAGGTGATAATAAACAATTGCACTAAAAGTGAGTGCATAAGGGGTAGGCTAAGGCGATTTGGGTGTATATTTGGGGGTGGGGTGTAAACAATGCTCTTCATTGATATTCGGAAAACCGAAACATCACGAGAACCGCGAAAAGGATAGGCTCGAGGGGTTAACTAGGGTATCGTGTACTAAAGATGAGTACAACGCAGGGGTGTGGGGAATTACTCAACCAAGTGGAAGAAGTAATTATATTACGTATCAAACAAGGGTTATCCTAATGCCTCTTATCATTTAGTTAATCCTAACTACACAAGTGTAGTCTCACTTGCGATCTCGGAATGCATCACAAAACAAGTTCTAGAATCTAATATACTACCGGTTCACACTCTAAGCATTAAAGATGAATGCTTTAATTCCTACTAATCTAAGGACGATCCTCACATTTTGGGTGGAATTTGGGTGGTAAAGGGTTTTGTGCTAGTCATATAACTTCCTATCCGTGAGACGCTTTTGTTAAGACTAATGGCCCACCCTATATGTCATGAAAATTTTAAATTTGGTGCCAAAATTACCCTAACCGATATTTTCTCATGGTTTATTACACAAATACAATTGGACAAAGCAAATAATCAAGGATAAGTATAGTTTCAAAGTTCCGCTTTATTTTCCTCCTACACTTAAACTGAACATTTTCCCCAATGTTCCCGAAAGTATCAAAGTTATGATAAAAGAAGGTAATTAAAAACGAAAGAAACTAATACTCCCCGATTAGCTCGGTAGGATCCGTGTAAAGTGGTGGTTAAATCTTTTCAAGAAGAATTTATGCGTGAAAAGCTCCTTCCAATCTTATGTAACTTCTTGACAAACTAAACTGCACACTTGAAGAAAACAAACGAAACCTTCGTAAAATCGGCGGTAATAATATATATAAGACTCGATTTAAACTAGGATATAATGCTTGTGGAATGGATGTTTACTGAATTTCTAAGAAAATTAAGACCGAAAATTCCAAAATTTATAAGTAGCTCGAAAACGAGAAAAAGTAATCGATGTTTTACTCCTTCTCGACGCCGTCAGTTGCAATCTGACGCCGTCGGTTATCCCGACAAAACCGGTCTCGATTTTGGAAAAAATTCGGAAAATTTACATCTTTAGAATCGGAAAATTTACGCAAAACATTCATTATGACTCGATACAAGCATTTGACTCGAACAAACAAACATAAATATCTTTTAATTAATTGTTATTCTCATGTTTACGTTTCTTTTGAAAACGTGTGTAATCCTCCCTACACTTATCCCTTATGTAAAATACCTTTATATGCAATTAAGACGAGGTTAAAAACAAAATAAAGCATTTTTACAAATTCAAACATGAGAATAAACAATCAATAAAAGATATATGACACTAACAAGCAAACAATTAAGCATGGGTTGCCTCCCACGAAGCGCTTTTCTTTATTAAAGAGTCTTGTAGCTAGACTCCTAGTCGTGCTCCTACGGTTCCTCACGCATTCTCAATGAAAATTCTATCATATTAACAAAATCTTCATTGACTCTATACCTAGGCCCTAAAGTCAAGCAATCCTTATAATAATGCCTCCTTCTTTCCCACATGAATTTATGACCTTTTTCAACATCTTCCTTACTTTTGTCCTCAAAAGCTTTGATGTTTTCTCGATCATAAATGGACAAGTGGCCATACTCAGTTGTTTTCCAAGGCATCCTATAAGTAATCTCAACGGTTCCTTCCTTGAACCTAACCGTTCCATCATGCTTGTTGTGGCTCATTCTAGATGTTTCAACAAACGGTTTCCCTAGCACTACTTGGGATAAGCTATAGTCAATGACGCATCCTACATCTTCTAGGACCATAAAATCAACTAGGTAGGTGAAATTTCCTATAAAGACATGCACGCCCTTGACTCTTCCCAAAAGTTGCAAATTCCTCCTGGATACTTAGGGTCTCTCTAATATTGAGTCGCTCATTCATAATGTCATTGTAGATGCAGATGACATTACATTGATGGGGATTCCGTATCTATGTAAGCGTGGTCGACACTCCTATATCCGATCATACAAGGGATTTTAGGTTCCGTGGATTTCCTCTCCTAATCTTTGGGCATATCCTAATGATGGGTGATCGTGGATTATTGATTATGTATTGATGGTACGCGACCTCTTCCTTAGTGGGGTAAAGATTGAAGTAAGTACTATTTTCCATATCCACGTTGTTGTTTATCATGCCATTTTCCGACCATCGCTAATCATTGAGCCAACTATAGCAATACCGACTACTTTCTCAATGACTTCCCTAATTGTACTATCGAATATTTTCTCGCAAATCTCGAAGGTCGGTGTTTCTACTCACATATCGGCTTCGACGGTTGTGTTGGTTATTGGGTTGGGTTTTGAGTGATATTGAAATTTTTGTGTTGGGTTATTAAGTGGTGGTTGGTTATCATTCTCCATGATGAAGAGTGATGGGGTTACGAACAAAGGTTACGAAGAAGGGGATAGACTAAGAGAAATCTAAAAATGAGAAAAAGTTTACTTGATAGGAATCAAGCAAAGAAACCTAAACGAGGTGGACTACTAACTAGCTATTCTATTCCCGGCAGCAATGCGCCAAAAACTTGATAACGCTACACGCGTCGTTGGGGTCAAAGGAACTTCCTTTTCTTGAGCAAGTTTTATAACACCTAGGCAATGAACCTAATCGTTGTAGTGTAGTAATTAGGGTAAGCCACGGGTATTGATATCGTTCTCTGGGGAATAGGAATGCTAGTAGGAGTTACTACGCTAAGGTTAAGGTTGAGGAAGATTATTTTTATCTTTTATATTTTATGAAAAATGAAAAGGTACGAATCTCGGTATTGGATTTGGGGGTTGGTATTTCTACCGATTACTCTACTATTATCTAATTATCTAAACTAAGGTTGTGGGAGTCTATGTCTAATTAATGTGTGCTCGTATGATAGTTTAAAGATGTGTTTACTTAGTTTGTATTACTCCTTAATTATCTCCTATTGATGGTTGAGTGTCACGCCTTATTCCTAGTTGCGTTGTGTGTCTAAAGTTGTAGGGTATGCTTTCTCCTAACTCTTTGAACTTACCAAAGGGTCTTGTCTACAAATCCACTTAGAGATTATAGACTCCTACTCTAAGGCGCTCTTGGATGGTTTAGCCTACAATCACTCGTAATCATACTCTAAGGTTCACAAAGATGAATCAAGCATTAAGTACACAACGAATGACCTATCGCATTACTAGATCATTAATCAACTAAGATAAGAAACAACCAATCAATATTTAATAATTAAGTTTCATACTTCCTAAGCAAACACACAAATAAATTAGCCGGACATGGAGAACATGCAAGCATACACACAAATAATCAAAGACATAATTGAATTAATGAAGCAAAGACTTATCTTGGTGTAAGATAGGGTTTAAAACCCTAAAATCTTGTACAAGACACCTTAGGTTCGGTTTAGGTTTTACTCCAAAGACTCTCCACACAAAGACCGAAAAATTCGGATTCTATATATAAGATTACAATTGCGACGGTGTCACCTTATGTTTAGTGACGCCGCCGTATCGCCGCCATTGGGTTTCGTCTTGGCCACGTTAACTGCGACGGCGTCACCTTATGTCCGTGACGCCGTCCTCTTCTTCGACGTCGTTCGGATTGCATCTAGGCCGTCCGAGTAGCGACGGCCTACTCTTTCACAACTAGACGCCGTCTCTTGAAAACACGAGTTTTGGTCTTGTCCGTCACAATAATTTTGGGACGGCGTCAAATAGCACCCGACGCCGTCGCTTTATACTTTCAAAGAATCGTGAGTGTCTCGATTTCGACTTTGGGTAGTCCCACTTAGACTTGAGATCAATGTGTTTGATGGCCACGATGTCCTTGGAGCTATACACTTCATGTTGAGACTTTTGAACCAGCACTCAGTAGTAGATTCTTCGGCGCTCGTGCCAATGATGAATCCCATACAATGCATCTTGGTCGTATGCTTGCACGCTGTCGAAAACAAGTGATTTGCACGTTCCTCGATAGCTATGCAGTTTGAGTAAATAGCCGCTGGGAATGGAAGAGTCAATGATGTAGCGTATTTTCGTGAACCATCGCTTCCGTGTAAGAGAAAATCCAGGTCTTTGTTAAAAAAGTATCGGAAGGGAATCCGTGGTTCGTCTGCTTGGCCAATGGTTGGTAGAGGTTTGGTCCAATCGGTGTAGTATGGAGGGTTGTCCCTTTGTGTGAAGTCAAGGTTTGCTTCCGGATTGAGCCAATCCATGTTGTTAGACATAGCTCGAGCGATGTTCTCAAGATGATATTCGACCTCGAGGGCGCTTTCAGAGCTGTCTGTTAGAAGTTGGAATGCTTCATTCTTGATTCGCTTCAATTCAGATTTCGTCATTTTCTTCACATGGAACTTTTCTTGCAAAAGTTTTGCGTGCTCCAATGTTGAACCGTCTACCAATTCCCCGACCTTCATCGTAGGTAGGAGTTTGATTGACAAGTGTGGAGAACCATTCAAACTCTTCGGTTTTATCGTCATCTAGCCATGATACGACTCGGGTTGAGTCGTCTTCTTCTTCTTTTGAAGGCCTTGATGATGATACTTGGTTTCGCACTTGTTTGGGTGAGGTGGGTTGTTGTCGGGGCTCAAGGACCTCTTCATCGTCACCACCGTATACTCAAAGTAATCACCCGCTTTATGAGTCAAGGGTGGTAACTCGGAATCGTCCCGAGGTTTATCGAGAGAAGACCGAGGTGGAGAGACTTTGTTGAGAAGAAGTCCGTGGTGGAGGAGGTGGCATAGATGTAGATTTACCGCATCGCTTCGACGCTTAGGTGCAGAGTCCTTATCCTTATCATCGCCATCTCTTGGTCGTTTGGGTTGATCGGTGACTCCTTGCATGATGATCCGAGTTGAAAATCAAGTAGATTTTCAAAAATTTAGCTTCATCCGGTAAACGCTCCGATCGCTTTGACATTTGCATCACAAGTTTAGCGATTAACTCGATTTCGAGAGATCGACTTCTTTGGCCATTGTATGTTTAACCAATGCTACGATGTTAGGGTGAGTTGTCCGAAAATACTTCTAGTCACACCGGGGACAAAGGTCGAGAAGAAACTTATGGGTTTGATCTCTTGTTGACTTCTCCGCTTCCTTTTGGACTTTAGGAACGATATCCTCAAGGTACTTTTGAGTGTAACCTTCAATCATTTCATTCAGTTCCTCCTTTGATGACTTCTCATGAATTCTGAATGGCTTTCCTATCTTTCCGTATCTTGTCATTCTCATCATGTAAGTCGGATTTGTTCAAAGATACCAATTAAGTTTTCTATGAAGCATGTCCTTCTTTCTAACTTGTTTGATGACTTTCACAATTCTTTGATGAGTTTGAGAAATCCAAGATTTAGGTGGTTTCTTCACGGATTTGGATGATGATCCGTTGACTTTGTTGATGGTGGTGGTGATGAATGAGACGAAGAGTCCGATGATGAGGAGACATGAGGAGACTTCATGTCCTTAGGAGTTTCTAAGGTTTTCTCCTTTGAGTGTGTTGGACTTTCTAGAAGAAACTTTGTATAATCATCCTCGTCATCTCTAGACTTTTCTTTCTCGGTTTCTGCTTCTCAAAATCATACACAATAGTGTCCTCCACAGTCTTTTGTTGTTGCGGAAGAGTGGTGGCACCGGATCCCTTATCGGGTTGATTAACCGTATCAGATCTCGGTGAGAGTGGCAAGACCACTTGATCCTCCGGGCCACCCATTTGATCTTTAGCAAATTCTTCGCCTTTTGAATGTGTCGACTTTGTGAAACTTCTTCCCGTATGATTGATCCAGCTTGCTCTTCTTCATCTTCGAGCTTTCATCATAAGAGGCACAAGTGCAGAGTCTTCCTTTTCCTTTAATAGTTTGAGGACTTGGAGGTTTTGGTTCGAGGATTTTCATCCTTTGCGCTTTAGAGTATGTGATCTCTTCATCTCGTGTCACTAGCCTCGAGTCCTCGTCCCCGAGCTGTCTTTGCGGTTCAAGTGAAAGGATCGGAGTGGCTTCACGAGAAGGAACTTTCTTCTTAGGGGTGGGTTTCCTATTTGGAATAGGTTTCTTCTTTGGAACATTCCTTTGACTATCTCGTACTTGTGACACTTCCAAGACTTCCTTTTCTCGGTTCTCTTCACAGTGTTCCGAAGATTTTTCGTCGAGATGACCAACTTTGCCTTGTCTCGACCGCTTCCGATACCTTTTGTACGATTCGAGCTTTCGACATCTTCGCTAGAAGGAAATCGGCAAAGACATCACCTTGTTTCTTTGTAGACGCTTCCTTGATTCTAACGGATAGAATAGGTTCCGTCAACATGTCGTGATTGTCGGGGTCATTGAGCCTCTTGGGAATGTCGGGATGAAGTCCAAGTGCTCTCGGATCAACAATTTAGTATATCCGATGTAGGAATCTTTGAGCCAAGTTTGTTGAGAAATGACATCATGTCATCCCAAATCGAGCTTCGATAGCGATGTGTTTCTTGTTGACCAATGCCTGAATATTTGCGCCCATGAGCTTAGGGTGCTCATAGTCACATCACGACCGTAAATGACTTGGTGATGATCATGTAGAGAGTTCTCCGTGGTTGAGGAATACTCTTAAGCTCTACATGAGAATGCTTGGTGATTATTCCTGTAGCCTCGCCATAACCGATATTGATTAAGAATTGGAGAGTGAGCTCTTCACAGTGTGGCATATAGTTTGGTCGGATCAACATCGGAATTAGGAGAACAACCCTTAAGTCTGCAGTGTAATGGTGACTTGTTTGTGATTCGAGTCACCGTCACATGCAGCTTGTCCTTTGACCCTTTCCATAGTGTTCCGTAATCGTTGGATGTAGATCTCGTGAACAGTTGCAGAGTGAGTAAGCATGTTCGATACGGATGAGTCCTCGAATGTCAATAGCAATTAAACACGAAGATTCGAGCAAGTGAGGTGTCAAAGTCAACACGGAGATTGTTCTTTCCTATCTTCATTGGATAGCCATGAGGATAGATATCAACAATGGAGAGAACTTGGTGCATCCACATTCATTTGTTCACCATGTCGTGATCTCGAAATAACATTAGCCAAAAGAACCAACATATCGAAAGACATAATGTTAGTCAATGTAAGGTCTTATTGTCTAGTTATTGAATGTATAGTGATAATGATTGTTACGAGTCCTAAGTCACTTGTATGTTCAATAGTTCAATGATGTCGTGAAATGTTTCGTGAGTTAGTTAACTTTAAGTTTTAAAGTTTATTTTATCACTTATTGTTCACAACATATCGAATGATTTAAGTTTATTAGTGACATTTTGGATTCGTGATGATATGATTAGTTTATTTACAAGTTTGTACAAGTAACAATTCATCATGAAGGTCAATCCAGGTTAAGCGTAGTTTTGGCAAAGTTATGCGTAGACAGGAATGATATATGCTTAGGCGTAAACTTACGCGTAGAATCCTAACTTACGCGTAAGAAATGTTACGCGTAGGAAAAGGAGACCTTATGCGTAGAGCTTATGCGTAGGCATATATTAACCTTACGCGTAAGGCTACTCGTAAGAGTTGACCTTATGCGTAGAGGTCACTGTTTACGCATATCCTTCACAGGATACGCGTAGTCCATTGTAGAACCTTACGCGTAATAGTTATGCGTAGGATTTATTTTACGCATAACTTGACTACGCGTAGGGTAATCCTTATGCGTAGAAAGTCTAATGACATTGATTCTGAGTGTTACGCGTAGCAAAGCCTGAAATAAATCCATCAAATCATCAACATTAACACAAACCTTCATTTTATCATCAAAACATGGCATGAATCATTCATAAACCAGTTACGCGTAGGTCAAAACCCTAAGGGTTATGACTTACGCGTAAGTTTTCTAACCATGGGATTTGCATCAAACAGATTCTGGTAGTTCTAAGATGTTGTATGAGCTTATAGACCAAGTTTTAACATCTAATTCATGGTGAATCAAAATACCCAAACTTATGAACCTTAAACCCTAATTTCAAATTTTGAATAAATCGGTGTTTCGGGTAGTTATAGAGCAAGGATATAATCAATTCAACATCATATAAACATAACCCAACAATCTTTTGGACCAAAACACTTCACATTTGAAAATACCCAAATCGACTCATAAACCCTAATTTTCAAAATTCATCAATTTTAGTTTCGGGTGGATATTGATGGTTAAAATGTTGTCCTAGATGTGTAAGAAACGTTTTGAGACAATCCATTTTACCACAAACATACATTATTGATTGTGTGTTCATACGCTTACGTAGAACACATAAATCAACATAGATCAAACGTTTTAGCCGTAGGATTTGAATGAAATTAAAACCTTTGCTTTAAAAACATGTTTTACTCAAGAAACACTTACAAATTGATGATCAAAAGCACGGAATTCTTGAGTGATTATTAGGCGTGGATCCTTTTAGGTGTTAGAATACATGTGGAAGTGAAAGAGTTAGGTGGAGAGTATTTTATTAAAATAGACTTTACCATTTTGACAGCTTTTAGTCCCTCCACCTTTTCCTTTTTCATCCAAAGCTTTTTAACTTCCATTTTTTGTTACCAAATGAAGATTTTAGGAAAGAAACTTGACGACACTCCCCCTTGACTTGAGAAAATAGTAAAAGGTTGTTAATAAAAGTCCGAGGAGTTTCTTTGAACCAGGAAGTGTACCACCATTCATAAAAGAATCAACCGAGATGTGATAACATGCAAGTACACAAATGTTTTGAAACAGTTAATAGCTTATTTTCTCCCCCTCAACACTTGATCGGAAAAATACTGAATTTTGAAAGATAAAAGTGTTGACGGAAGAAATGTACTTGCCATGTTGAAAGAAATATAGATTAGGAGAATATTTTTGTTGTTTTATCGGATTTTATATTTTTGTATTTTGTTTTTGAAAATTTATTTACAAAAGATGTTTTGGTGTTTGATGTGTTTTAAGACTGCTTTAAGAGGTCATCCAATTCCTCTTGAGTCAAACACCTCATACCAATTCGTGGACCAACTCATTAAACCTAGCGGGGGCAAGGCTTTGGTGAGCAGATCCGCCAATTGGTATTCAAGACCACAAAGTATAATTCAACGGTACTGCTCCACGTGGTCCTTGATGAAATGATAGCGTAGATCGATGTGCTTTGATTTCGAGTTTGAACCGAGTTGCACGAGATTGCAATGGCACTCGATTGTCGCAAAGACATCGGATTCTATCAAATACGTAACCATAGTCTTTGAGTTGTGTTCTCATCCAAATGACTTGAGCACAACACGCGGACATGGCTACATATTCTCGCTTGGTTGATGACAACGATGTACAATCTGCTTTTTGATTGCCAAGACACCGCTTTATCACCGAAAATTGTAGTGCTCTCAAGTACTTTTCCTTGAGTCTAAGCATCCTGCGTGGTCGGCGTCAAAAGCGATTAGTTCAAAACCGAATCCTTCTGATACCATATCCCCAAGTTAATGGTTCCCTTGATGTATCGGAGGATTCTTTTAGCCTCGAGAGGTGGGTTTCAGCTTGGTCGCGATCGATAACGGGAGCATAGATAAACGGCAAAGACAATATCAGTCTCGCTAGTCGTTAGATACATGAGAGACCCAATAATACTTCGTATTTGGTAGGGTCAACCAATTTCCATGTAAATCAAAGATCTAATTTCTTGGTATGAGCCATTGGTGTGGCATAAGTATCACGTGTTTTCATTCCAAATTTGTTTAACAATTCAAGGGCATATTTGGATGACTCAGAAAATACCACGGGTGATTGATGAACTTGCAGTCCTAGAAAGAACGTAAGTTCACCCATCATGGACATTTCAAAATTTTCTTCATTAGTTTTGCAAAAGCGATTGAAAACTTTTATGTGTTGACCCAAAATGATGTCATCCACGAAATTTGAACAATTAAGATATGTGCCCGTGATATTGTATAAAAGAGTTGGGTCAACCGAGCCTTTGGTGAAATTATTGGCAATGAGGAAAGATGATAGCTTATCGCACCATGCCCGAGGGGCTTGTTTGAGACCATAAAGAGCTTTGTTCGGTTTATAGACATGGTTCGGGAACTCGGGATCAACGAATCCATCCGGTTGGTGACATAGACCGCTTCTTTAAGTTGTCCATTGAGAAACGCCGCTTTGACATCCATCCGATAGACCGTCATATTCATATGAGTCGCGAACGAGAAATATCCGAACAGACCTCAAGACGAGCAACCGAGCAAAAGATTCTTCAAAGTCTATTCCTCTTCCCGACGATAACCCTTAGCAACTAGCCGTGACTTGTTTCGGATAACATTCCTTCAAAGATCCAATTTGTTTTTCCAAATCCATTTTAAGCCAATGACGAGACCCTCGTTGGTCTTTCAACCGCTCCCATACTTCAAGACGTTTGAATTGGTTGAGTTCTTCCCGCATGGATTCAATCCAGTTGTCTTTTGTCATTGCATCCTTAATGTTTTAGGTTCAGATTGGCGGACAGCTAGTGCATAAATGCAATGTTCACCGTCTTGAGTGAAGACGTTGTCTCAGAACGACCGGTTGATTCGGGTTGCCAATAATGTTAGCCGAGGATGGTCTTTTGTCCATCTATGTGTAGAGGGTTGATGTTGGTATACATTGTGCGATTCGAGGATTCAAATGGTTTGTTGAAGATTCCGCGACATCCGTGCAGCAGCCTCATTATTAAACGGGTTGAAGAACACATTTGGATCAAAATCTGCGGTGGGGTACTTCATTCGTAATATCATCACCGAGTTCATCATTGTTGGAAGCGGTGTGTTCAATCGTTGTGTTGGAGTCAATCGGTGTAGGTGCATCTTCAACGATGAGTTGTTGTAGCAGTGTATCGTATAGGAATATTATCGGTTGTGCAATGGAAACAATGGATACACCAGAGCACGTTCATCAATATCGTCACGAATGCAGGAGCAAATAACCTTTCCATTTGTTGACGAGTTAGTGAGGGCTTTCTTCACCGATGATGGGGTTGAGGAAGTTTAAACGGTTGTGACCGGGTTCTAAGTCATATACTCGTAAGCCATATCCGTGAGTTCATCGAAATGAGCATGAATCGTTTCCATTACCTCCTTAGTTCGACGATTCCGTTCGAAACCTTTAGAATTGTCACAGATCCAATAAAGACTCCAATATCGCTTTGGCTTTGAGCTTTCCAAAATCATCACGATCATTATTCGGATAGCAAAGGGATCCAAATACATGAAAGTGTTTGAGGTTCGGTTTATAGTTGTGGACAAGCTCGAAAGGTGTTTTTTGTGGCGTTTTGTGATCATAGAACGGTTTTGAGTATAGCATGCAGATGATACGACTTCGCCCATAAGTAATCTGGAAGTTTAGCATTGATTAACATTGTTCTTGCAGCTTCCACTAACGTTCGGTTTCGTCTTTCAACAACCCCGCTTTGTTCGGTGTACGTGCAATAGATGTTTGATGTCAATTCCCACTTTCTCATAAAATTCACGAAGGGTTTTGTTAACAAATTCGCCTTTGTCTGCTCGATGATTCGACGGTGTTGCGGAGTCGAACTCAGTATCTTTGTGAGAAAGGTGATGATCATTTGTGGAGCTTGGTCTTTGCTACGAAGAAAGTAGACCCAAGTCCATCGTGAGTAGTCATCAACAATTACTAAGATGTAGCGTTTGCCATTGATCGCTTGCACGCGATCGGGCCACACAAATCCATGTGAAGAAGATGAAGCACATGTCGAGAGTCGTGTTCCACCTTTGAAGGAAAATGAGCACGAGTGCTTTTCCCTTGTTCACAGTGAGCAAAGGTGATCTTTTGAATACCGGAATCGGGGAGTCCTTCAACTAGTTTGTGTCGAGCAAGGTTGGTGATGGTTTGAAAGTTTAGATGTGAGAGACGACGGTGCCATAGCCAGGATTTTGTAGATGTTGCCTTTGAAAGTAAGCAAATGGGAGAGGAAGCAACCATGTCTTGCATAGAGATAGTGTAGAGACTAGAATTACGCGAGCGGACATAAGGTCATTTCCATGTAGATCACGAATGAAACAAGTTTTCTCCCGAAAGCAACCTCCAAATCTCCATCACAAAGTTGACCCATCGAAAAAGATTGTGACCGAGGCCTTCCACATAGTAAACCCTGATTTCGATGTTCCATTAACATAATCTCCGTAGCCCATGATAGTCGCTGAAGTGATTGTTCCCGAATCGACGGTGCCAATGAACTTTGCAATAAAGTTTGATAACAGCTTAAGGTTGCTCGTCATGTGTCGGGAACATCCGCTATCAACAATCCAGAATGATCTCATCACCGCATTACACACACGCATTTGACACGGATGGAATAGAAGTAGATGTGGAACCCGAAATGTTAGAGGGTTCCAAGCGATATGTTAGACATACACACATTGACAATTTTAGGCATCCATTTAAATCCAAGTGTGTTATATATCCATTTCGCCATCTATAACTACTCTTTGCTTTAGTCTTAGTGAAAGCACTAGGTGGTACTACATTCTTAGGAGGTGAAGCGGAGCTATTGTGATAGCAATGGTTGCCTTAGAATCTAAAGAAGGTGGTTTACCAAGCACGGACTTAGAATGATTAGTGGGCCTAGAGGTATTCCGATTCTTAGGATTCCGTAATCGAGAGATTATAGCTTTAGCAACACATTTGTCATGACAATCGAATTCATACTCTTTGACAAATAACACAAGGTGCATCGATCAATATCAAAAGTACTTAACGGTTTAGCATTCGTTACATCACTATTTCTATTACATTTGCCGACGCAACATCTATAGTGGAAGCAACATGATTTTTATTCGAGTCCTATGGTGTTCTTCTACTTTAGCATTCCTTATTGATCTTTTCTTAGGTCGCAACTTCCTATTCTTCGATTGAGTGCTCTAGGTCGTGAAGTGCGGACGCTTGGAAAAGATGCAACTATTCTGTTTCAGAGAGGAAACACATTAGCAACTTGTGATTTGGCGGTGGGAATTCTAGGTTCACGATTACTAAGTGTGACCGGTGCTAATCTCTTAATCACAAGAGGCGGAAGTTGTTCATACTTTCCTAACATTTCCGTAACTTAGAGATGGTGTGAATCGATCTTGATTTTCGAACGAATATTTCCAAAAAAATTCATGACATCTCTAGTGTGAGCAAGATAGTGATCAAGTTCGTTTGATGCTTCAAGTCGAGTCTTTTGAGTAAATCAAATATGACACCATATTCTGCTTAACTTTTAAAAGTTCTTGTTCATATTTTGAGATTTGACTTTTCAAAGACACGCTTTGATCATCCAGTTGCTCAATTTTAGGATCGTAAGATTTTTCACTCAATTGAGCGATTTTCTTTGAAAACTAAGTTGATGGTTGTGAATATCTTTTCACACCAATGAAGACGACGCTTTGCATTGTAAATTTCCGTGTGTTATCGTTTATTTTCGCTTTTTAAAGACTCGATCCGAAGCACATTATCGGTGTTCTCAACAGCTATAACAGCTTTCAACAATATCGCAGAGATATGATCGATGCATATGGCAAGGCATGAAGTAACACAACATTATGGATATCAAGACGATAACATCTTCCAAGAGTCGATCAACATCTTTTCTCAATAGTTTCTTTTTGCTTTTGTGTTAGAAATAGATGTTTCGCTTTCTCAAAACGTTTTCATTACCCCAAGTTCCTTATGAAAATCCTTTTCCTGTGCAATTGCACAACTTTTCAAGTTTTAACATTAGGTAAAAGATTTTTCCGAAAAATGTCTCTTTGTTCTCGCGCCGAGGCGATTGAAAATGTTCAACTTTGATTTCGGATCGATATTCTATCTCATGTTGTAAAATTTTGAGGTCACCATGAAAATGTCAAAATATCGAAGAATTTTTCGATTTTCAAAGTTGTGAGTTTACTTCACTAATGGAAGGTAAAGGACCATAAGTTTGTGCAAAGTCTGCTTTTGGGATTAACAATAGAAGACTCGGTGTTTTGATGATAACCCTTGGTGTGTTAGTAGAATCCGTTGGTTTGACGAAAGTGACCGCGTTTTATAATTAAAAGGTTTGTTGTAAACAACATTTTTAATTTTGATCGACTCTCCTTTCGCATCTAATTCCTCTTGACGATGATATTCAACAACACTCATGACAAGATTATCAATTTTGTATTCTGCACCGGAAACTTTAGGAGTTGGTTTGAATGTTTTTAGTGAAAGCTTTGGTTTGTAATCAACTAGATTTTTCCATATCCTTTTGGATTGGGTTTTAAGGTAAACTTTTCAATAGTCATTACGGATTCACCATGTTTGTAAACAACAGCTTTAAACTCTTTAAGTTTGTTTTGCAAGTCGATGATTTCATCAAGAAGGTCATCTACCCGATTCGTTGAATGCTTTTTGTATGCGGAGAATCGTTTTTGACAATTTAACAACTCACCTTAGCTTTTTGATTTTCCAAGGTGAGAGTGTTAATTTGTTTTTATGTTCATGTTTCATTGTTCTAATTCGACAACAAAGCATTCTTCGAGGCGGCTAGATCACGATCCGTCTCTAAATATTTTTTGTTTTGATGAGATTTTGCAAAGCGGCTTCAAAACCTTTTCACGGTTTTCTTGAGTTTTGAAAAAGTTGAGTTGCATTTGTAAACATTCAAAATCCTTGGTTAACAAAGGCATTTTTACTTTTAAGGACCGATTTAATGCATAACATTCCTCCATTTTGATTTTATGGTCTTGAATTAACCGAGCAAAATCCGGATGAGGCAACAGATCATCTTGTTCAACGTGAGTCTCAACATGATCATTCTTTAGATCCTCAAGTACGACCACGGAGTCAATTTGATTATCAAAGGAAACCATAAGGTCATCTTGATCGTCAAATGTAACTACATGGTTAACTTGAAAATCATCGAAAATGATGTAGAAGACTCATTTTGAATAGCCGATCCGTGCGGATTCGGATATTGGCGGAGATATTAGTTCGAGATATGATGATGGTTTGTTCGGTACCGAGACAAGCCATCGATGTCATACACTGGGCTCAGATCACTCATGTGCGGCTCATGCATATTAGCCATCAACATAACAAATGTGATTAGCTTGCAAGTCCTCCATATCATCATCCGAGTCGCATCCGCCATAAAGCTCGTTCTTTGTCCGTAAGAGATCCACCACTTCATCCTTAAGAGCCAAAAGTAAAGCCTCTTTGAAATAAGCACCGCCCCTAGTCCTTGGCTTTGGGCATGCATTAGCCAGTGTCCCTTCTCATTGCGCTTGTAGCATCTAAGACCATTTAACCGATTTGAGCATTTCCTGCTCCACCACTTGAGCTCATTGTTATTCCTACCCACAAGATTAAACCCTTGACCACCGCCCATCCGACGACCATAATCACGATTCGAACTTCAACACGTCCATTGTTCACAACACTTGAGTCCGTGTGTTAGATGAGGAACAAATACGATTGTTGGATTTGTTTGTGTAACGCCAAAAGCATTAGCAATCATCACAAATCCTTGTTGCAATGCTTCAAATGGATCGATTTCCTCGGTAGCTTCAACGACATATGCTTGAGCATTGTTGCTTTATGGAACCAATTGATTTTGTTGAGGTTGAGGTTGTTGTTGTGAAGGTGTGTTTGAAGCGATTGGTTGAGTTGATGGTTGAGAGGATAATTCGCTGAGCATACAAGGCAAGTTGTTGATTGTCCGGTTGTATTGTTTAGCAATTTGAGCACGGAGAATCCTTTCCCGATCAACTTCCTTTTCATGAGGCTTCAAGTAATCGTACAACAATCCATAAGTAGAATGATGCATATTCTTCGATTGACGGAGAAAATGACATACTTCTCCCATTCGACCAAGACTACTCAGAACTTAGTATTCACCGCAATTCTTGGCATGATGATGTTATGTTTATCCAAATCATTGATGATGTCTCAAAATCGATGATGATAGGACTCTAGTGTCTCTCGTGTTCAATCATGAAGTGTTCATAAGCCAAGTAAATTTTGGATTCCAAATCCTCCCGATTGAGTATGATCCTTCCATAAGAAGACGAATATGATCCCACATTTTTGTGCGCTTTTGAGCATCAACACTACGAAGAATTGGGTTTGGTAATCCTAAGAGGATGTATTCCATTGCAAGTTCATCGCTTCATAGTGTAGAAGTTCAGTAGGATTTAAATCATGCAATGAGCAATGTTGGTTTGTTCATCTCTTGGTGGAACAAAGCAGCTTGGATCTCCTGCACAATGACAAGAGGCATCTCAAATGGACCTTCCAAGATAACCTTCTTTAAGAACTTTCCATGTGGCTTCTTTAGATCACAAAACCTAAAGAACCTTATCACCCATTGATCGTAGTTTCGGAGTGAGCATTGGAGGTCTATCAAGTGATCCACTTCATGAATTGATTGTTGGTCGCTTAAAGCTTCACACATCTTTGCAAACCAAGTGGGTTCCTTCATAGTGCTTCGTGATGGATGTTGATTGAAATCGTTTTGTAGGGTAGAGCTTGAAGACTTGGTGGTGGTTGAACCATTTGTGGTTGTGGAATTGCACCAAGTTGTGGAGTATGTTCTCGATTAAATTGTTGTTGATAAATGGCTTGTTGTTGATTCCATTGTTGATGTTGTGGAGTTAATTGTTGTTGTTGTTGATGATTATAAGTGTGAGGGAAATAGTTAGAGTATGGTGGTTGAGACATGATGATAAACTTGTGTGGTAAAGATGGATCTTTGTAGTCGAATGAACCTTTGTTGATGAAGTATCCTTAGGCGAGAAAAGACAAGAACCAAGTAGCACTTATGCGTAAAACACCAAAAGTTACGCGTAACAATGAGGAGTTACGCGTGAGGTTTTAGCTTACGCGTAAGTAGGATAAAACACTAAAGTTATGCGTAGACAAAAGTTAGGCGTGAAAGTTAGGCGATTACCTTGTCGTAGACCTAAGTTTACGCGTAAAGTGAATCTTATGCATAGAATTTCTACGCGTAAGCTTATGCTTATGCGTAATTTTAGGGTTTATGCCCAAATGATCTTTTACACTTCACAAAGGCAAAAGATATCCAAAGTCGACGTATTTTCGGACTTATCCAAGTAAGAAAACACGGAATAAACCGAGAAAATGAAGATCAAACCAAGGAAAATCTTACGCGTAATATTAGGGTTTTGATACGCGTGGGATTACTCGTAACTTTGATTCTGCCCAAATGTGTTTCTAAACCGCTTTTTGTTATGGAATAGCTTCAATAGTACCAAAAGAACACAAAAGTGTGAATTTTGATGTACCAAAAGCGCTAAACAAGTTACGCGTAGAACGACACCCACGAACAAAAACAAGCTTAAAACATAAATCCACGCCAAAGTTTGAAACTTTTGTCAAAACAAGTATTTTAACACCTCAAAACATTGAAAGTACAAGAATCTTGGATTAAAAAGTGTAAAAACGAGTTTTTAAGATAACCAAAGATTGTGTTACCTTTACGCGTAAGACCAAAACAAAACTTCAAAAACAAACGAGTACACCCAACTATTTGGCGATTGATACCACCGTTGGTCACTAGTTTTACAACACAAGCTTATAAGAAAGAGATAGAGAGAAGAGGCGGATGAACAAGTATCTAAACACACACACACGTATAGTATAACCACGGTTAAGCAAAAGTATGAGTGAAAGAGAATAACTTGAACAACCAACCTTCAAATGAAGGTTATTACAATGTTTATATAGGCAAGGAGCTAGGCAACACTTCCTCTCCTTCCCTATTCCTTATTGGGCTTGGATCAAGCTTATGGGCCTTCTACATAAGCTTGACCTTAAACAAACATAAAGGCCATAATAAAGCTACCTATTACATATGAAATATAAATACTTGAAATGCTGTTTAGGAGTGATTCCAACAGAGGCAAGAGGAAGAATTAACTTCTTTGATTACCATTTTCTAAAAGATATCAACATCACTTCCTTAATCGAATCAAGTAGATAAATCATTTTGGGGAAGTATGAGGTTTTCATGATTTTGCTCCCCCTCAATATGTGCCTCGAGGTTTGAAAAGAGTTTTGCACATACTAGAAGGAACTCAGCACATTGAGATAAATGATCACGTTTCAAATCATAGGTTTAAGATAGATGCTCCCCTCAACATGTGCATTGAAAATTTGAAATCGTTTGACACATGTGGGAAGGACAACATGTACATCCTTATAAAACCATTTACCAATTATCGATTAAAATCAATTTAAATCACACATTCTCCCGATCACAATTATCAAATCATTTGAGATTTGTGATCTCTTATAGATTTAAATTGATTTTGAAAGCTTTTAAGGAGAATTGTGACTTGATTATGAAAGCGTTTTAACCGATAAGGATCGGATTTTAAGACTTTAAACTCCATAATGCATGAATATCAAAACAATTTAATGCCAAATAACTTTTTAATTTAATTGAAATCATTCTCCCTCAATCAATGACATTTGTTGATTGAGAGATAGAGATTTTGACAAATAAGTCCCGATGATTATCAAAAATAGAGACCGAGTTATTTTTCAAAGCATTTAGTTTTCAAGAGATAAAAGTTTATAGAATCGAGCATGGAATTTTGAAAGCATGATAAAACATGGCTCGTTCTTTCTTTTAAAACCGGTTATTGCCTCAAAATGACAATAAACCATTGTTTCTCTTTCTCCCAAATTTTTTTTTTTTTTTTTTTTTTTTTTTTTTTTTTTTTTTTTAAAGAATTCGAACAACATCTAAAGTCCCGTGTCATTCTTTGAATGACAACAACAAAGACCGTAGATATTATCGAACCGAGAAAGACATGACAAATTGACAATATTTTTGAAAGATTTTTGAATTTTTCAAATTTTTATGGATTTTGAAAGTTTTATAATTTTCTATTTGATTTTGAGAGTTTTATAATTTTGTATTTTGTTTTTCGAATAATATTTACAAGAGATAGATGAAGATAGACCTTTACTCCTCGTCATCCTCCTCAAGACGTTTGAGTGTTTCGGTTGAAGGCTTTTCAAACCAAGTCGTGGAAGAATAAACTCAAAACGTTCTCTTGGAAGAGCTTTGGTGAAGATGTCTCGCTAACCGATATTCGCACCTCACAAAATATAGTTCCACCACACCTTTTTCCACGTGTTCCATGATGAAATGATGCCGAATGTCGATATGCTTTGCTCTTGAGTGTTGAACGTTGTTGCATGAGAGAGCAATAACACTTTATTATCACAAGACAGAGGGATTTTGTTGAATTCAAAGCCATAGTCGATAATTGAGATCTCATCCATAAGATTTGAGCACAACAAGATGACATGGCTATGTATTCACCTCTGTAGAGGAAATAGAATTACTCATTTGCTTCTTTGAAGACCACTCACAAGCTTATCACCCAAAACCGAGCACCTCCTCGGACGTGCTTGACGAGTATCTTGACACCGCATGATCAAGATCGCATATCTCGTTAGTGACATACGGTGTCTTTTGGGTACCAAAGTCCCATATTGATGGTTCCTTGGAGATACCAAAGACCCGCTTAACCGCTTCAAGGTGCTTTTTAGTAGGCTTAGCACGGTATCTAGCACACATGCAAACAATGAACAAGATGTCTCGGTCTACTAGCAAAGAGGTACATCGTGGATCCAATCATACTACGATATTTTGTTTGGTCAATCATGATCCCCGAGAGGTCCTCATCTAGTTTGGTTCGATCAATCATGGGGTGTCAACAGGTCACTTGAATCAAATCCAAATTTCTTTAAAATCTCATGTATATTTAGATTGATTTATGAAAATGCCTCCGGACTTTGTGAAATTTGTAATCCCAAGAAAATGACATTTGTCCCATTATTGACATTTGAAACTTTGAACTCATTTCATTTGAAAACGATCACATTCCATTGGGTCCGTCGAGGCAAAATAATATCATCAACATAAATTTGAACATGAATTAAATGTTTGCGACTTCCGGTGAACAATGTAGGATCAATCGCTCCTTTGATGAATCCGGTTGATAGAAGAAACTTTGACGATGTATCATACCATGCCCTTGGAGCTTGCTTTAAACCGTAAAGAGCCTTCTTCAAACGATAAACGTGAGTAGGATGCTCTTGATTCACAAATCCTTCAGTTGGTGACGAGCGACTTCTTTAAGATCTCCGCTCGTAAATGCCGTCTTCACATCCATCGATATACTACCATGTTCTTACTAGCAAGATTAGCGGAAAGATTCGATTGCCTCGATTCGAGCAACCGGAGCAAAAGATTCTTCAAAGTCTATACCCTCCTCTTGACGATATCCTTTAGCAACTAATCGAGCCTTGTTCTTCAACACATCACCATGCTCATCAAGTTTCACTTTGAAGATCCATTTAAGAGCAATAATCATAGCACGCCTAGAGCGGTACTAACTCCCATACATCAAGTCGATCAAACTCATGAATTTCATCTTGCATGGCATTGAACCACTATGTTCATTCATGGCGGTTTTAACATCTTTTGTTCGATCTTAGATAGTACGGAGTTGAAGAAACACCATAAGGCATCGGTTGCAAGTTGTTTCGTGTTGATACAGACGAGAGGATTTCCAATGATGTTGTCTAATGGATGATCGTGAGTCCATTTTCTAAGGTGTTCATGTGGCGCTTGTTGAGGGACCGAGGTAGCAGAGTCGATGTCTCCTCAAGAAGATGGTTCGATGATGATTCGAGTAGCAAATATGTTTTCAAATGGAGCATCTTCGGGAGTAGCAAAGGGATTAACTTCATCATTGATGCGAAACATTTCCATGATGTACATTTAAAGAATGATGATTTGTTGATGAGACGAAGGATCGCAGCGGTGCTTCTTGACTTAAAGAGATTGAGACGAGGGATTGACTTCATTCACGTGAATATGAGCATCCTCTGTTGTAGGGATCAACACCTCATTAGTAATTGAATCATAAAGTTCATCAAACATAGGATCAAACAATTTCTTTAAATCATCTTCGATGGAGGTATATATGGAGTTTCTTGAGAGGAGTTTGGAACAAGAGATGAACCAATGGGACTGTTTTGAAGTGCGGGTCCTAAGTCGGAGTGTCCGAGGAGCCATTTGACCGGTCACTCATCAAACGTAACGTGAATTGTTTCCATGATATTTCGGGTTCTTTTGTTGTAGATTCGGTATCCCTTTTGTTTGATGCATATCCTACAAATACTCCAATGTCGACTTTAGCCCTAAGCTTGCCTAAGTCTTGACCCTCATTAGTTGGATAGCACACCGCACCAAACACACGAAGAAAAGATAGATTAGGTTTTCATTGTGGACAAGTTCATATGGAGTTTTTCCATGAACAAAGTGGAATCATGGAACGATTTTGTGTGTAGCATGCGGTGGCAATTGCTTGACCCGAGAAACATTGGAACCTTTGAGTAAATCAAGATTGTTCTAGCGGCTTCAACAAGAGTTCGATTTCATCTTTCAACTACACCGCTCGTTGAGGAGTTCGTGGAACACTTCTTTGATGGATGATTCCAACGCTTTCATAAAATTCACTAAGTTGTTTGTTGACAAACTCGGTTCCATTTTCTGCTCGATAATTCGATAGTTTTGTTTAGTCGAACTCGCAATGCTTGATGAGTTTGATGATGATATCGTG
The DNA here is from genome assembly GCA_022545495.1 of Chrysanthemum lavandulifolium. Classification (NCBI taxonomy): domain Eukaryota; kingdom Viridiplantae; phylum Streptophyta; class Magnoliopsida; order Asterales; family Asteraceae; genus Chrysanthemum; species Chrysanthemum lavandulifolium. Next base: position 90,401,380 of record CM040239.1, read on the forward strand.
AGTTTCATCCTTTGTCCTTAAGAACTTGACCCGTGAATCTAGAGTAATCATCAACCACAACTAATACATATTTCTTCCCAAAGATATTCTTCACCCTCATTGGTCCACATAAATCCATATGAATCATATGAAGAACTTCGTGATAGAGTTAGTAGGTTTGGGTTTATGGGCATACTTCTTGCTTTTTCCCAATTGACAAGTCGAACAAAGATGATCCTTTTCATACTTTAGTCTAGGTAAACCTACAACTAAGTCCTTTCGGAAAGATCATTGATGGTGCCGTTCAAGTGATTGAGACGACAATGCCATAACCATGACTTTGTTTTGAAGACTTTGATAACAAGCAAATTGGAGAAGCCTTCATCATGTCATCGATAGAGATGGTGTAAAGATTTGAACCACGAGTTCCTTTTAAAAGTTCCATACCATTAAGATCTCGAACAAAGGTGTATGTTTTCAAGGCTACTTTAGATCGAAATCACGAAATTGACCAACAGAGAACAAATTATGACCTAAACCTTCCACATAGTAAACTCTAGAGATGACACTATCACCAACAACGTAATCTCCATAACCCATAATAGCACCAAAATGATCATTACCAAATCTAATAGTCCCGATGAATTTGCTCACGGTTCATGAGCCACGACCGGTCTCCAATCATATGCTTGGAACAACTGAGTCCGGTACCACGAATGATTTGAACGATCCGCAGTTGAACACGCACAAGGATGGATAATCGGATAATTGGGATCCCCATGCAAGAATGGGTTCCATTTGGTTAGTAACAATGTTTGGAACACCCACATCAAAAATAGAAGCATTCATATCGTAAAATGAGGCAATGGAATCATTGTGAATAGATGCGATACTAGTGTCGATTAGCCCTGCATGCGGTGTGATCACTTCAAGGGAATAGTTCTACCAAGAGGCATCCATTTACTAGTGGGTATTATCTCGATTAGTCTTATGACCAATGTATCCAATAAAAGCCTATTTTCTTGAATGTTCTTCCCGGGTTTCCATTGTTTTCTAACTTTCTTTCGCTTATGCCTTTTAGCCTTCTTAGCATGAATTTTAGCATTAACAATATTAATCGGACAATTAATATCATTAATCGAAACATTAACACCACATTCATGATTAGAAACGAATTCAAGCGGACATCAATACAAGGTTTGCAAATAGTATCGAATTCAATTAATTACAAGACGCCTATGGCTAATACTAGAATCAACACGATTCGCTTTATTCATTTCAAGCTTAAAGTTCCTAGATTGTTCTTCTACTTTCTTCCAAAGGCACATTCTTAGCTTGAGAGGTCCTATCATTCCTTGTATTGTCTTGAGACTTTGACCTTCTCCTTTAATGTCACCGATTACTCCTCGTAGATGGAATGGGAACATTAGTTGGTTTAACTACTCTTTGCATCACTGTTTAGATGTGTTGGGATCCGAACTACATGCAGTGCACTATGGTTCACAATTTTAAAACTAGAGGTACTGAGATTTCTACTCCTAGAAGGCAAACATGAGTTCTCTTTCTTAGCATTGACAGATCTAGAATCTGAACTACTCAAGGGCACACTATGGTTCACATTCAAAACATTGGGAATCGAGTGCATATCATACTTGGCATTAGGCATCGAACATGGAATCAAAGGGTTAACTCTCTCACCTAATGTCTTTGGGCAAATTGTGATCAAGCATTCTAAGATTTCTTGAGATCGTTTGGCATATAAGCATGCATGTCCAATTGCATTATCATGAGGTTTCTCTAACTTATCCTCTTCAACAATCTCATGCAGACATTCTAAGCAATCCTTAAGAGATGAGAAGTATGTTTGAATAGCTAGTTTGTTGTTCCTTAGATGAGGAGGGACATATGTCACGATAAAGCATATTTATTACAAGAGTGAACCTTTGATACACCATTCTCCCCATTGGTCATTGGCATTTTCCTTTTACCGACTCTTCGATTCTCAATTTCCTTTTGCAATGAAGCTATTTGTTCGTTATTTTTGTTACGAGTGACCTTAATTGATTCAAATAACTCATTGAAATGACGTTTAACCTTTTCATTTTCTTCTAGAAAACTTTCGTTTTCCTTTTGTAAAGCATTTACTAGGTTTTGAAGATGAAACGTTTGAGAATTCGAGAATCTAAAGGAGGAGGCATTTGGGAGCTGTCATATTGTTCGTTTGACCCTTTAATAGAGATATTTGGGCTTTCAACTTTCGATCGTGTTGCAATGAGCTTGAATCGCTCATCACGTTTGTTAATTTGAAAACCGCATCAAACTCGGAGCATCCGAAGATGTCTTGATATTTGAAGTTTTGACATTTTCTTTAAGATGTTGATATTTTAGTTGTAAATTAAAATGCTCAACTTCTAGTTTAGAAAAATGTTTAACCAAATTGTCGTGATCATCCGTTCAATTTTCTCGCTTAGTTTAGAATTAGTTTTTCAAGCTCAATTACACGATCATGGGAGACTTTCAGGCAACAGATAGTTCATGAAATTTGGAAGCATTAATAGAGCAATTTAAAGCGTTGAAAAATACATCTTGAGCAACACATTCAAGAATAAGATTCTCATTTAGTGTATGCAAGTTCTTCCTCTCAATCTCATTATATTTTAGTGCACGCTCATATTCACTAACTTCAACAACCATTGCATCAAATTCCTTTTCCATTCCCTTAATATCGCTTTCAATCCCTTTTAAGACTCTCAAAGTGATCTTTTAGAAGTTTAAAGAAAGGCATGACCTCGCTTAAATAACATTCTTTCATTTGTTCAAAACCCTTTCTCCTTCGATTATACCAAATGGTGTGATCCTTTTCTTGCAAGTTTTCTCAAAGTCAACAAATAGTTGAAATATAACGTATTGGCTAATTAATGTCTTGCTTTTAGTGGCAATTGTTCTAGGTACAAGATGCATTGGTGTATTAGGAGGATACACAGTCGCTCTAGGCATTTTCCAAAGGGAGGATTTGTTTCAACAATATTTTCCGCTTTCTGCTTATCTAAATCCTTTTTCCAGAAGACTTGCTCGGGAGTCAGCAATGTCTGAGGCTTAAACTTGTTCAAGGAAATCCAGTTTTCCTTCTTGTAGTCATGAGGAGTGATAATTATTCTTTTTTCTTTGCATTTAGGATCATTTTGTTTCTTATTCATCTTTTCCCTAGTGATTTCATTTGATTTCTTATCTTCCTCAGTGCACTCAACACAACTAGGTTTCTGTCTAGGCTTAAGGATTTCATTACCATCATAAAGCACCTTATGAGCATTTCTAGCCTTTTAATTACCTCGTGGTTGGTTCCTTAACAAGAGGAATGCTATGCTTATCGCTTAAGAACTCGATGTTTAGTGACCATGTGAGCGATCAAATGGTGTTTCCTTGTATGTACAACTTGTTTTCAAGTTTATTTTTCAAAGTTTTCGATTAGAAAAGTCTCTCAAGAGTTTTGATTCCTTTGCATTAAATTCTTGCTTAAGCATTTTCACATTTTCTTGAAGTTCTTGTTTTGCTTAGCGTTTTAGAAAGTTTTTCTTGCAAGGAATTTAATTCTTGTTTCAATACTTCTTCTCTAAAATTACTTTTTCTAATTATTGTACGCACTTGGTCATCCATTTCCGCTCACGAGTGGTCAACTCAAATTTAGCACGTTGTTCATAAATAGCAACACGTTCTTTATAGGCATTTAGTTCGAAATTACGGACTCATCGAGGGCACATGCGGTGTATTCATCAAAACATAGTCATTGTTGATCGCAGAAGATGCATCACTTGGTACAACTTCACTTTCACTTTGTTTCACATATTGATCATATGGGACAATATCGATATTACCCATATTTTCAATATTTGATTCAATAGTTTCGATTGATTGTACTTTGTCATGCATCATTGCACATCAAGATCATTGTATAGTTTTAATACCTCGAGATGAGCTTGTCATGGGATGGGCCACTAGTGGTGAAGAAGAGACCTTGGGAGAAACCATTGGTGAAATGCTAGCCATAAAAATTGTGTGTGCGAGGGTCCATCATCCACATCGTAGTCGTATGCATCACAATCGGCGACTTGAAAGGCATTCGATGATTGTGACCTATCTCCGAATAGGCTGCTCATCCACATCTCGCATCATAGGTCTTGGCATTGCCCTCGCCTAGAAACAACAATTCCTCTTCATCTAAAGCAACACCATTGTCCCGAGCTTGTGCCAAACATCTTATCTCAAAGTAATCGGCGATTCATGGACGCTTTGGAGATGTGCGCCTTGCAATGTGTCCTCACCACCACGCTTATAACATTTGATTGGCTTAGCTTGACCTTGATTACCATTCCTTCCTCGATTCGTTTACCAACATAACCTCTACCACTCCACCTCTTCCCCGATCATACTTGTCTTTCCCGAACTGGTTGCACCATGATCCTTCCATCTTTAACAAAGGCTTGATTGTGTGGGTTAGATGTCGTTCGAGGTTGTCGTTGGTTTGTGGGAGAGAATTCATGTTTTGACTAATGAGAAGAGCTAGTTGATTAATGAAGTTACCCACGTGTGCATCAAAGATCGCCTTGTTTGAACATAGGATCGGGAATGAGTTTGTGATTACCATTACCCAAGGGTATGACTTGTGATGCTTTGGTTGTGATTCCGATGTTTGAGTAGAAAGCGTTGAGTCATTAGACGAGCTTGTCTCTCCTCGGTTGGTTTTGAACCGATTGAGAATCAATTTTTCAAACATAGCATGTCTCTCATTCTAAAGGAGGAAGGCATAGAGTTGCTCATAGTTTGTATTCTTCAATCCTTTAGTGAGCTTCACAAGGTGACAAACTTGTGCCATTCGGGATTCATGTTGTTCACAAAGTTTGAGTTCAATGAATGTTAGGCATAGTCATTCCGATGTTCCTCATGTCATTCACTAACTTATGAAATCTCACATAGTACTCATAGACATTCTCATCTGGTTTCATCTTGAAGTGCTCAAATTCGTCATAGAGTTGGGATTCTCTGCTTTCATAGTTAATTTTGCTTCGACCCGAGAGAAGCATCTTAACATTATCCCATACCGCCTTTGCTTCGGTGTTATGATTGATCGACTTGTAGATTAAACGGATTTGAAATGTCTTTACATGCCGTTTGCTCGGGACTAGTTAATTCTTAGAATTGGTGAATTGAGAACCAAATATGGAATGCCAACGCTTTTACCACAAGCCATATACATGTGGGCTAGTCAATGCTTGGATTCCAAGCGAGAATAAACCATGGTGAATTGAAAACCATACAACACTCAACAATTAAGCATGGGTGGTTGCATACCCTATGATTTTGAGCAAATCATTACAAATATCAACAGATTTGATGTGTCTTTACCAAAGTGTACCCTTTGGACTAGCTAACTCTTTGACATACACAAAGTATATCGGTGAGTCAATAACCAAAAAAATATATACAACAAACACCGCAAGAAAAGTTAGAAAACCAAAAACAATTTTTTTTTTTTTTTTTTTTTTAACTAAGAAAAGAAAGAAAGAAAACAAATATTACAAAATGTTACAATCAAGATGAACCTTTATGTGATAGAAGTGATTCTTAATCAAACCAACACATTGAGTAGCATGCGGTCATCATTGCCAGCAATTAGGAGGCACTTCCAACTTGTGTTTCAAAGAACCTTTCCATAAAAGTATCGGATAAAGGATAAAGTTTATCGATAGCATACACAAAATCATCCCACATGTAGTCCGAACTACATGAACACAAGGCAAAGGATAAAACCTCCAACTCTCAATCTCCCATTTATGAGAATTCTTCCAAATAGAATACCCTTTACCATTTGGAGAATTAGAATCAAACAGTAACTTGAAGATCACCTAACGAGATATAAACCGAACCGGTTGCTTGATGAGGCCGATATCTCAATCACATGATCATAAAGCATTTTTAAATCATGTCTATTCACTAAATGAAGAATATCCTTCAAGAAGTTGAACTCAAGAACAGATTATCCAAATTATACACGTGTTAAGCTTTCCATTTCCAATCCACCAATATCACATGAGTTCCTTCGGAAAATCATCACAGTTCCAACTTCAATAAAAGTAGATTCATCACCTTGATATCAAAATCGGTATTCCTTGAAGCATGTTTCTTAGCCAATGCAGTAACTTCTTGCAACCAAACTCGCTTTCCCATACCATCAATGTGGTCGGTATCAATCTGAATCGGTCTCACGAATTAGAGAATCATTAAGCTCCACATGGACAACATTTGGAAGAAATCAAGAAGATTCAGTAGAAACAACGGTCGATCGGAAGAATGAGTAGCATCGAAGGTGTTTGGAAGGAACAATCAAGATACCATCAAGGCAAAACAAGATCAAAATTATCCACAATTTCAACTGTTTTTCGTCTCTTGGTGAAGGAACATCGTTCGGTGAATCACGATTTTCCAATGGAGAAGAAGAAGTAGTACCTTGTGAAGAAAACTTCATAACCAGATTATCTTGTCTAATCAAAGCATCATCGGACAAGTCATAATTTGCTTCATTGACATACCGTAATTATACATAGATGCATTCTTCATAACTCTTCTCATATAGTTCCTCTTACGAGCAAGCATCATAGGTTTTTCTTTTGGCTTTATTTCTCACGATCAATAAGAGCTCTTCTTTTTTGTGATTCTAACTTCCTTTGATTACCAAGTGCCTTCATTTTCTCCACAAAATTATCATCATTAAAAGAATCTCCTAAGATAAGTTTTGCAAGAGTAGGATCGGAAGCACCTTGAGAAATATAACCATCCATTGATCATCGAAGAATCGTAGGAAATAATTCATCAAGCTCTAATTTCCTTCGAGTCAAATCGAGCATACCGATCTTGAAGAAATTTAGCCACAACACGACTCTTCCGGATATTCTCATAATCAAGAACAATCCAAATTGAGCTTGATATTGTTCTTTAGTCACTTTACCCGACTTCAAAGAAATCATCAATCACGAGTCCCGTCACATCTCGGAAGATGTCTCACAGAACCAATTTAAAGAACCAATGTGAGCTTGAAGCAATCAAACCCACATCGAGGAAATAGGTTGAGACAATTCCTCAATAGGTGTAGAAAACTTGGGAGAAGCATTCAACTTATACATTCTCCCAAAGAAGAAAAACTCTTCATCATCTCTGAAGGCGAAACATTTGAATGTTCGGTATAGACGAAGTTTGACCATGATTAGTAGGAACCTCCTCCACAAGGACATCGCCAGATGCATCAACCATATGTGGCTCCTTTGAAGTATCAAGATGTACCTTATTCAAATATTGTCTTCTTCTTTGCTAGCATAAAGAATAGGCTCCTTGCTCTTTGAAGATTTAGCAATAGAAGAATGAACATCGATGTAAGTGCCACATCACCAATATCTCAAGAGATTCATTAAGATTCTCTGTCCTCCTCTTCGAAGAAATCAAACTTCTTTTGTACCTTTCGACTTAGCAATTTCTCCAAGTGCTCAACTTTATTTTCCAATACCACAATCTTATTACCAAGAAGAGACTTGGTGTCTACAAGTTCTTGCTTAAGACCAGTCACCTCACCTGTAAGCTTGTTCACCAGATCATATAATGAGGTAAGTGAAATAGGATCCTCATCAGCATCATGTGATTGCTCAGCTGGAATTGGAACTTCATTAGACTGTTCATGTACAACATTAACCTGATCAACATTAGAGCATCCTTCACCAAATGGAGTCCTAACAGGACTTGGTGTAGGCAATCTGTCAGTATCAACCTGAACTTCATCAATTTGATCCTGAACTTCTTCAATAGAAACTTGGATAAATCTTTGGACTAGAACATGGTCTTGATGAAAGTATAGATGCTTTCAAACAATGTAAGGACCTCACCACCATCTACCGAAAGAGTTTCGGAGGATTGGTAGAAGGTAAAACAACATTAAGCTCATTATCGCCTCATTCTCCGAGGTAACATGGCGACTAACAAAGGAAAATGTGTCCTTCAAATTTAGTCCTCATTGAAGCAAATAACTTAGGAGTCGAACACTTATGGGATGAAAAGCACGGGTTTGTGTAGAAACATTCAATATCATCTCAAGAACCTAGGGTACATCAAAACTTACCCTTTTTCCTATTTATGTTTTCTACCATATTATCAAAGATATATTTAGAGAAATTATAAGTCAAACCCTTAGATAAGCAAACAATACCACATCCCATTTGTGTTGAAAATCGATCCCATCCTCCGCACTTATTGCTCATGCAATCGTAGCAAAGTATGAACCAAGAACCTCCACATAGGATGTAGCTTATTTTCAACCACATATCCGTCCTCGTGCTTTTGATATCCAATAGCTCTAAGTCCTTCAAGCACCATCGTAGAATCGAATGATAAACCCCATTCTCATCGCCCAGCGAAGTTGTCTTCGATCAAATCCTCCGTCACCACATACACTTGTCCATCAATACTTGCAACTATTTCAAGATCACCTCTCTTTTACTCGCCGACGCCCAAAATTGAGTAATCAAAGTTTCGTATATAGCATTTGGAGAATGCGCCAATGCATATACAATCTTTGATCTTAGCAAGAAAGAAAACATCGCCTATAAAGCTCATCTCCTCGAGCGGATCCAAGAAAAGCAACCTTATTATGATCGTGTTTAAATTGAAGTGCCATGAGAGATTTTGAGGATTAGGGTTAGGATTTTGCACAAAAGGAAGTGTTTTAATGATAATAATAAGCGAATCACTTAATGTGGAGTGAAACCGTCGTAACGTGAATAAATAGAAATTTCCCAACTTTAGTCAAAGTTGACCAAGGATGACGTGGACTTCTACTTTTACTTGAATTCACTTATAACTTCGGTGAGAAACGAAACCATTCTCATCAAGTAGAATACTCAAGAGAAACGGATGACTTACTCACTAAGCTTAAGTAAATATCTTTTCTTGTTTCACCCACACGATTAATTCTCTTACCACTTGAACCCGTCTATAACACAATCCCAATGCACACCGACTTCTTCATCAAAAATCCCCAAATAATATATCAAACCCTAATCTCTTCAATCCTTCAAAATTAGCCATAATCATCATAGTACCAAACTTGAGATCATAGATCTCACAACAACATCCTCATCATCATCCTCATCATCTAGTGAAGATACCAATTCATGGTTTAACTATTTTCCAAAATCATATCCACTACCAAAGAAGTCACCTTTTCTCTCCTCATCAAGATGAAAGTGTTGAGGAACCAAGTATATCTCTTGAAGATTAGATGAAACCTATAATGAGGGAACATCTTACTCCAACCCCAAAGACCTAGACCTCAACGAAGGTCACGGGCCAAAAATCCACCACTTCCTATAGGTAGAAAGGTGGTGCTTGGTCTCTTGGCATCATGTTTTGGTGCATCATCACATATCGTATCGAGGAATGGAAAAGGAAAATGATGTAAGTTGATGTATGATTGAAAGAGTAGATGATGCACAAAGGAAAATCTTCGGTCTCATCTCTCCGCCACAATCGCCTTGACTTCTTCGTTTGCATCAATCCATCCTCTCCATTTTGATCCTTAGCATCTGTTAGGGTTGGTTATGCTTTCACAAAGGCATAGCCGACATTTAGTGCCAAAAGATGTGAGCGATCTTGCATATCCAATCACTATTAGTGTGAAAGATGTGAGCAATCATACTCATCGTGCTCATCTTTAGATGTTGGAATAGATGATATGTAATAGATTAGGACTATTAGATTATGTAGATGCTTTTGATGTTGCCATACTCAGTAATCAGAAGTCAGAACTGTTTCTTGAATGAATGAATGATCTATTTGCTTCGCACTTTTATGATTGAATCATATAACTTGAAGACTTCAACTTGAGAGGAAACAAATAACACATTTCTTGACCATATCTCAACTAATCATGGACAACCATTTCGCAAAACAAACACGAAACATACACAAACAAACATAGAAACACACTAAAATTACATTAGCGGGTTAGAGTTAGTTACAAAACGACCAAATATACAAAATTACATAGCAAAATGCAAAGTTATACAAATCCTCCCGAGGCATATGCCTCCCCGAGGTATGCCTCCCCTTAAACTTTGCGCTTAAGGGTTAAGCATGCCAATATGGACCACAAGGTGTTGAAACCTTGGTCCTTCAAAAGCCTTTGTTAATGATCGACCACATTATCATCGGTATGAATTTTGACCACATTTATCAAATTTTATCATATGCATCTCGTATAAAGTGGTGCGATTTCAATATGTTTTGTTCGATCGTGAAAAACGGATTTTAACAATGCATATGGTACTTTGATTATCAATAAAATTGTTGTGTTCATGAAATTATACCCATAATCCAACAAGCGATTTTGAATCCAAAGAACCCGTCCACAATTGGCGTGACCACACTACTGCTTGAAGAGATGAGGTAGCCACAATAGTTTGTTTCTTGCATTGCCAAGAAATCAATCTCTTTCAAGGAATTGGCAACCTCCATGGTGGACCTCCTATCCAGTTAGCACCAAGATAGTCACTATCACTATATGCATCCAACTTAAAAGGAGACTTTTTGGGTACCAAGACCAAGTAGAGTTGGCCTTTGAGATACTTAAAGATCTTCTTAACAAAGATTGAGATGGGAAGTCGGTGGAGTAACTTGATGTCGCGAACAAACACTCACAAAAACGTAATATCGGGCACGAAGTCAAAATACATCAAAGACCCAATCATTGACTGTATAAATGAACATTCATAGTTGGATCGCCTTCATTGTTGGTCTTTGTCTTTGGAGCTTCATAGGTGTAGTAGCGTCCTACACCCTCCATACCAAACTTCTTCAAGATGTCCTCACATATTTATCCCGACCGATAAAGATACCATCAAGTTCTTTGAACTTGAAGACCCAAAAGAAAGTCATCTCTCCCATTGCACTCATATCCAAACTCTCCTTCATAAGCTCCTCAAACTCCTCGCACTAAGCTTCCTTTGTGGATCCAAAGATAATGTCATCCACATACACTTGCACAAGAATAATGTCGATTGGAATTCTTCTTTAGGAAAAGAGTCTTATCAATAGCACCTCTTCCGTAACCATGTTTTAGCGTAAATGTAGAGTTTAGCATACCAGGCCCTAGGTGCGATGTAGTCCATAGAGAGCTTTGACTACCTTATAAACATGATTAGGATGATCCGGATCTTCAAATCCTTTAGGTTGAGTGACATACACTTCCTCTTCAATTTCACCATACAAGAAGGCTCCTTTAACATCCATTTGATAGACCATAAAGCCCATATAGGATGCATAAGCTAAGAAAATCCTTATAGCCTCAACTCTTGCCACCGTGCAAACACTTCATCATAATCGATCCTTCCTCTTGTCTATAACCCCTGCAACCAATCGCTTTGTTCTTGATGACAACACCCGAGCATCTCTTATTCTTCGTAATCCATTTTGTCCCAATAGCATACTTACCATCGTGTAAGGGCACCAATATCCAAACTTGCCGATTTTGAAACTATTGCATCTCATCCCGCATTGCTTCAAGCCAACTTGAGTCTTCAAGAGCCCAGAGTAACACCGGTTGGTTCCACTTGTGAGAGAAAACAAGCAAATGACAATGTTGATAGTCATGTGATTGTCTCTCTGTTGATTTGAGACATAAGAGACAAAAGCCACCGTCCATATTTAGAACGCCACGGTGCCTCTTGTTCTAACAGTGCATTAGGATCACCAATAATATTTGTTGTGGATGTACATTATTGATCCTTGTAGTAGTGGTGGTGTTGACATCAACGAGGAATCAAGATTAGTCACCGAGGTTCAAAATCGGTATCATAGGAAGGTGTGTTGAAGATGCCCTTTAGGTTGATGATGACCAAGATCGAAGGTTTGGAAACACGGTATAAGGTTCACCAAGATCTGTTGACACTTTAGTAGACATAGGAGTAGTGTCACCATGTCTTTCAAATTTAAATTGGAGAGGTGAGGAGAATGAACTACCTTCAGAGAATTGAAGTTTTTCCGATTGCTTCATTTGATCCTTCTTCAATATTCCTCTCGGCATCTAAATTGGTCATACTCTTGTTTCTTCGATGCAGCAAGGTCCTCGGCATAATAGAATTCATCTTCACCCACATCAAGATAATCTTTAGAAGTGTCACCTACAAAATTGTTAGAGAGAAGGAAGGTACTACAATGGGTTGTTCATCATCGGACTCCACTGTCGAATGAGCATCCAAAGCGTCTGCATTTGTAGTTGGAGATGCTTCGAATCGCATTTTGATCGACCTTATGTCTAGCATATCCCAAGTAATCATCAAGTAATCAAGATCAAATGACCAAACATGACCGGCCTTGAACATTAGGCTTGTCTTCAAGATACCTCGATTCAATGTCTCCTCAATTTTCTTTGCGATACATTGTAAACTCAGTATGCCTTACTATGAGAAATACCCCACAATGTAACCATCATCGACTTTCTCATCAAATTTGCCCAAAGGATCACCGGTATTCAAAATTGTCACATAGCGACCAAACGGTTTAAGGTAATGAATAATGTGAACTTTCCCAAAAGAAGTTCATAAGGTGTTTTAAGATGTGGTCTTGTAATGGACACTCTATTGAGTACATAACAAGTCGTACCAACACCTCGGTCCAAAACATGGTAGGAAGTTTAGAGTCTCGCTAGCATTGATCTTGCGACCTCTATTAGGGTTCTATTTTTCTTTCGCCACCCCATTTTGTTGAGGGTTCTTGAGTGCTATAGTCCTTTTGATTCCCTTCAACCCGCAGAGTTCTATTAGAATGGCATTTTGAACTCGTACCATTATCACACCCGATTCCTTTCACCTTTTGTTCAACCGATTCTCAATAAGGGTAATGAAGTCTTTCAATATTTGGATGTTTCATCTTTAGTCCTTAGAAAGAATACCCAACAAAATTTGCTAAAACCATCAGTGATCACCGACAAAAATATTTATGATCAATGCTTCTCACTTTAGTTGGACCAAACAGATCCATATGAAGCGGTGAAGAGGTTCGAAATAATGGTTACTCTTTAATGAGAACACCTTTATAGGAGGCTCAGGTTTGCTTTCCTTTGTTGCATGCAACACGCTTATGATCATTAGTAAATACTTTGGCGAAGTCCTTGAACAAGTCCCGCTTAGAGAGCTGGTTGATGGTCTTGAAATTGACATGGGCCATCCTTACATGCCATTTGGTGGACTCATCCACGTATGCTTTAGCCACCAAACATGTTAAGTTACCCGCCGGTTGGACATTAGTTAAGTTGAATGTATCTGATTATGACTCGAGGAACCTTCAGAATTGAAGTATCTTCCGGGAGTTTGAAGTCTTTAGAAGACAAAGACATTCATCCTCTGTGAAGAGTACTTTGTTCTTAGTGTCACGATTTGTGAGACCGAGAACAAATTAAAGTGTTGAAGTTCCTTGACATAATAAACATTCTCAAAGTCCACCGAGGTGTTTTGATGGTCCTTTTCCTGTAATTCGTCCATCACTTCCTCCAAAGGTTACATTGCCTCCACCTTCAATAGGTATAAATTTATGCATCATGTCCCCTGCTTTCACGACATACTTCTAGAACAGACCATCAACAATTCCAACATCTTTATGCTTAAGGGATGATCCTACAACAACAACAAAATATACGTAATATTAGTACACTATGGGCTCAGTCATTCTTGACTTGAACATGCCTTGTGGATCATATGAGTTGTGCCATGTAGAAGTATAAGATCCACTATTGTTCTTGGGTTTCCAATGAAACTTAGGTTTATGTTTATTCAAGAACAACTGCTTTGAGGTCTTGACAAATAGCCCCAGTACCTCTCCCATCGATCATAGGATTTATATATCTAGGCCAAAACCATTTTTAAAATATTCACCGGTTGGTTGAACATATGGTTTTCCAAATGATCTTCTCCAAGGAAAAGATGTATTATAATTAGAAGTTTGTGGAACATAAGGTGGTATTTCATTCACATTGGTCCACATTGGCCTAGTATTCCTAGAGTCACCACTCATACTCATTCTTTGCTCATGATAATCACAATCCTTAATTAAATGAGATTTACTTCCACACAAAACATTTCTTCTCAAGAGAAGATTTATTCAAACCAAAAGAAGTATTCTTACAAGCGAGTATTCAAACCAAAACCATGAAAAGAATTGTTTTAACGATTATTATGCAAAGAATTAAAAGCAAGTCTTCGAGGCAAGCTGTCTTGGAAGAGCATTCCTTGGCAACAACTCCACATGCTTATTGGTAGTCTTGGGTGCGCGTGGGTGAAGACTTGGAAGGGCGAGACTTGGGAAGGTCGGACTTGTCATTTGAATCACGCTCTGAGACCTTGCTTGGAGGACTTGTCATCATAACACAAGAGACAAAGTCATTAGTAGAAGTATTAGGGTGCAGCAAGTCTCTTGACTTTTTGCCATCTGATGGTGTGATCCATCATAGTCTTTAATAGTGGAAAGGTCAATGGGCATGTGCTCACCTCTTATTGGTCCACGACAAGCATGTAGGTCTCCTTCTTTCACAAAATTAGCTAGGCTCTGCTGGTGTAGATTTACGTGTGTCATCCCTAGCTTCTAAGCCAACATATTTCTTAAAACCTAAGGCCATCAGAGAATTGGTAGCTTGACTACTATAAATGAGACTAGCCAACTTATTACCATTCATCATCCATTCATTATTCCTAGCAATTTCCTCCTTAAATTTCTCCTTAAGCTTTATATTTTCGACTCTACATACGCTCTTAACTTCTCGGACCATTTTAACTCATTTGTAGCACATTCAAGATCTCTTTCTAAAACACCTATTTTCTCACCATAAGTTATTTCATTCTTAGAACCAAACCTTTTGTCTTTCTAGTGTTTTTAAAGCCTGTTTATAAGCTTCTACTTCCACATAGCATTCATTATATTTTGGTTCCATAATATCATAAGCTTGTTTTAGTTCATTATAACGCTCACTACATCTAAACAAACAATTTTGTACACGAGAGATGCCCGTCAAGGCAATCGATCATGCCTATCCTCGGAAGATGCAGCTAGCAATTAACCCAACATTATCGGGACCATCATTATCGGACTCCTCATGTTGCTTCCATCCACATTGCTATCCGGTGACCAAAGCGGTTGATCCTTTGGCGTTCACGCCTCGTTCGATACTACCGATAAGAAGTGTATCTTGTCTCATCACCGACTTTCTGTCTTTGCATTCTCTAGAAAAGTGACCCAACTGTTGGCATGTGAAGCATTTAACCTTCCTCTTGTCAAACCTTCTTTGGATCACGTCCTTTGAATCAAACCTTCTTCGACTCTACGCTCAAAACTCTTGATGTCCATGGAAAGCATAGCCAATCTGCTACTTCACTTCATCTCTCAAATTCATCGGATCCACTTGATCAAAATCCTCATAGGCGGATCTGCCGAGGATCATAATCGACAAAGAAAGAACCAAGAACATCTTCCATAACTCCACCGGATCTAGGAAGAGCTCGATGAAGGAGCACATAAGATGATGATGGATATGGGCTTGGACCATAGCTAGACTTTGGAGTAGAGGCTCCAACAAATGCGATATGACTAGCGAAGAAGATGATCGAAAGGGCTTCTTACATCATGTTCAAGAGCTTTAAGTTTGTTATCTGACTCATCAAAGGTCATCATGTCCAAACCACCTTTAGCTTTTAAGGCTATGCTTACATGTAGCAGGATGGAGGTAATGACCTCGAAACTTAGAGTTCTGATCATCATTATCCGGCAAGCTGAAGTCGGTTCAACCGACTTAAGATCTTGTGAAACTTATCATAGCCCTTATGAATTCCTTCCTCTTGAGATCCGAAAGTCCTGAACTGTTGTCTTAGCATGGACTTCTTGACCTTCTAGACTCCTCATTCCCACCGAACTTCGCCTTAATAGCTAACCATATATCCTTGGCGTCATGCATGAAGTGAAAATCACTCAAGTGATCCTCGGAATAGCTTGCGAAGAATAGTTCGACCTTTGTTTCTCTCAGGCTAGCAACTCTTGAAGATTTTGGGAGGAACATTAATCATGTTCAGCGGCATCCGTGGTAGTTCTCTTCAAACTGTTCCCTTCAAAATTATCGCCATAGATTCCAATCAATGTTGGAAATCCAGTTCTGCATCTTCATAGCCCAAAGATCATATTCCTCCCTTTAAGGTAAGAAACTTAGCATTGCTATTAGCAAGACTTAGTTCTTTGCAGATGGGTGGAGTTTTGGTTGTTGGTGAGTTCGGTTTGACATCCGAACCGGCATGATGTTATTGTAATGGTTGTATTGGTGTTTAGAAAAAGCTTGTCCTTAGTATCGTAGAGACTCTCACGAGGCTCGATACCACTTGTAAAACAGACAAAGACCTTGATAGATCTTGAGCTCGTGGATGGGTTATATATGCCTATGTAATCACAAGCACAATAAAGACAATCTCTACTACTAATGTTTATCGAATATAAACACAAGTAACAAATAACTAAGAACTTCTTGATCCTCTATGGATCTTTATATTAACTAAAACCGAGTTTTTCCAATCGGTACATAACTCATTCTATTGTGTTCCTTTTATAGACAAGGAACCCTAAACAATATCGCTAAACCGCTTTTCCAAGAAACATTATAATCATAAAACTAAACAAGATATACACAATCACTTCCTAATAAAGCTCATGTATATCCACACTAAATAAACTAAATACGGAATAAACACTTCCATGAAACCAACTAGTCACTATTATACTTGGTAGAATAAGTCTTGGCGAACTTCACTTCGGTGAAACACTTGACATTAAGTTCGACATAATCCGGACTTTCACATAATTCCCAACAAAATGTCTTTAGGAAGACCTTGAAGAACAATGTTAGAAGCCCCGATATCGCATTGAATCTCTTTTCTCCTTATTATCAAGCTCATCATACATTTTGATGCATCCATTCCGTAAATAGAGTTCCATCTTCATTAGTATCAAGTATATCTCTAGTAGTTTCAACTCGGTAGGGTCCTTCATCGATTGGAATGTTAACCCCATTTTCTTTACCAAGACAGTACAATCGATTCGTTGAGCCCAAGCATCGTAGTCGATTACATCTAGCATGGGTGGGCCAGTATCCGAACCATTGCTTGAACATCCTCGGCAACGATGGAGATAATAGTGGAAAGCGTTGGTAGACATGTTAACAGATTATACGGTATTTTATAACTCTATGATTAAACCGAAATAGATTCTTTCACGGATTTTACTAAATCAAGAAAAACCGTAAAAATCACCCAAGTCGCTAGAAGATAATGCACCAAGTCGCTAACACCTAATTCGCTATACAACCAAGTCGCTAAAGTCTCAAGTCGCTAAACAAATGCAAGTCGCTAAGTAGTAACTCGCTAAGCCTCAAGTCGCTAGCAAAATTTTGGCGACAATTAGCTAGACAAGTCGCTAAAGATTCAAGTCGCTAAAGAGCAACTCGCCATGCACCAAGTCGCTAACACCAAGTCGCCACCGTAGTGGAGAGTCCACTACTTGTCTTTTAGTCGCTAGGACTAAGTCGCTAGCTCAAAGCGTAACTCGCTACAAAATTGCAAAGCAAGTCGCTACTAAGAAACAACTCCGTAGGTCAAGTCGCTAGCATGAAAAACAACATAAACATCACTTTTCAATCCAAAAACAACCCAACCAAGATGATTCAAGCTTACCAAATGAAAACCTAAACACTTGTGATGATTCTAAACATAAAAGTACTAACAAAATCCAAGCTTTAACACAAGAAATCAACCAAATGATGCACAAACCACTAAACTTTTTCAAACTCAAAAACCACTAGAAATCCAAAGATGTGCAAGATATGATCTAACCATGGCTCTTGATACCAATTGTAAGATATTAGTTTTCACATACACATCAAACCATAACACAAAGTGGCATATGAATGGAATTCTAGAGAGAAAGTTAGAGGTTTAGGAACTTAGTGAGAGAAAGTGAAGATAATATTGTGAGCTCCAACTCTCTACCTTGCAAGGTGAGAGTATTTATAGTCTTACATAAACGCCACACACGGGTCATGGATCGGGCATACGGTGGGTAAAGACCGTCCGTCCTCCACGGTGTTACTTAACTAAATACTACTTAGCTTGACATAACTACGACTACGAGCTTTCTAACGATTACATATACTTGAGGTGATCGACTCTTTAATACCTGGAATTTCTAATTCCTAACAAAATATAACAGGAAGTTATAAACTTTTGGCGGCGAGATGTCCCCGGTAACTCATAAACCAAAAAAAAAATAAACCTGAAGTGGTCCCGGCTTTTGGTCTCGGCTCGGACTCGGCTAGGTCTCAGAACTGAGTATGCACCAAAAAAATAAACAAAAAAATTAAAATTAAACAATTAAACAATTAACCATTATATTAGCAAAATTAAGAATTAAAACAGTTAACAAGTAACAATTAACCAAAAAAAATTAGCAAAATTAAGAATTAAAAACAATAAAAAATTAACAATTAAAGAAAATCTAACCTGGGTTAAGAAAATCTAACACTTAATCATGAAGGGGATGAGAAAAGATAGCATTATCTGAGGTGAGGGTTAAGGAGAAAGCATTATACGAAAGAGGGAGAAGGAATCGTGCGATGAGTGCAAGTGGTGGTGGTCTTGTGGTGGTGTGGTGGTGGTGTGGTGATGGAGCATGGTGTGGTGGTGGAGCGGTGGTGGTGAGGAAGACAATGGAGATGAAGCGGTGGTCTTTTTTTTTTTTTTTTTTTTTTTTTTTTTTTTTTCCTTAAAGTGTGAGACCAGGTTTGTCAATTATTGAGGGCCATTTTTACTCTTTACTTTTGGCGGGGACATGTCCCGGGTAAAAGTATTGTTTGTATTTTAGCGTTACTTTTGGCGGGGACAAGTCTCGGGGGAAAGTATTCTTTGTCTTTTAGTGTTACTTTTGGCGGGGACAAGTCCCCGGGGAAAGGGTTGGCGGGATAAAGTAAATGAGAGGAAGGAAAAATAAAAATTTAGCCAAAAAAGGTATTTATTCAATTTTCATTTAAAAAAAAACTCTTTATTATCATTTTAAATAATTAAAATTAATAATAAATCAATTTAAATTTAACCTAATAATTTTATAAATCACTTTTAAAAGGTTTTAAGTTTTAAAAGATTTTATACAAGCTTTATAAGTAGTATAGAATAATACCAAACCCATTAGGACACAATTAAAACTTGAGGCATCGTTTTATACGTTTAAACAAAAGGAAGCTATCACAGACAAAAAACGAAATAAATAAAATACCGAGTGATATCTATTAACGTCATCAAATCGCTTTATACATTTTATTTTCAAATACTAGTACAAATGGTATTTCAAAACCAGTCGAATGCCAATGGTTTTTTGTAACCTACTCTCTGCCAGTCGCATTTAAGTTAGTACAGTAATATCTTTTGTGTAACTATTGTGTCACCTTTTTACATGCAGATGAAGCTTTATACGTAAATGGATACACATAGCATTTACACCTATATTTATTACCGACAACCCCTTTTCACCAAGTATAGGTGCTATGGTATACGTATCATGTTAAACGACCGAGTCTAGGTGCTATAGTATACATATCATGTTAAACGACCAAGTATGGGTGCTATGGTATACGTATCATGTTAAACGACCAAGTATAGGTGCTATGGTATACGTATCATGTTAAACGACCGAGTATAGGTGCTATGGTATACGTATCATGTTAAACGATCAAGTATAGGTGCTATGGTATACGTATCATGTTAAACGACCGAGTATAGGTGCTATCGTATACGTATCATGTTAAACGACCGAGTATAGGTGCTATGGTATACATATCATGTTAAACGACCGAGTATAAGTGCTATGGTACATATCATGTTAAACGACCGAGTATATGTGCTATGGTATATGTATCATGTTAAACGACCGAGTATAGGTGCTATGGTATACGTATCATGTTAAACGACTGAGTATAGGTGCAATGGTATACGTATCATGTTAAACGATCGAGTATAGGTGCTATGGTATACGTATCATGTTAAATGACCAAGTATAGGTGCTATGGTATACGTATAATGTTAAACGACCAAGTATAGCTGCTATGGTATACGTATCATGTTAAACGACCAAGTATAGGGGCTATGGTATACGTATCATGTTAAACGATCGATTCAAGGTGTTGTGGTATACTTAACATGTTAAACAACCAAGTATAGGTGCTATGGTATACGTATCATGTTAAATGACCGAGTTTAGGTGCTATGGTATACCTATCATGTTAAACGACCGAGTTGAGGTGCTATGGTATACGTAACATGTTAAACGACCAAGTATAGGTGCTATGGTATACGTAACATGTTAAACGACCAAGTATAGGTGTATGGTATACGTATCATGTTAAACGACCAAGTATAGGTGCTATGGTATCGTGTCATGTTAAGCGACCAAGTATAGGTGCTATGGTATACGTTATCATGTTAAACGACCAAGTATAGGTGCTATGGTATCGTAACATGTTAAGCGACCAAGTATAGGTGCTATGCTATACGTATCATGTTAAACGACCAAGTATAGGTGCTATGGTATACGTATCATGTTAAACGACCAAGTATATAGTCCTTTTAACTTCCCTCCAAAAATACTAGCGCCAAGACTTCCCACCATAAAAAAGGCGCAAAAAATTCCCACCAAAAAATGGCGCCAAAACTTCCCACCAACATGACAAATACATTATATAGTCCTTTTATCTTTACACGAATTTCACAACCTCTTATCCTCAAAATCACTCAACCTCACAACCTCTTATCTTCACACAAATTTCAAAACACGAGATGGAGCCATTTAATCCTTTTATGTGTTCTTGTGGAGCAAGAAATATAAGATTAAGAACATCACATAGAAAATTCATCCGACGGCAATATTATGCATGTCCTCTCGTCAAGTGAACAATCATACATTTCTTATTTATGTAAATATACAAATAATTGGGTTGTAATATCTTATAATTTTCTTATTATGTAACATTCGGAAAAGAAGATAATGGGTGCGGATATTTTATGTGGAAGAGTGAATTTGTGAGTACTTAAGAATAATCTCTTCTAGTTCAACATCTCAAGTTTTGGATCTGCACCAACAGAGTGCTCATTTGCAATGCCAAAGATCTTAGGATAAACATCTTGGAATCACAAAAACAAAGTGCTAGAGACAAGAGTAAGGATCTTGGAGGCAAGACTTGAAATGGCAAGGATTCCTGACGACCACGCATGTCATTCGGATGCATTTCTTCGTGAGCTGTTAGGTGACAAGGAAAATCTTCGTATGTAGTAGTAGTAGTAGTTGTTGTTCTTGTAGTTGTTGTTGTTGATGTTGTTGTTGTCGGAATAATACGTATGTTTAACTAATTTGTATGTATCTTTCAAGTATTTTTATAAATCAAAGCACATGCTGGATTTGTAAAGCTGACCATGTTCTTACTTAACCAGATTATGGTGTCCAAACACCCATTTTCCAATACTAAACACTTGAGAAGGAAATGCGGAACGTAATCTTCTCTCTCTAGAAAAAGATCATTTACTAACAAAGCTCACAGAAAGAATCAGGGCCAAGAACCTTTTAGTTAGAAATTTTTAGAAGAAAGAAAGCAACTTAATAAAATCTTATTCAATTAGTCATTAAAAAAATTAAAGTACGTTTATGATTATTTGATGTACCTAATGTTGAATGAAAGTTAGTGTTATGTGTTGTTCTCATTATTTGAATGAAGGATATAACGTCGCTTAGAAGAAAAAGTTACACCCGGAACTGCTAAACTACCAAACTACCAAACTCCAACTATACGAGTATTAAACAAAAAGGCAAAACAGCCCTCTAAATAATTTACATGTTATTTTGTTTATTTCTCATAACTGTCATTAGCCTTTCATCACTACAGCAATTCGTATGTGCACATCTGAATAAACCACAATATAATTAAGTTATTTTTAACATTTAATCGGGGTTTTAGTTGTGTATTAATAGTTGCAACAAATGTGTATTTTTGTAAATAGTACTTTTGCCGAGGACATGTCCCCGGGAAAAGTTTTGGCGGGAATAAAGGCGGGAACAATTAGCATGCTTTTGACTTTGGTCAAATTTTCGTAAAAGTGAAAGACACTTTCGGCGGGGACAAGTCCCCGGCGAAAGGTGTCGTTGAATTTTGACTAGGCGGTCAAATTATATTAAAAATTCAACAGACTTTCGTCGGGGACATGTCCCCGCCGAAAGTATTCGTTGAATTTTTTGTAACTGGTCAGTGTATTCATGTGCCATGTCAGCTTTGGTTTTGTCGTTTAGCGACTTTCGCCGGGGACACAGAGTCCCCGGCGAAAGTCTCCTCGCCCGTTTATCCGATTGTTGCAGTGAGAGGCAAAAAGGTGTTTATTTTTTTCTTCTAGTCAGACGCAGTAAGAGTTTATCTCTCTTACCCAATAAGATGTGGTGGTAAACTTTTATTACCCCTTAAAACATTAAATTTTTTTTGTGTCAGAATGAATTTTCTTGTGTTTTTATAGTTTTTATACGTTTTCATTCGTTTTTATACGTTTTTATCCGTTTTCGTCCGTTTTTATACCTTTTTTCGTTTTTATATATTTTCGTCCGTTTTTATACGTTTTAATCCGTTTTGTACGTTTTCATCCATTTTCTTACGTTTCATACGTATACGTTTTTGTCTGATTTTATACGTTTTCATCCGTTTTTATACGTTTTCGTCCGTTTTTATATGTTTTCATCCATTTTCTTACGTTTTAGTATGTTTTTATACGTTTGCATTTGGTTTTATAAGTTTTACGTATATCATCCAAGACTTGCATTAAGTCTCATGCATGTATTCAATAACCCACCAAACTCACCACCTTTGCATTATATATATAGAGGATAGCTTGGCTGAATCCTTCATAAAAATACACTAGCAATAAATCATGACTCACGAAAAGAATCGGGACCCACAAAAAAATCAAGGACTCACATTATATAGCATAAAATTGTAGCTAATTGGCTACAATAAATTATAATATATATATATATATATATATATATATATATATATATATATATATATATATATATATATATACTAGATGTCAAGCCCGCCCGATGGGCGGGCATGACTTGTAATTTTAATTTTGATTGTGTTAGTTAATGGAAAATTATTTTTAAAGACGTTGTCATGAATTATAATTATGATTTTGATGGTGTTAGTTAACGGAAAATTATTTGCAAGGACGGGGATTTCATTTTATATTTTTATGTTATTAGTTTATGGTTGAAAAATTTTCATTTCATGTTATTTTGTTATCGTATTAGTTTTTGTTTGAAAATTTTTATGAAAATGTCAGTTTTTTTTTATTTAATTTTGATGGTTTCAGCTAACAGAAATTTATTTTTAAGGACGCGGGCATGACTTGCAATTATATTTTGATGTTGTTAGTTAACGGAAAATTATTTTAAATTATGGAGATTTCATTTAATTTTGTTTATTAAAGATTTTTAAAGGAACAGTATCAATATTTGTCAAATTTTTTGTGTTTGTTTCAATGTTCTTTGTAACAACATAGTATATCATTTAAACTCAAATGCGAAATAATGCTTCTTTATAAACAACGTTTGTAGTAGCATAGCTTGTCCGATGGGTGGGCGAGCCTTATGAATATCATTGAAAAAATTAAGTTAATGAAAATAAGTTATAAACATACCAAAATATTTATTGAATGCATTAAAAATTTCAGTTATTTATTGAAAATAAGTTAATGTAACAAACCCTTCTTTATATACGGGTTAACAATTAATAATTGTTGTTAAAGTCATACGTTTATATATTCTTTTCCATTAATAAACATTATATCAAACACACAATTAAAAGGTACAAAGCTATTCCTAATAATTAAAAGGTACAAAGGGATCCTTTTACAAAAATAAGTATCGCCTTACATCTTGCATTCTAAAGAAAAAAATGAATGATATAGAAAACTACTGATTCTTCATATAGTTGCAACAAAAAAATCCCGTCATTCATCCAAACAAATGTTTTTAATCCTTTGTGAAAAATGACCGCCACCTAAAAAAATATGCATTGAATCAGAAATAATGTATTCATAAAGATATATCTCATAGAAAATGGAATCAATTACCTTAGAGCATTCAAGTTTCTCTAGAAAATAGGTAGCCAGGAGTTAGCTATGTAACGTCATCAACCCTTTGATATCTAAAGTGATCGTGCCCGTTTTACTGATAAGAATGTGACTGGAACAGATTACAACACATGCATTCAAATCAATTCACCGAGGACATAATTAAACAATGTAATGTCATTTAACAAATCGAAAACCCTTAAACTAAGAATGCAATTAATGAGGACTTAATGATAAAGAATTTCAATCTCCGAGTTCTCAAATAAAAAGCGCCAGAACTACTCAATATATATATATATATATATATATATATATATATATATATATATATATATATATATATATATATATATATATATATATATATATATATATATATATATATATATATATATATATATATATATATATATATATATATATATATATATTACATTTAGCTTCTTTGCTAAACTCGAGCGAATATCATATTCTTGAAATTACTTATAAATTGCAATCCCGACCATCTCCATATCTAGTTAACTTTGTTTCTTGGTCTAATTTTATAGCTTCTAGCCTTTAAATACTCAAACTGTTAACTGATAACAAAATCATATTGTTATACTTAACATAATGCCATATCTTTTAACACCACTAAAATATGCGAATTAAAAAAGAGATATTGCGCTTACGATAAGTCGGTCAACGCCTGCAATCATGTTAATCAATTAGTCATTTTAAAACACAATGGCAATCACCCTTTAAGTACCAAGAGCTGATCAAATTCAGTTACAATGTTTGAGTACTTATGTATGCTTATTAATGTGTATCATTCCATCTATAAATACCACCTATTTACTTATAGACGGGTCAGTTTGGGTTATGATATTCTCTAATAGGTTAAACGGGTTAAATCATAACATTAGTTAAGCAAAACAAAAACTTGTTAAATAGGTCGAGCATGTAAATTCACTAATAGTTGAAGTCCGTGTTTACCCATCTGCTCCAAGCGAAAAACACTAATAGGTGGGAAGTCCACATTTCACATCTTGTCAAGGTTTTCTCCAAGAGGTTCCTTAACGCATTTGGGAGAGTGTATTGCGATTGCGTTTCTTGATTACAATGGCTTTGAGGCAGTAGTTGTGTGTGACTAATGTGAAGATTTAGAACATGTATACAATTGTCTGCATTTATTGGTACGATATTAGTGTAAATACCTGTAATTGGTCCCGGATAGTTGTAGCACGTCCGACTTGAGAATTAGTTGTATATAATGTAAGAGTATTACCACTGGAACATAAGGGATACCATAAATAGACCAGTTGTTTTGTTGGTTTTGTGATGGAATAGTAGCAAACCTTAGATTTTGGACGCCGATGTTTTCTACTGTCATCTTATTTGTAGTTGCACTTCCATATCTTTTTGTGTCGCTGACCTGCTATGTTGCCATGTACCTTGTCACTCTCCGGAATCTGTATCTACAGAAAAAAAACACGTAAGCTGTTTCAAATATAAAGCTTTAAACCAAATGAATACAACAACAAACCATACATTCAAATAGAACCAACCCAAAGAATCTTTTACTTAAACTCAAAGGATTATTACCTCTTCATCACCTTCCAAATCTTCTTCATCAGCATCCTTTAACAAATAAATTGTAAGAATATATCAGTAACAAAGAACTAAAAAAGGTAATATTATCATATCATATGTAGGTAAAGAAGTTTTACATCGTTAAAATATGCAAGAGGATTGCTCCACAAATCTTCCACGATAATTTCAGCAACTTGCAGAATAAAGTTCATCATTGTAACTTCAAAGTTTAAACTCTAACTTGAATCTTGTGTATAATCCAAGTGAACAAACCTGATCCTGAATTTCATCCATGTCATCCTTCTGTTGGGTTTCACTGAACCAGCCAAAAAACCTGCGCGAAAATATGTCAAGTCAGCTGAGAGATGGAAAAATTACGATTCGAATATAGAATCATAAAAATATTAACACCGTCAAAAATAGTAGCCACTTCTAAATATATACGAATAACATTAAAGGAAATATACACAATATATAACCGAAAGATATACCCGTCTTCCTTGTGAGGCCGCTTATTTCCATTTTTCTAATGAGCAACTCCATTGGTACCACCCTTCAAAAATCGAGATGCTTAAAAATCCGGCTCAAGCAACAAAACATAATTGGTGATAGATTTTTCAAGAACTTTTACCATGCCCTCTTTCTACTTGATTAGAGTAGCGTGATTTTGGTTGTTCCGTCATCGAGAAGGTAAAAGTCTTTGTGAGTTTAGCATCCTCAAAGTAAGAATTGGACCCAAGTTCTTATAAGAAGCACAAGATCGCATACATATATATGAAAAAGAGTTCAGAATTGAATAATAGATTTACTTACAAAAGTGAATGAATAACCAGACTTCGTATCTTTAGAATCTTCGACTTCAAGAGATGTCAAATGCTTAAAGATCTAGCAGAAAAGAAAAGAGCAAGATGGCTATTTAACAAATTAGCATTCGGGTTTGCAGAAATAAACGAAATGTTGACCCAATAGCCTAAAGTACCAACCTTTTGGCCTTCTTCATTAAGAAGATCAGAAAGAACAGGGTGACTCAAGAACTGCTATTGACCATTGTAAACACTATATTTTTAATTATAACTTACTATTGAATTGCCCTCCTCATTGTAATACTTAAATTAAGCTAACAAAGTCTCATGTAAGCTTGTCCGGTTTACTAAGTTGCAATCTGATGTAATTATTAACTCATCACCATAGTACTCAGAATTTCTGCAGGCATAACACAGATATGAGCCAATGAAATCCATCTCAAATTTTTTAATAAAAACCCATGAAAGAGGCTCGTCTGATTGCACACAAACAACTTGTGGTTGTTCCATAACAGCCAATCGTCATCGGAGAAACATTATCTTGTTGGTAAGGATTTGAGTCCCATTCATCATAATGTGTTGAAGGAGGCTGAGGCGGGGCCGGAGCATTGTAAGGTGTTTTGTAGTTTGCTCATTTTCACAATGTCAGCCATTAACTTTTGACCAGGAGCGCCCAACCATGCAGATTGGTATCCAGAAGCTGGTTGTTGTGGAACTGTTGTAGGAACATCAGCTGCACTGTACGTTGATGCTTTATTTTCATAGCCAACAGAATCACGACAGTAGAAACATATCATAAATAAGAAACAGAATGAAGAAATAAACCATCACATAATGTAAAAAACAAAAATATACTGAATCACGTTATGCGTAAGATGGAGGATTATGCCAATTCTTGTTAGTTGCCGCAGCTCCATAAGAAGGTGTAGATGATTGTATGTAAAAGTTCGTTTCATAAGAGCTTGACTTGTTATGTTTTTGCTTTTCGAATTGCAAGTTTATTTTAGTTTACATTTTGTAATATTTATGATGCACGGTGTTGTTTTGAAAATAAGATTTGCACAAACTTGGTTGTTTAGTTTTTGTATTGCTTTACGAATTAGAAGATTTATGATGTACACATGTTTTTTTAAAATTCCAAGGCCGCTTCCACTTGTTTTAGAGGTAAGTACAAATGCAGGCATCTCATCATAAGGAACGTCAAGTGAGAAAGGGTGAATAGCGATTATTACGCCCTCTTCTATCATAAGCCGTATCACATGCCAATATTAAAACTAATGTACAACCCGGTTACCTTTTTCATGCGTAGGTGTGATAGCATTTGTCCTAAATGTCTGTGAACATAGATTCTAGATATTCAATTACTCTTTTGAGTAGTCTCTGTTGCAGCAGTACTCGAACCATTTTTCAAGGCATTTTGGCTACGGTTTTGTAACTCCAGTTGCAAAATAAAAGTGTGTAAATAGTATTATGTATGGCAGGATAATGTAGCATTCAGATTATTTTGTCTTTTATACATACCTAACAGACATAGAGGCTATTGAAATATGGAGGTGAATTAACTTTTATTTGTTAGCTAGTTTTCACCATTTCACTTGAACTCATTTTTTCTCCGGTGTTCATGTTGTCCGCCTATGGAGGTGAATTATATTTATGATTAAATCAAATACACAGTTCATATAATAGTAATTTTAAGCAGATGCTAGTTCCTTCAATCGACATAGTAACAAATACTGACCCTTTATTTCCCAAATAACCCATTATTCCACATGCCACAACATTCACTTTTACACTCATATACTATACCTCTTGAACAACGCCGTATTTATCCACACTTATGAGCACTCCAACCATCTTTTTGCTTGCCATTAGTGTGTACCAACCACAATGACTATTGACGTCTTCTTCTACACTTGTCTTTTATGTTCCTCCTGTAGCTATATTGAGATAGTTTATAGTACTGATCCTTTGTGACTGGATCTGTCTTGTGCAATGTGAAATAGCCATCCACATTTATGGTCAAGTATGTGTCCTATAAGCAGATTCAAGTTTGTTGTTTCCGTCATATCTTCTCCTCCAATGACATTCTTAGCTTTCAATGGCACTATTCCCTGAAATCTGTATAGTGATGATTACATTAGCTATCAATACGCCTGTTTAAACCACTTAAAAGCTATGCAGTGCTTATGTTTAAAAGCTTATTTAGCACATGCGCATTTTCATCAAAACTATTTTATCGGCTTTCATAAGCAATTAAGTGGGACGTAAGCTACTAATTACACTATCTAATACTACTTATAAACTGAAAAACATAATTATCATAAGGGTGTTTGTGTTAGCTTATTTATCTGGCGGTTTGAGTGCCTTTTAGCTTATCTTAGAGCAATCTAAAACTTAAGGTGCGGTTTGGCATTGCGTTTTCAGAGGTAAGTACGTGATATGGAATTGCATAATCAAGTAAACTAATTGTATCAATACAGGCACCAAAAAAAGTAAGTTGTTGTAGATTAGCATGTTCATTTAGAAATCTGCATCTAGGTTTTGCTCTCCAAAAAAAAGTTCTAAATTCTATATTCAAATTTTCAAAATATATATTCAAAGTTGGTATGGCATTTACCTATGGAGGCAAAAGTGTATTAAAAATGATTCTACGATCCAAGAGACAGTAACATGAGAAAGACATTTGTTTTTCTAAAAGAAGTCCTACAAACAAATATTAATCTTTGTAAGCATTCTTTTGATAACGCAATTTTATAGGTTTTTTGCACAAGTTTCAATAACTTCACCCATTTGACCCATTCTACCAATTTAACAGGTTATACAACACAAAATCGAAACAAACCCGTTTGTATATAAAAGGGTCAAACTCGCCATTTCTAATCCTAACATGTGGTATTATCTAATTACTTGTTATATAGCAAGTCATGAAATATCATGATAGCTGATAGTAAAGAAAGCAACATGTTAAACCTAATTACCTACATTAATCTCGATCATTGTCCTGCACACAAATGTCCTCCATCAATATGTGCTCTATGTTGTACCCATATTCTCTCATCACCTGATAAGGCATACAAATATGTTAAAAGTTTAACAAATCAAGTTCGTCAGTTAGGATCCACAAATTCCTTAATCAAGTTAATATTACAATATTTTTCAGTGGTGGGTCCAAAATCTTCAGCAACAAATAGAACAAAACCGGGATCGGTACTTCTTGTCACACCCTATACAGATCACTGAACCGATATCAGATTAATACTAACATCAAATACTAAACAAAAACCAGCTTATAAATCAAAGAAGAAGCTTGTTAACTTACCCGTATCCATTAAGTTCCAGATCATTGGCATTAAATGCAGCAGCATTTCAGTTTCTGGTACTACTGTGGACTCTTAAAAGTGTAACTGATAGGTTTCTCACGTCTTGATGGAAAACATCACACCTATTGTTAACTTTTATGGTAAACCATTTTATCGCAGATTCTTGATGAGCCAAAGCAAGTTCAACTTTGCAGCTGCATTCCATCTTTAAGGTTTCACCACCTTCACATAATTCAACGAAACATATCCTACAAACCGCCTCTTGTTCGGGTATATCTTCACCATCATCATCTTCGCCTTCATCTATACAAAAAGATTAAATGTTTCATCAAGTATATGAGAATAGTAGCATTAGAAGTTGGATCTCTTGGCCATTTTATAAATGATGATGGAAGGTTGGTTAGGATTTTAAGATTATGAGCTCACCAATATTAGCCTTCTGAGTCAGGGTAGGTGTCGTGGGATCAACCTCCTTTACTCTTGGCTTCAATGGAATATCATGGAAAATGAATCGGTTCTCTTGATTCTTGGATCTTTATAGAGGTTAGGGACTAAACGTGATCGAGACATATGTTTCTGGGCTTTAGCCTGCAAATAATCACAGAAAATACTACATATTTAGTGCACCATTTTGAATGTCCCATCATCAAATTTTCACTCTTTCTCATTAGAGATAGCAAGATGGGCAGGTAGGGTAATAGGTCAAAACGGGGCATATTTTAGTAGGGGCAATGAGCTGGCCCGGATTGACCCAGAAACCCTTTGAGCTATTAAAATAGTATTACGTTAATAGTATAACTTTTCAAATAGAATAAATATTAATATCTATTAGCAATAGATTTCAGGTGACTTCAAGTTTCAACCTTTTTGACCCATCTGACTTGTAAGCCTTTTAGCTAATTTTTATTTGACCGACTTGAGATAAAACACAACCCAAACTGACCCAATCAACTAAATGGATCAAATTTGTAACCTCTGCTTCTCATACGTCTTGAAACTAAAATGATGAGAAAACATTGAATTTAATGAGATGAAAATCAACATACCTCCACGCGGGGTAAATATTTTAAACGACCATGATCCCATGAACAAAGGCTTCCTTTGAGGTACAGAAGATGGTGTTGTTGGAGTCGTATTAACCACAACCTTTTATGTATCAGACACTGTATTCCTGTTCTTCAAACTTAGCTTGGTTAAACAACTTTTTCTCATCGATTTGGTTCTTGGAGTGTAGGTAGTTGGCAATGCAAGTGATCGAGCCTCTGCAGAGGTTGGCGTTGTAGGCATTTTTATTTAAACAAATTCTTGTGAGGAAGAGGGTAGTATTGATCTTGATGAGATCTCCAACAAAAGATTTGGTTTTTGCCAATGCTTGTTATTTTGAGCTTCTATATTTTCCTCCGAAACCTCTTCTTGAACCTAAAAACAGATGAAAGTTCATTAAATGGGACGATAAAGACTACATATCATTGAATGATCATGCAAGAGTGATAAAAAGGAAACAGTCAACACATTAAAAGTATTTCCATTGAGATAACCAACGATTACCTGCAATATTCTCAGCTGACCCGACCTTAGCAGATAAATGGTAGGTTACTTCAGTGCTGGTGACTTCTCCCTTCCATATAACCACCATTTTTAAAAGATTTCCAAAAAACCTCTTGGGGTGGGGGTGCAGATATCGAAGCATGAAGCTCTTAAAACATATCAAAAGTCTCACCTCTTTATCTTTTTCATTACGCTTCACCATGACTTACTCTGCATAAAACACCATCATACTTTAAGTATGTAAAAAGCATGAATTTCAGAAACCCAAAACCGTTCTAAAAAACCTAACTTCGGTAACTTTGTCAGTCACATCAACACCTTATTATGTTGGAATCACTCCTAACTCGTAAATGGAACGACATTGACGGGATTACATTTTCTATCTTTGTTACCTTAAACACAAGGGCTTGTTATGTCATTTAGTGATAGATGTAAGTGTTTGGGTATAAATACCCCTCCATACTTCCATGGAGGGGTGAGTCTCATTTGTGTAACATTTCCTTTCAATAATAAAACACACATAGTTTCTCCCTTCTCTTCATACTTTCTCTCACTAACATGATGAAGATGTTCTTTAATCTTCCCCGACCTCTCGATTCATCATATCTTACATAAATACGATCCTAACATTGGTATCAAGAGCAAGGTCCGATTTTTATTTGTGGTTGATTTTGGTGATATTTTTCTTGTCAAATTCGTCATTTTTAAGGCTGTTATAACAAGAACTTTTTAATGTTTTTTTACACTTTTGGTTATAACAGTCTACATTTTTTTGGAATCAAAATGGTCAAAAACTTCCAACCTGCCTTCATCAGTTTCTATATCCATTTGTTTGTTTTGTGTCCTTTGTTGGTCAAAATAAAGATGTATGAAACTGTGACTTGTGAATCCTTTTATATCAAATTAACTGTGAAACACTCGTGGTCATAATGGGTCAAAAGTGCAACTTTTATGTCATCTTTCTGGATTTCAAATGCTAAACGGTGAATATGGTCGGAAAAGTCACCGGGAAAAAGTCAACGATGGTCAAAACCCTACTTTTACGCCTAAGGACACATCTACAAGTTGTTTACGCGTAACTTGGAAAGTTACGCGTAAGGATTACGCCTAAGACTGTTGGCTTACGCCTAACAAAGTTGGCTTACGCCTAAGAACCTGGTTTTGGCATAAGGTTTTCATGTTACGCGTAAGTCATGGGTTACGCGTAGTTTTTCTTAACTGTTTACGCATAATACTTCGACCAAGACTTTACGCTTAAATTTTCTTACGCATAAGACCTTTCAACATCTTTACGCATAACAAAAAAAAAGAAGGTTAAGATGAAGATGCATAAGACCACAAACAAAATACCGACTCATTGAACCTCAGTCTCTTACATCATCGGTCCAAAAACTCAAAAACAGAAAAGTAAATTCAACAAATCCTATCAAAACTGATTCACAAACTACACCAACCTCATCTCACACTCTCAACGAACATCAACATCAAACTACAACTATCATTTATATACCTCATCCTTCACGAATCGACTCTTGTTTATAGACTACAAGATCTCAGTCGTTTCCTTTCGTGTGGAACAATTATTCCATAAGACGTTTATAAATCAAAACACGAAAGGAACAAAACCATCATCGATCTATTGAAGCTTAAAACTTCTTTTCAATATACGAACTTCTTAAAGTAAGATGAAAAACCGTTTCCATATGTCTTTTGTTGGATTATCACAAAACAAGTAATGATAAATAACCTTACCCGAGACCCTTACAATGGATCTTGAAGAACATCTTGATTCGTATGAACAAATAAAAGAACATCAAGGTTACGGGTATGTTATTGATTGATGAGTTTATGTGATGAATTTGATGAGAGATGTAGACGTGAATGGGATGGTTGATATGGAGATTCATTTTTTCCCAGATCTGACTTGGGAGAAAACGTCTATGTGGTAGGCGGTGTTTGTTATATGTATGTGATTAGGTCAAAAATAAATAAACCGTGTGATTTAGGTTAAATACTTATTACCGGTTATATTTATTAAGTGGTCTAGAACGGATAATATTATCCTTGGGTTGGGCTCTTATGATTTGGACGTGGGTTTCGGACTTCATGTTTGGACGATTAGGCCTTGTGATTATTTCGGTTATGGGCTGCTGGATCTCGTGTGTAGACTGAAATATAATGAATTGTCATGGGCTGACGATGGTTCTTTAATTTTGACATATTTGTCATCCGATTTTTTTAGATATAAAATTTTATTGGATACAAATTTTTGTTATAAATTAAAGAGTGGTATTTTGGTATAAATTTTCACGAGGATACATTTTTTACAAGATCAAGAAAAACCATTATCATAGTTCACCTTAACCAAGTAACGAAGGCTAGTTTTGAGTGTTTAACCGCAAGATGTGACTACGGCGTGAATTCACTATTATGTATTTGAGGTTGAAGTGGGATATCACGGATACGTGTACTTAGTATCTGAAGATATCGGGGTTGGTTGGATGCATGATTCTTCAAGATCCTTGTTTGAGCTTTAACCGTTTCGAATGACAAAGACTTGAGTTATCTAGTTGAACCTGATGTAAGGAGTTACGTTGTTGTGCTCACAACTTATAACTATCACTTTTAAGGAGTTACGTTGTTGTGCTCAAGTGTCACACTAAGGTGTGGATAATTTGAGAAACTTTAAGTTTACCTTTTTCGATGGAGTTAAGAAAAAGGGTTCTTTGTCTGACAATAGTGCAAGTTTAAGTCACAAGTTCGGGTTATACTACTTGAGTCTCAAGTTCGTCATATTGGGTTTTCTCCATCGATAGTCACTACAAAAGCGTCGAGAATGATAATAGGGTCGGTAAAGAGTTAGGCGAGAAGAGTATACACGAGTAGAAAGTTTTATCGTGATTGATTCTCATGAGATATTTATGGTACTTCACACTTGTTCGATTAATTGAACATACATAGTTTCGATGTCTCCAAATCATCATCAACATACGTGGTGTATGATTCTGATTCATTGGAAACATCGGGGGGAAGAGAGTATAGGTGGTGTTTGCTTCCTTTGATGTTTTTGGATTTTTTTTTGAAAACCCTCTCCTTTCATGAATTTCTTCAATCAGGGGGAAGAAATGAGACGATCAGTGGTTAAAAATTCTCAAGTTGGTGTTATCGTCTCACTTTCACCTAGTTATCGTGTGTGAAGTTACCTAAATATGATGTTGTGATGCCTCACACACGGTCATTTATCGAGTAATTGCAGTTCATCGGTAACTATTATTAGATGAACCGCAACATTAGGGAAGTCGTTTCATTTAAGTCTTTCGTGGTTTGTTTGGTGTGAAGCATCTACATATGTGAGAAGATCTTGTTGATTTCTTGCATGTTACCCCGAACGGATTTTCCGCAACAAGTCGATTTACTTGTGTGGTTTATTGCTCATCTACAAATTTATTGCGTCTTGAAAATTTCAAAAGTTGGAGGAAATGTTCACTACATCAAAGTTTGAATATCTTGAAGACGGTTGTCGGTTTGGGGAAGTCGATTGAAACTTCGCCAAAAGGAGTGTATGGAGAAATTGCTAAAGACATGCGGCATGAATTAGGGGGAAGTTAATCCAATTTATGCATATTACATCATTTGCCTACAAGTGAAGAAAACGGTTCTCAAGTCAAGGTACAAGAAGAAGACAAAGAGCGTAAACTTTCATCATCCTCAGCACTTGAAGAGCTTATGAAGATCTTTCTTCATTTGTTTTCTCTATTTGTAGTAAATGTTGTAAGTAATCCCTTATGTCGTCCCATTGGGGGAAGATTGTTGGAATCGCTCCTAACTCGTAAATGGAACGACATTGACGGGATTACATTTTCTATCTTTGTTACCTAGGTCACCATATTAGTAACACAAGCATCAATATGTAGAAATAGAGAAGAGAAATGATCGGTTGAACAACAACACAAACACACACGTATGAATAATAAGAAAGGTTATGCGTAGGGTGAAAGAGAATGAATTGAACAACCAACCCTCAAGTGAGGGTTATTACAAGGTATTTATAGGAGAGGGAGCTAGGGCAACACTCCTAGTCCCTTCCTTTCTCTTATGGACTTGGGCCTAGGCTTATGGGCCTTCTACATAAGCCTAAGCATAATTACTAACATAAAGGCCATATTAAGCTAACTATTACATATGAATCACTAACACTTGAATAAGGTTTAGGAGTGATTCCAACAATCTCCCCCTAAGTGTTAGTGATGAATGAATGAGTGATAAGCGTTGTAGGTCTTGATGTAATAGTAGCTTTGGCGTCTTGACATTCTTCTTTCTTGTGAGAAGAAGTGTCTTGATTCGAACAATCTCCCGGTGTAGAAAATTGTTTCTTTTGAAGTATTACGCTTTGGCGTCTTCATTTTCTTTGTTCTTTAGTTCTTTGTTCTTTGAAAGTGATAGTATGTTGTGGTAATCGCATCAGTGCCTTGTTTGCTCCGGTGTCTCCGTCTTTCTCCAACATGCTCACACGCTCTTTAACGTTGGATTACGAGTTGATGAAGTTCTTTAAGTCTTTAAACTTTGTAGATTCTTTGTTGACGAAGAATCATTCGACTTTGTGTTGCCTTTGATTATGAGAGAACTTTCATAAGTGATGTTGTTGGTATGAGCATGTGGAGAATCTGCACGATCGATCCGCTCGAGCTTCCATAAAGTAAACATAAGAAAGGTTAGTAATAAGCGGTTCCGGCACTTACAAGTTTGAACTTGAGTGTTAACGACATAGTGTGAAAACACAACTCTAATTCTCACAAAGGCCGTTCTGAACCGGAGTCCCACAAGTGAGATAACGCGATGTGCAAAGTACACCTACGGTTCGGATGAGTCGTTGAGGTACACGAAGCATCACCTCACGACGTAGACCGTTTGAGACCACTAAGCGTAATCCACGGGGAGTTACCGAGCGACTGCTTTGTCGGGCATTTGATGTTGACCACAGCGGGAGTTTCCATTCAATCAGCGAGGATCACGGATGTGAACCTCTCATAAATGTTCTCGACAGTTGCTAAGATGCATGTGGGACTCGATAACGTACCATTGTTGTTCTTATTGTTGAACAACAAGTGATGAAATGTCAAGTGTACCTAAGAGATCTTTTGATGAATCTCGTGGCTCTAGACTCAATAGTGCGTTTTGGTTTTCTGGCGGAGACTAGGAGAGGTCTCCTTCTTCAATACCGGCAATCTCTAAGAAAGCCGATAGTTTACGTAGGGTTCCTGTGAGAATGAAACAAGCTTCTTTTGGGAGAAACTTGAGTGGCTAAGAAGGTTTAGTGCATGCGTCCTTTGGGTCCATGACGACTTTTAATCTTCAATACCGGTGTCATCAAGTGACAACCGGTAGCATATGAATTGAACCGGTTATACGCCTAAGTTGAATAATTTGGAGGCTATTTCTTTTCACCCTTTTCTTTGCATTTCTTTTAATTCTTCAACTCCTTCTTTCTCTGATTCTCATTTTCTCCTTTTTATAATCATACCTAAGGACTTCTAACTTCTAACTATTTGTGATGTCCTTGGGTAGATCCCTCCGACTCTGGCGGATCATAGGACAGTTATTCCTAACCTTAATCACCTTATAACTCCATTGCCATAAAACCATTTTCATGAAAATCTCTCGAAGTGTTTGTGAATGAAAAACATGTTTGAACACTTCAAGAGTTTTAGATTTTCGAAATACTCCCCTCCACATGTGCTTAAGAGTTTTGTGAAATCGCACGGTGAGGAAAAGCGCGCACTTTTGAATTGATCGACTCAAGATAGACAATTCCCAGGAGACACGATTCGTTGCATAGTTAAAGAGTTACATTGTCGACTTTTAGGTGACAACTAGCTCTAATAACTACCTTGAAGGTGTGGACAAACCTCGAAGGTTGTCAAACCCGTCAAAGTTCATGTCTATCAAGAGCTTCTCGAATAGGTACAATTTACTTGGATAAGTCTTTGGAAGACAAATCTTTTCAATGTATGGTATTCGGATCCGTCAATTCATGGGTTGAAGTCTTTTCACACGAGGATTCA
This sequence comes from Chrysanthemum lavandulifolium, assembly GCA_022545495.1. NCBI lineage: Eukaryota > Viridiplantae > Streptophyta > Magnoliopsida > Asterales > Asteraceae > Chrysanthemum > Chrysanthemum lavandulifolium. Next base: position 90,438,942 of record CM040239.1, read on the forward strand.
ATAGCAAATCACAACATATTTCTTATCACAATAATTTTCTCCCCTCAAAATGGCATATAAATGTTATTTTTGATAACGTTTGATAATAAATATGACCATTTTGAGTTTTGTGGGAAGATTACACACGAAGAACAATTTGTGAACAAAGTTTTTAGTCAAATACTCCCCTCAACAAGTAATACTAACTTTTGAGGTTTTGAAAACGTAAGGGAAGTACTTGTTCTTTTGAGCAAAACCTTGAAAAATGAAAGGTTTGATAGGTTTTACTCAAAAGTAAAAGCTTTCGCTCCTTTTATAGGATTGTGGCAGAAGCGTACCACGGGGTCCTTTCATTACAAGAGCGGGTTGTACAACTTTATGTGTGCACAAGCCATTGTCAATATAAATCACACATCAAAATAATATGAAATAGAAGCGGTTTAAGGGTACCGGGTAGTCGATAATATCACGGGGATGCGAGCAGGCGTTGATAGCGGTGAGAGTAATCTGGGACGACCACCTACAAAGCTCTCTAGTGTTACAGGCGGTCCCTTGAAACAACCTCTCATCAATCATGGTGATGATCCTCTTCACATCCGTCTTTCACGAGAATTCCATCGCTTTGGTGACCCAATGCCTTCATGATATCCTTTAACCTATAAGCCAAGCCATCCCGACCTTCTTCAATGTATGATCCCCAAACTTGTGAAGATCTCTACACGCCATCAAGCGGTTCGTTGTAGCTCACTACGGTAAATTACTCGAATGGTTTCTTGATGAGGGTGTATTGTGGAAGATGGTTGATGTCGGGAAGTTCTAGGCGAGGTGCGGTGAAGTTGACACGGTGTGCGATCGACTCAACGACAAGTTGTAGATCTTCTACGTTCTGTATCACTATGCTTGATGAATATGAGCAAGGACTTGATGTATTCACGTTGAATTTCGATCGAGAATTGTCTCATGCGTCCACATACTTTGGCAAGATCTGGATCTTCAATGTCGTTGAGAGACAAGTTACGAAAGTCCGCTTCACGAATTCATAGTCTCTTTCGTCTTGTCTTTTGACCACAATTTTCTTGAGGAAAGTGTAGTCCCATTTAGGCGAAAGAGCTACATGCTTAACACAACGATTCCTTTAATCTTGAACACTTCATGTTGAGACTTACGAACTGGCGACACGTAGTAGATTAGTCGGCGTTCGGCCAATGGTGAATCCCATACATTGCATCACGGTCATACAATTCCACATTGTTGGAAAACATGTGGGTAGCCTTTTCCTCGATGGCTATGCGGTTAGAGTATATGGTGCAGGGAGCGGAAGTGTCGATGATGTAGCGTATTTCCTTGAACCATCAACTGCCGTGTAGAAGAAATTCCAAGTCGTTGTTGAAGAAGTAGCGAAATGGAATCTTAGGTTGATCTGGTTGTGTCGTTGGTAGAGGTTTAGACCGATCGGTGTAGTAAGGAGCATTGTCTTTCTGGAGAAGTCGATGTTTGCTTGAGGTTGAGCCAATCAATGTTGTTGGACATGGCTCGTGCTATGTTTTCAAGATGGTATTCAACCTCGATGGCACTTTCGAGTGTCTTTTAGCGGTTGAAAGGCTTCATTCTTGATTCGTTTCAACTCGATTTCGTCATCTTCTTCACTCGAATTTTTCTTGCGGTAACTTTGCATGCTCCAATGTACTACCGTCTACGGATCTTGACCTTGGATGGATAGGGAGTAGAATTAACAAGTGTAGAAAACCGATCGTATTCATCGGTGTCATCCTCGTCTAGCCATGATCGACGTCGACCTTGGGCGCCTTCTTCTTCTTTTCTTAGGCCTAGATGAGGATTACGGTTTCTTAACTTTGTCGGGAGAGGTGGGTTGTTGTTGGGGCTCATGGAATTCCTCATCGTCACCACCCGTATACTCAAAGTGATCACCGGTTTTACGAGTGCAGGGTGGTAACTCGAGAATCTGAGGTTTGTCGATAGAAGCGAGGAGGAGATCTTTGTTGAGCTGGAGTCCTTTGGGGTGGAGGTTGCATGGAGGATGATTCACCGGACTTCTTGGGCGTTTAGGCTCGTCATTCTTATCCTTATCCTTATCTTCTTCGTCTCTTGGGCGTTTAGGCCTTTGAGCTTCTTCCTGTGGTGATTTGAGTTGGTATTCGGCAATGCTTCAAACAATTTACCTTCGGAAGAAGTAAATGTTGCGGAGCGTTTAGACATTTGAGCTACCGACTGTTAACCAATTCAACATCGAGAATATTATGGGATCAAGCGGGTTGATGTTGACATGCATTGGTGTTGATCTCATAGTTTGCTTGGCCAAATGTAATAGATTCGGATAGAGTTGTTTGGTAAACATCTCCTTTGTAACTCGAGGAGCGATGTCAAGAAGGTACTTGTGAGTGTAACCTTTGATCATCTCGTTCATTTCCCTTGAAGATCACGTTGCATGAACTTGGATGTATTCCTTTCAACTTTCATCTTGTCATTCTCGTCATGAAGATCATGCACAGTCGTGAGAAAATTGACTTTTGTAAAGCATGTCTTTCTTCGACACACTTTGACGACTTTAACGATTCGAGTCTTAGCATGAGAGATCCAAGAGTCGGTTGGCTTCTTCACTTGATTTGGATGTGGATCGGTTGATCTTTTGGATGGTGGTGGTGAAGAGTGAGAAGATGAGTCGATGATGATGAGACGTGAGGAGACTCGGGGTCCTTAGGTGGTTGAAGTTTCCTCCTTAGAACGTCGGGGCTGTCTAGAAGAAAATGATCATAAGCGGTTTCTTCTTCATTTCGGACTTAGCCTTATCATCGACCTTAGTATCATCGGCGAGGAGTTTTCTCGGTCTTTTCGGTTTGGTTCCTCAATATCAAAGTTGATGGAATCCTCAATCTGCCGTTGTTGTTGTTCGTGGGTGATGGTAGTACCGGTTCCTTATCGGGTTGATTAACGCATCAGGCGGGTGTGTGCTTGAGTACCACCACTTGAACCTCGAGGGCACGAGTTTGATCTTTTACAAATGCTTGGCAAGATGTTTATGTCGAGTTCCTTCAACTTCCTTTGATATTCCTTTTGCTCATCAATTGGTTCTTCTTGAGCTCTCCTTATCATGCTCAATCACGGGGTTTTCCCTTTACCTTTGTCGGTTTGGTGGTGGGAGGTTTAGCTCTTGATGGAGTAATATCGGTTGCGGTTTGAGTAGAAAACCTCATCGTCGATTCGGTTTCATCGAGCTTTCATCCACTAGCTTTCTTGGCGGTTCGAGCTTGGGAATGGGAATAGGAACAACTTCCTTAGAGGAACTTTCCTTTTGTGTGGAGGTTTCCTCTTGGGAACTTCCTTTTACTCTCGATGCTTGCGACACTTCACACTTCCTCTTACGGTTTTCCTTGTAGGTGTGCGGAAGACTTGTCATCGAGAAAACCAACTTTGCTTTCTTCAACTGCTACGGATACCTTTTGTATGTGTAGAGCTTTTGATTTCATCGACGAGAAGGTGATCGGCAACACTGACACCTGTTTCTTTGTTGTTGATTCCTTGAATCGGCGGTTAGAGTAGGTTCGATCAACATGTCGTGATTGTTGGGGTCATTGAGTCTCTTGGGGATATCGAGGATTAAGTCCAAGTGCTCTTTGGATCAACAGTTTTGTATATCGATATAAGGAATCTTTGAGCCAAGCTTTTGAGGAATGACATCATGTCGTCCCATATCGAGCTTCAATTTCGATGTGCTTCATGTTGATCAAAGCCCAAAAGATCTGCAGTTCCATGAGCTTCAATTTCGATGTGCTTCATGTTGATCAAAGCCCAGCCCAAAGATCTGCGGTTCCATGAGCTTGGGATGCTCATAGCCATTGTCATGACCGGAGGAAGCAGTTTGGTGATGATGATGTAGAGAGTTCTCGGGGTTGAGGAATATTCTTAAGATCCACGTATGAATGCTTAGTGATTACTCACGTAGCTTCATCATAACCAATGTCGATCATGAATTGTAGAACAGTCTCTTGATTGGTGCGACAACGTAATCGGTGAGGCTCGATGTCGGGAATGAGGAGAACAGGTCCTTAAGTCTGCGGTGTGATGGTGACTTGTTTGTGGTTGAGAGTCACCATCACGACATTTTGTCCTTTGATCTTTTGCATTGTGTTCAGGCGATGAATGTAGATCTCGAGCCTTGTAGCGAATTGGAGAGCATGTTACGATAAGGATGATTCTTGAATATCCACAACAATCAAGCAAGAAGACTACGGCGGTGAGAGTTTCAAAGTCAACACGAAGGTTGTTCTTTCCAATCTTCATCGGATAGCCATTAGGGAAGATATCGACAATGGTGAGAACATTTGGTGCATCCACATTCGCATTTGAGCGTCCATGTCGTGATCGAAATATATTTAGCCAAAGAACCAACATATCGAAAGACATTATGTTAGTCAACGGATGGTTTTATTGTCTAATTATTGAATGTGATATGTTGATGATTATTCTGAGTCCAATGTCACTTGTTTGTCCAATAGTCCAATGATGTCGTGATAAGTTTCGTGAGTTAGTTAACTTTAAGTTTTAAAGTTCATGTTATCACTTATTTTTCACAACATATTAAGCGTTTAAGCTTATTAGTGACATTATTGGTTTCGTGGCGTTATGATTTATTTATTTACAAGTTTGCAGCGTAACAATTCATGATTAAGGTTAAACAAGGCTTAGGCGTAGAAATGGCAAGCTTATGCGTAAGCAGGAGAGGTATCGGCGTAAAGCATGAGCTTATCGTGGGATCTTGACTTCAGCGTGAAATATTACAGCGTGGGAAAAGGGGACCTTATCGTGGAGCTTACGGCGTGGCGCATATAAAACCTTACGCGTAAGGCTTACTCGTGAGTAGACCTTATGCGTGAGGTCCTTGTTTACGCATATCCTTCACGGGATCGCGTGGTCCCTTATGTAGAACCTTACGCGTAGCGATTCGCGTAAGATTACTCTTCGCATAACCTTCTACGCGTAAGGTGATCCTTATCGTGGTTTGCTAATAACCTTGATTACGAATTTTCACTTGTAACAAACACGAAATAAGTTCATCATAGCATCAATATTAACACATACATTCATTCTATATGATTTAATCATGAACACTCATTCAAGCGATTATGCGTAAAAACCCTTATCGTAAACCTAAACCCTAAAGTTCAAGAATTACGCCTAGAATTCTAGCCATAGGAATTGCACCAAAGTTTTTACGGTAGTTCTAAGAAGCCTATTGAGTGTTCTGATCCAAGTTTTAACATCAAATTCTCAGAGAATCAAAAATACCCAAATTCGTATGAACATAAACCCTAATTTCCAATTTATGAATCATTAGTGTTTACGGGTAATTTACGGGCTTAGATATGATCAATTCAACTTGAAAACAACATCATACAACAATCTTTTTCACCAAAAACGTTCACATTTGAAAACACCCAAACTCACGCATAAACCCTAATTCCCAAAATCAATCAATTCGTGTTTACGGGTGTGTTTTAGTGATAAAAATGTAATCATTGATGTTAGGATGAGCGTTTTGACACTATCATTTTAACCAAAAACACACAAACATGATTATGTGTTCATACGCTTATCGTAGAACACAAAATCACTCCATATCTCACGTTTTAACCGTTGGATTTGTTTAAGATTCAAAACCATTGTTTGTAAATATGTTAAGAACATGAAACCACTTACAAATTGATGATCAAAAACTCGGTTTGTGAATGATTTTTAGGCGTAGGATTGGTTTGGTGAAATAATAAATGTGAAGAGTTAAATGTTAGGTGGAGTAGTTTTATTAAAAATAACTTTAAGCTTTTGACACTTTTAGTCCCTCCACCTTTTCCATTTTCATCCAATGCCTTTAACTTCCATTTTGGTTACCAAGCGAAGAATATTTGGAAATAACTTTGACGACACTCCCCTCGACTTAAGAAATAATGAAAGTTTATAAATTTTAGTCAGGGTGTCGAAAAACGAAAATGTGACCACCATTATTAAAGAAACAACAGGGATAAGATAACATGCAAGTACAAGGTTTTATGAAAGTTAAAATATTTATTTTCTCCCCTCAACACTTGATCGGAAAAATCTTGAATTTTGAAAGATTTGAGTGTTGACGGAAGAATTGTACTTGCCATGTTTGAAGAAATATAGATAGAAGAATATTTTTGTTGTTTTATCGGGTTTTATATTTTTGTATTTTGTTTTGAAAATATTTACAAAAGAGGTTTTGGTGTTTGTTGGTTTTAAGAATGTTTTAAGAGTTCATCCGTTCCTCTTGAGTCAAACACCGCATACCAATCCGGTGGACCAACTCATTAAACCTAGCGAGGAGCTAAGGCTTTGGTGAGAAGATCGCCAATTGGTATTCATACCCATAAAGTATAATTCAACGATACCACATTCCACGTGGTCCTTGATGAAATGATATCGAAGATCGATGTGCTTTGATTTGAGTGTTGAGCGAGTTGCGAGATCGCAATAGCACTCCGATTGTCGCGATACATCGGGATTACATCAAATACGTAACCATAGTCTTTGAGTTGTGTTCTCATCCAAATGACTTGAGCACAACACGCCGACATGGCTACATATTACCTTCATTGAGGACGGCGATGTACAATCCTGCTTCTTGATTGCCATGACACGGTTTGTCACCAAGAAATTGTAGTGCTCTGAAGTACTTTTCGAGTCTAAGCATCCTGCGTGATCGGCGTCTGAAAAAGCTATTAGTTCAAAACCGAGAATCCTTGGATACGGATCCCAAGTTAATGGTTCCCTTGATGTATCGGAGGATTCTTTTAGCCTCGAGAGGTGGGTTTCGATTGGTCTCGACGATAGCGGGAGCAAAGATATCTGGCAAAAACAATATCGGTCTGCTATTTGTTAGATACATGAGAGACCCAATAATACTACGGTATTTGGTAGGGTCCACCAATTTCCCATGTAAATCGACATCTAGCTTCTTGGTATGAGCCATTGGTGTGGCATAGGTGTCACGGTTTTCATTCCAAATTTGTTTAACAATTCAAGGGCATATTTGGGTGACTCAGAAAAATACCACGGGGTGATTGATGAACTTGCATTCCTAGAAAGAATGTGAGTTCACCCATCATTGACATTTCAAAATGTTTTGTCATTAATTTTGCAAAAGCATTTGAGTATTTTAAATGTGTTGACCCAAAATGATGTCATCCACATAAATTTGAGCGATTAAAATATGAGCCCGTGATATTGTATGAAAAGTGTGGGATCGACCGAACCTTTGGTGAATTTATTGGCAATGAGGAAGGATGATAACTTATCGTACCACGCCCGAGGAGCTTGTTTGAGACCATCTGAGCTTTGTTCGGTTTGTAGACATGGTTCGGGAACTCGGGATCAACGAATCCTTACAGGTGGTGACATAAACCGTTTCTTTTAGTTGCCCATTCGAGCGGTTTGGCGTCCATTTGAAAGACCGTTATATTCATATGAGCATGACGAGAAAATCGAACGACCTCAAGGCGAGCAACGGGCGAATGATTCTTCAAAGTCAATACCTCTTCACATCTATAACCCTTAGCCACGGGCGTGACTTGTTTACGATTCGTTCCCTTGACATCAATTTGTTCTTCCAAATCCATTTGAGACCAATGGCGTAGACCCTGTTGGTCTTTCAACCGATTCCATACTTCAAGGCGTTTGAATTGGTTGAGTTCTTCTTGCATGGATTCAATCCGGTTGTCTTTTGTCATTGCGTCTTTAATGTTTTAGGCTCAGTTAGCGAGACGGTGAGAGCATAAATGCAATGTTCACCATCGTGTGAAGGCGTTGTCTTATAACGGTTGGTTGATTTGGGTTGCCAATAATATTCTCAAGAGGATGGTCTTTTGTCCAACGATGTGTAGAGGTTGATGTTGGTATACATTGTGCGATTTTGAGGATTCAAATGGTTTGTTGATGATTCCGCGACATCGGTGCGGCGATTTCATTGGCAAGCGGGTTAAAGAACATTTGGATCAAAATCTGCGGTGGGGTACTTCATTAAGAACATCATTGGTGGTTCGGCGTCGTTGGAAGCGGTTTGTTCAAGCTGTTGTTGTAGAGTCAATGGTGGTGCTTCTTCAACGATGGTTGTTGTAGCAGTGTATCGGTATAAGAGTATTATCGGGTTGAGCGGTGAAACATCGGATACACACAGAGCACGTTCATCAATGTCATCACTAAGCAGAGGAGCAAATAGTCTTTCCATTTGTTGTGAGTAAGTGGGGGCTTGTTCGGTGATGATGGGGTTTGAGGAAGTTTAAGCGGTTGTGACCGGGTTCCAAGTTGTTATGCTCGAAAGCCATTTCGATAAGTTCATCAAAATTAGCATGAATCGTTTCCATAACTTGCTTTGTCGACGATTCGGATCCGGAAACCCTTAGAATTTTCACAATATCCTATAAATACTCCAATGTCGACTTTGGCTTTGAGCTTACCAAAGTCATCACGATCATTATTCGGATAGCAAAGGGATCCAAATACATGAAAGTGTTTGAGATTCGGTTTATGGTTATGGATAAGCTCAAAAGGTGTTTTGTTGTGGCGTTTAGTAATCATTGAGCGATTTTGAGTATAGCATGCGGTTGATACGACTTGACCCACAAGTGTCTGGAAGTTTAGCATTGATTAACATTGTTCTTGCGACTTCCACTAACGTTCGGTTTCGTCTTTCAACAACTCCGTTTTGTTACGGTGTGCGTGCAATAGATGTCGATGCTCAATTCCCACTTTCTCATAAAATTCTCGAAGAGTTTGGTTAACAAATTCGGTTCCTTTATGCATTACGATTTGGCGGACGGTGTTCGGGCTGAACTTGAATTTTCGTGAGAAGGTGATGATCATCTGTGGAGCTTGATCTTTACTTGAAGAAAGTAGACCCAAGTCCATCGTGAGTAGTCATCGACAATTACCAAGATGTAGCGTTTGCCATTAATCGTTTGCATGCGCATCGGGCCACACAAATCCATGTGAAGAAGATGAAGCACATCTTTGAGGCGTGTTCCACCTTTGAAGGAAAATGAGCACGAGTGCTTTTCCCTTGTTCACAAGTGAGCATAGGTGATCTTTAGAATACGGAATCTCGGGAGACCTTCAACAAGTTTGTGTCGAGCAAGGTTGGTGATGGTTTGAAAGTTTAGATGTGAGAGCGGCGGTGCCATAGCCAAGATTTTGTAGATGTAGCCTTTGAGAGTAGACAGATGGGAGATGAAGCAATCATGTCTTGCATTGAGATTGTGTATAGGCTAGAATTGCGAGGCGGACATAAGATCATTTCCTTGTAGATCACGAATGAAACAAGTTTTCTCCTAAAAGCGACTTCCAAATCTCCATCACAAAATTGACCAACGAAAAGAGATTGTGACCGAGGCCTTCCACATAATAAACCACCTAATTTCGATGTTGCCATTGATGTAATCTCCGTAGCCCATGATAGGCTGCAGTGATCATTCCGAATCGGCGGTGCCAATGAACTTTGCAACAAAGTTTGATAACGATTTAAGATTGCATGTCATGTGTCGGGAACATCCGCTATCAACAATCAAAGGATGATCATATCACTGCATTACACACGACGACACGGATGGAATAGAAGTAGATGTGGAACCCGAAGAGTTAGAGGTTCGAAGCGATTATAGTAGAAATACACACATCAATGATTTTAGGCATCCATTTAAATCCTAGTGTATTATGTATCCATTTACGCCATCTCCAACTAGTCTTAGCTTTAGTCTTAGTGAATGCACTAGGTGGTACTACATTCCTTGGAGGTGATCTTGGAACTACGGGGACATCAATGTGTTTCTTAGAATCTAAAGAGGCGGTTTACCAAGCACGGACTTAGAAGCGATTAGTGGGCCTAGAGGTATTCGGGTCTTAGGATTCCGTAAGCGAGACAAGATAGCTCTAGCAACACATTTGTCATGACAATCGAAAAGCATACTTTTCGACAAATAACACAAGATGCATCGGGCGAATATCAAAAGTACTTAAGGGTTCAACATTAGTTACAACACTTTTCCATTACATTTGCTAGACGCAATATCTAAAGTGGGTGCAACTGAGTCTTATTCAAAGTCCTACGGTGTTCTTCTACTTGACATTCTTTATTTGTCTTTTCTTAGGTCGCAACTTCCTATTCTTCCTTGTATTGCTTCTAGGTGTGAAGTGCGGACGTTTGGAAAAGAGCAACTATTCTGTTTGATGAGGGAAGCACATTAGTAACTTGTGTTTTGTCGGTAGGCATTACGGGTTCACGTTTGCTAAGTGTTACGGTGCAATTCTCTTAATGATGCTAGGTTGAACTTGTTCATACTTTCCTAACATTTCCTTAACTTAATGATAGTGTGCACCAAATCTTGATTTTCGAGCGAAGATTTCGGCAAAATTCATGACTTCTTTAGTGTGTGCAAGATAATGATCAAGTTCGTTTGATGCTTCATCACGAGTCTGTTTGAGTAAATCAAATATGACACCATATTCTGTTTAACTTTTGAAAGTTCATGTTCATATTTTGAGATTTGACACTTAAAAGACACGTTTTGATCATCCGGTTGCTCAAGTTTTGGATTAAGCGGTTTTGATTTCAAGCTGGTGGATTTTGTTTTGCAAAGCAAGTTCACGATTTTGACAATCTTTTGACACCATTGAAGGCGACGTTTTGAATTTGAAAGTTCGTTTAACAATCGTTCATTTTCAACTTTTAAAGACTCGATTTGAAGCACATTATCGATATTCTCAACAATTTCAACAGAATCAACGAATCGGCGAGATATGATCGGATGCATATGCAGCAGTTGTAATAAAACAAGATTATTGATATCGGCACGGATAACATCTTCCAAGAGTCGATCAACATCTTTTCTCAACAATTTCTTTTTACGTTTAGTATTTGAAATCGATGTTTACATTTTCTCGAAAGCGGTTTTCATGAGACCAAGTTCCTTGTGAAAATCCCTTTCCCAATATAGTGCACAAGTTTTCAAATTTTTAACATGGGGTAAAAGTCTTTTCGAAGAATGTCTCGATGTTCTCGCGCCATTGGCGATTGAAAATGTTCAACTTTTATTTGAATGAAATTCAATCTCACGTTCAAAATTTTGAGGTCGAGATAAGAAAGTGTCAAAGTATTTTATGACGCGACAACTTTCGACTTTTGTTTTAACTTCACTAAGTGAAGGTAAAGGACCATTAATTTGTGCACCATTTTGTTTGGGACTAACTTGAGCTGGTGTGATAACAAAGGTTTGTTAGAAGTATCTTGTTGTTTGACAAAAGTAACGGCTTTTGAATAGTTAAATGGTTTGTTATAAGCGACATTTTCCATTTTGACCGACTCTCGTCATCGCATCTAATTCCTCCATGCGATTATATTCAACAACGGTCATAATTGAATCATCAATTCTATGTTACGCTTTGTAAACTTGATTTGGTTTGAATGCTCTATTTGAAAACTTAGGTTTGTGTCGGCAAGAATTGGTCCATATCCATTTGGATTAGGTTTAAAAGTAAACTTTTGAATGGTTGTGATTGACTCACCATGTTTGTAAACAACATTTGAAACTCTTTGATTTTGGTTTGTAAGTCGACAATTTCTTCAAGATAGTTATCTATTCGTTTCGTGGAATCTTGTTTGTACTCGAGAACTGTTTTGACAAGTTAACAACTCGACCTTGGCTTTTGAGTTTCAAAGTAAGGCGTTAAGTTGTTTTTATGTTCATGTTTCAGTTGTTCTATTTGAGACAACAAAGCATTCTTGGAAGCGGCTAGATCACGTATCTGTCGTTCTAATGATTTTTCGTTTTGATGAGATTTAGCAAAAGCGACTTCAAAACCTTTTTCACGTTTTTCTTGAGTTTTAAAAAAATTGATTTGTCGAATTAAGCATTCATTATCCCTAATTAACAGTGCATTTTTCTCTTTTAATTTCGTGCAAATTTCCAACCGAGAGTGTTGGTCTTTAATTAAGGTCAGGAGCTCAATTTCTCTATTAGACCGAAGCTCATTTTGTTCAACGTGAGTCTCAACATGATCATTATTTAGATCCTCAAATATAATCACGGAGTCAACTTGATTATCAATATTAACCATAAGGTCATCTTGATCATCAAATATAACTACGGGATCTATTTGATAATCATCAGAATGAGATGTGGATTGCTCATGTTGAACACTCTGATCCTGGTCGGATGGAGAAATTGGCGGAGATATCAGATCGAGGATGAGTATATTTTGTTCGGTACACGAGACAAGCCATCGATGTCATACTGCTGGGCTGTGTCACTCATGTGTAGAGCTTGCATTTGTGCCATCAACATCAACTGCTTTGCATTAGCACGCAAGTCTTCCATGTCATCATCAGTCTGCATACGCCATAAAGCTCATTCCTTGTTGTTAAGAGTTCCACCGACTTCATCCTTAAGAGCCAAGAGCAAAGCCTCTTTGAAATAAGCCTTGCCTCTTGTCCTCGGCTTAGGACATGCATTAGCGGATGACCCTTTTCATTGCGGTTATAACAACGAAGACCATTAACCCCATTCGAGCATTCCCTGTTCAACCACTTGAGCTCTCTGTTGTTGTGGAGCACCACAGTTATTCCTTCCAATAGCATTAAACCCTTGACCACCTCCCATCGGCGACCATAACCACGGTTACGAACTTCAACACGTCCATTGTTCACAACGACTTGATTCCTTGTGTTGGATGAGGAGCGAATCGATTGTTGGATTTGTTTGTATACCGGCCGAAGGCTTTAGCAATCATAACAAATCCTTGTTGCAATTCATCGAAAGCGGCGAGTCCTCATCGACTTCACTTGTAAAGTGCTTGAGCATTGTTGTTGTTGTATGGAACCAATTGAGTTTGTTGAGGTTGTTCTTGTGATGATCATATGGTGTGATGGTTGCGGTTGGTTGAGGAGGCGGGTTCTTGAGAGCTGTTTGAGGAGGAAGATTAGTTTGAGCCCACAAAGCAAGTTGTTGATTATCGAGAATTGTGCGTGAAAGTCGGAGTCCACGGATAGTCCTTTCTTTGTCAACTTCTTTTGGTGAGGCTTCAAATAGTCGTACAACAATCCGTATGTAGCATGATGAAGGTTCTTAGCTTGCGGAGAAAAATGACATACTTCTCCCATTCGGACCAAGACTACTTAGGAACTTAGTGTTGTGACAATTCGAGGCATGATGATGTTGTGTTTGTCCAAATCATTAATGATGTCGAAAAGATGATGATATGACTCTAATGTCTCTCTGGTTCAATCATGAAGTGTTCATAAGCCAAGTAGATTTTGGATTCCATGTCTTCTGATTGAGTGTTGTGCCTTCCATTAGAAGATGAATATGTTCCCACATTGCTTTAGCTATCTTTTGAGCATCAACACTTGAAGGATCGGATTGGGTAGTCCCAAAGGATGTATTGCATTGCTAGTTCATCGGCTTCAAAGTGTAGAAGTTCATCACCGGTGAGGTCGAGATAGTTGCAATGTTGGTGACAACATCTCTTGGTGGATTGGCATACGGATCTGCGGGTGTGATAACGATGAGGCATCGAAATGGACCTTCCATAATGACCTTCTTTAAGAACTTTCCATGTGGCTTCTTTAGATCACAAAACCTAAAGAACCTTATCACCCATTGATCATAATTACCGGGAGTGAGCATTGGAGGTCTATCAAGTGAGCCAGCTTCATGAATTGATTGTTGGCTACTTAAGGCTTCACACATCTTGCCAAACCATGTCGGTTCCTTCATAGTATTCCTGGATGGATGTTGATTGTAGAAGTTTGTGTAAGGTTGTACTTGAAGACTAGGTGGTGGTTGAACCATTTGTGGTGGTGGAATTGCTCCAAGTTGTGGAGTATGTTGTTGATTAAATTGTTGTTGATAAATTTGTTGTTGATGATTAAATTGTTGATGTTGTGGACTTAGTTGTTGTTGTTGTTGTTGATGATAAGTGTAAGGAAAATAGTTAGAGTATGGTGGTTGTGACATGTTGAAAACTTGTGTTGTTAAATGGATCTTTGTAGTCGAATGAACCGTTGTTGATGAAGAGTCCTTAGGCGTAGAAATCACAGAAAAGCCAAGTACCACTTATGCGTAAAAACACCAAAATTACGCGTAACAGCAATAGTTCTGCGTGGGATTAGCTTCTGCGTAAGTAAGGAGAAAACACTAAAGTTATCGTAAACAAGAAGTTAGGCGTGAAAACTTAGGCGTGGATTAACTTATCGTAAGACAAAGCTTAGGCGTAAGATAAATCTTATGCGTAAAAATTCTCTGCGTAAGCTTATGCTTATCGTAATTTTAGGGTTTGCCCAAATGATCTTTTACACTATCACGGTGCAAAAGATATCCAAAGTCGACGTGTTTTCGGGCTTATCCAAGCAAGAAAACACGAGTAAACTCTGGCGAAGATCAAACCAAGGAACAAGTTACTGCGTAAGATTAGGGTTTCACTTACGCGTAAAATTAGCCAAAATGATTTACGCCAAATGATGTTTCCAAACCAGATTTTTGTGATGAAATAGCTTCAATATCACCAAAATAACACAAAAGTGTGAAACTTGATGATCAAAGCTTAAAAACAGTTATCGTAGAACAAGACCCACGTATAAAACCTAGCTTAAAACAATGATCCACGCGTAAAGTTTGAAACTTTTGCCAAAAGCAGATAGTTTAACACCTAAAAGCGTTGAAAGGACAAGAATCTTGGATTAAAAGTGTAAAAATCAATTTTTAAGCGAACCAAAGTTGGAACTCGTTTTACGCGTAAGACCAAAACAAAAACTTCAAAAACAAAAGTGTTCACCCAACTATTTGGCGAATGATACCATTTGTTAGGTCACCATATTAGTAACACAAGCATCAATATGTAGAAATAGAGAGAGAGAATGATCGGTTGAACAATAATCAACACACACACACGTATGAATATGAAAGGTTATGCGTAGGGTGAAAGAGAGAATGAATTGAACAACCAACCCTCAGTGAGGGTTATTACAAGGTATTTATAGGAGAGGGAGCTAGGGCAACACTCCTAGTCCCTTCCTTTCTCTTATGGACTTGGGCCTGGGCTTATGGGCCTTCTACATAAGCCTAAGCATAATTACTAACATAAAGGCCATATTAAGCTAACTATTACATATGAATCACTAACACTTGAATAAGGTTTAGGAGTGATTCCAACAATATTTCAATTAGCTGTATATATTTGTTTCTTTTCTTGAAAATGCACAAACACGTATTTTATAGTTACTCACCGTGACTTTATTGCCAGCTTTACGGTTTGTTTTATATCACAATAAAATTCGTGCACTTCTTCTGCCCATTTTATAATATGTTTTACCCATTTGGCTATCGTCCCTTTGTATTAAGGAACAATACTATGAAATAACACGTACATCTTGTTACACCTTTAAGCTTCACATTCTTGTTGAGAAGCTTGATAAATTCTCGAACTTTTATCTCAAAAACTTGGTCATCCACATCTTTTGATCACACTCGCCTATAAGCGCGACCTGTGTTCGTAGGACAGAAGCATTGTGGTTAATACACATATTAAACTTTATGTTAGCACCTTGATGGAACATTAACTGTGTTGAATTTGCTTATTCAATACAAAACAGAACATGCCAAGCACTCAATTACAGGATTTGATGATAAGGCCCAAGGTTATGTAAGTCAAATATGATAGTAGATATATAAGAGGAAACCAAATAAGCTTTATCAAGAGTCCAAATTATAAAATATCATTAATATATGATGGCCCAAATGGTTAAACAAACACCCCTTCAAAGTCACAAAACAAAAAAGTGTGGTTTGAATATGTAATGTGTAAATCACTCAATCATAGCGCACCCATGTATGAACCATCAAGTGTATCAAATTATTAATACCTATTACCTAATAATATATCAAATGCCAATATCCACCTCGAGACATGACCAAAGACTGAAACACATTTATATCGAATTCGACATATAGTTTGATATATCGTATTGAACGTATACTTCTCAATCAGGAATTTTTTTTATAAAGGAGCACAACTAAAGATTGATTACTTGTGATATACATCAGTAGCCCATAGGTATTGGATTTGAAGGATTTCATGAATCTTCGTGAAAGGCTCGTGTTCCAGTAACATATCATTAACCTACAACCAAACACGAAAAAAGTTAGAAACTACTTTGAGTTCAATAAAATTGCAAAATAGAATTCAAATAAAACCAAGGAATTCCAATACACCAAAAAAGTTTAAACAAAATCTGCAATCCCAAATTTATATAATTATCAAAACATACTTTTAAAACTAAACATAACACATAACACATTCCGCAAACAACTACTCACAATATGAAACAATACGCATTCCACAAACCCTAACAATATTCATAAACCGAATTGAAATAATGGTTAAAATAAGAATCTAAAAGAGTACGTGATATAAAATTTGGGTTTTATCAATCATAACATCATGTTATTATCCATCATGCATTATATCATCATGTTATTAGGTAAAATCATGGAATACTATCATCATGGAATACGATATCATCATGGAATACTATAATATCATGTAACAAAGTTTCTTAGGGTTTTGAGGGAAAAGAGGCATACCTTTTTCACTTGATCTGTCAAATAAAAAAAACATAAAACATGATATAAAATTAGGTTAAAGTTTATAATTCTTTAACTATAACTAAGGAATGGATATGTAAAATATAATTTTTGTAGATAAATACATTCCTTTTCAAACTAATCAAAATGGTCAATGATTGGTTATAGAGATTTATAAATTTGGTTTTGCAAGATATAATCCAAAAATATGTTGTTCTAGTGGTAATCTCATCTTCTAATCTTACAAACAACCCAAGTACGAATCTCACCATGGTCATTTTTTATTAATTCCGAATTTATGATGCTTAAATAATTATACACGAAATATATTGCTTACAATAATTGCTTAGGTGGACAAATCTTGATGACATGGCTTTAAATTAAGATGACATGGCATAAAACAATTACATGGCAATGAGGTGGACATATCTTGATTAATCTCGTGTCATGCCTCTGTTATATATAATGTATATATATATATATATATATATATATATATATATATATATATAGAGAGAGAGAGAGAGAGAGGGAGAGATGTGATATTATGAGAAAGGTCCTTATTATGAAAAGGCTAGGAAGGAATGTGGGGTGACATGTGTCACCGATAAGGTTTTAAAGGTACCATTTGAGGGGTCGTTTTAGCCCTTATTTGATCACTTTGTATCTGTTATTGCTTAATATCGTTCATTTTCACTTTTAGGTCTCTTGAAGGCAAAATCTTTGGAATGGCACTTATTTGGACGAAAAGGCGAATATCTGAAGAAAATGGCCAAATTCAAAATCGAGACACTCAAAGTCTGAAAATAGAAAGCGACGGCGTCCATTGCTTAATCTATGACGCCGTCGTGGGATTTTGTGACGGTCGGAAGACAAAACTCGTATTTTCAAGAGGCGTCGGGCTTTAAAAGAGTAGACCGTCGCAACTCGGACGGCCTAGATGTGACCCAGACGGCGTCGGAAAGCGAAGAGGGGCGTCACGGGCATAAGGTGACGCCGTCGCAAGGTTAACGTGGCCAAGGCGAAATCCTAATGACGGCGACACGATGGTGTCCTGAAACATAAGGTGGCGCGTCGCATATGTAATCTTATATATAGAATCCGAATTTTTAGGTTTTGGGAGAGTCTTTTGGGTGAAAACCTAAAACCGAACCTAAGGTG
Source organism: Chrysanthemum lavandulifolium (assembly GCA_022545495.1). Classification (NCBI taxonomy): domain Eukaryota; kingdom Viridiplantae; phylum Streptophyta; class Magnoliopsida; order Asterales; family Asteraceae; genus Chrysanthemum; species Chrysanthemum lavandulifolium. The sequence goes on from CM040239.1 coordinate 90,456,743, forward strand.
TCTTATACAGTGTTGTAGGGTTCTAAACCCTATTTTACATCAAGATAAGTATTTACTTCATCAATTCAATTATGTCTTTGATTATTTGTGTGTATGCTTGCATGTTCTCCATGTCCGGCTAATTTATTTGTGTATTTGCTTAGGAAGTATGAAACTTAATTATTGAATATTGATTGGTTGTTTCTTATCTTACTTGATTAATGATCTAGTAGTGCAATAGGTCATTCGTTGTGTACTTAATGCTTGATTCATCTTTGTGAACCTTAGAATATGATTACCTGAGTAGTCGTAGGCTAAACCATCCGAAGAGTGCCTTAGAGTAAGAGTTTATCATCCCTAGTGGGTTTTGTAGATGAGACCCTTTGGTAAGTTCAAAGAGTTAGGGAGAAACGCATACCCTACAACTTTAGACACACAACGCAACTAAGAATAAAGACGTGACAACTCAACCATCAATCGGAGATAATTAAGGAGTAGTAAAACCTAAGTAAACACATCTTTAAACTATCATACGAGTACACATAAATTAGACATAGACTCCCACAACCTTAGTTTAGATAATTAGATAATAGTAGAGTAATCGGTAGAAATACCAACCCTCCAAATCCAATACCCGAGATTCGTACCTTTCAATTTCATAAAATATAAAATACAAAAATAATCTTCCTCAACCTCAACCTTAGCGTAGTAACTTCTCACTAGCATTCCTATTCCCCAGAGAACGATATCAATACCCGTGGTTTACCCTAATTACTACACTACAACGATTAGGTTCACTTTGCCTAAGGTGTTATAAAACTTGCTCGAAGAAAAGGAAGTTTCTTTGACCCCGAACACGCGTGTGGCGTTATCAAGTTTTAGGCGCGGCGGAATAGAATAGCTAGTTAGTAGTCCACCTCGTTTAGGTTTCTTTGCTTGATTCCTATCATGTAAATTTTTCTCATTTTTAGCTTTCTCTTAGTCTATCCCCTTCTTCGTGACCTTTTTCGTAACCCCATCACTTTTCATCATGGAGGATGATAACCAACCACCACTCATCAACCCACCACCAAATGACCGCTAAGAGCCCGTACTCTTGGTGAATACGCAAGACCAAGCCACCTAGGCTATAGGAACACCATTGAGCTTCCCGACCAAGCCCAAACTACGGCCTGCGATCCGACACCATCCGGTTGGTGCAAAGCGGATGTGCATTTCATGGACTTCGTTCGAAGATCAATCGACATCGAGGATTTCCTCAAAATTGTCGATTCCATCGACCTTGATGCTACTACTCGGGAGACCACGCTGCGTCTCTTCCAATTCTCTCTACGGGACCAAGCTAGTAATTGGCTTGAGCGACTTCCGCCGGCTCCATCTCAAGTTGGGATGATCTTACCTCTCGCTTCCTTGCTCCATTTTTCCCATCGGGGAGAACCACTAAGCTTAGGAATGACATCTTGATGTTCCAACAACGTCAAGGTGAATCTCTCTGAAGCATGGACCCGATTCAAGGACTTACTTCATAAAGTCCCTCATCACGGCATTGATCTTTGGATCCAATTCCAAATCTTTTATGATCATGTCAACTTCCCCACTAAGCGATCTATTGACCAAGCGGCCGGTGGAAAACTTAGTGATCTCACCGCGGAAGAATCATGGGATATCATAGAGGACCTTGCCCTCTACGATAACGAAAGTTGGGATGACCCCCGTGAGCTACCTAAAACCGTCAAGGCAATCTCCTTGCCTTCCATCAACTCACAACCTTTCGACCGTAGGATGATCGAACTTGAAGATCAAGTTAACTTCCTCATGAGTTCTTACGAAAATCCTAAGTCTTCACACCATATGAACAAAGTTTCTTCCTCGTGCGAGCGTTTTGTGATCCTCATAACACGCGACTAGCACCCGATCCCGAACATGCTTCCGTTGACTACGCATCCGCGAGTATTAATGGAGCGGGGAAGATTCCTACAATACCGGACCTAGGAATTTCAATGAAACCCGTGAGGCATGGAAAAGCAAGCCCGACTTTACTAGGGACAAAGCAAAGAATTCACCTCCAATGATTTCTCATGGCCCCCACCTAACGGTCCTAACCAACAAAATGTCGAAGGGATGCTGCAAAACCTAGTTACATTCCAATAAACCCAAATGGCTAAGCTCTCGGACCGCTTTGACCATCAACAAGCCGAGATGGATAGGAAAATAGAAAACCTTTTGAAAGCCATAACTAATAGTGATAAGAAGGTTAGTGCTATCTCAACTCCCGAGCCTTCAGGTATAGAGATTAAGGATCCAAGCAAGCTAATTAAGCACGTCCAATTCGTCAATACCATCGCCTTAGTGAAACCGGATAGAACGGATGACGAAGAAGACCAAACACTTGTGGATGATGAAACACCGAGGAAGTAGATGAAGTAGACATTGACTATTTCAACAAATTTCCTACGAAGAGGAACTATCCGCCACCTCACTTAGTGCGTGACCTCCGTCACATGTATGTTAGGAAAAGCCCTAGAATCAAGTTTGGGAACCCTTGGAATCTTAACATACCATGTTGCATAGGACACCTTTTTGGCAAAGGCCTACATTGATCGCAAATCCCCAATTAACATAATGACTAGCACCTACTACAATTGGATAATGAAGAAGCTTATCCCAACTAGGCTAGACCCCGATAATCCTAGTGATAAGTGCAATTTTCTTGCTAGAGTTAAGTGATTGCCCGTCTATGTAGGTAGTTTCACGTTCCCTACGGACTTCATAATTGTGGATGATATTAGCACAGCCATAGACCCTAGCTTGTCCCACATTATTCTAGGAAAACCTTTCATAGAAAGCACCGGGATGACCTATGACCCCTCGTTAGGAGTAGTGCGATTCAAGGATGAGACCGACGACATAGCTTACCAAATGCCATTTAAGATTGAGAAGTTTTCATCACTCTCTAATGATGAAAAGGAACTAAAACTGTCGGTCTATTACAGGAATGATGAGGATAAGGGAAAGGGAGTAGATTATGTTATGGCTAAGATTTTCGGGTTCTATAAAGATTGTTTGAACTTAGGACCAAAATATAGGACCGAGTGGGGAGAGGACGAACTCTTAGAGAGTTGCATCGTAGGACACTTCTACAACATGGAATCCCCCGATAGAGACCGTCAAGAGGGCGGTGATGCAAAAACGTAGGAGCACGACTTCGAGTCTAGCTACAAGACTCTTAAATAAAGAAAAACGCTTCGTGGGAGGCAACCCATGCTTAATTGTTTGCTTGTTAGTGTCATGTATCTTTTATTAATTGTTTATCCTCATGTTTAAATTTGTGAAAATGCTTTATTTTGTTTTTAACCTCGTCTTAATTGCATATAAAGGTATTTTACATAAGGGATAAGTGTAGGGAGGATTACACACGTTTTCAAAAGAAACGTAAACATGAGAATAACAATTAACTAAAAGATATATATGTTTGTTTGTTCGAGTCAAATGCTTGTATCGATTCATAATGGATGTTTTGCGAAAATTTTCCATTCTAAAGATGTAAATTTTCCGAATTTTTCCAAAAATCGCGGACCGGTTTTGTCGGGATAACTGACGGCGTCAGATTGCAACTGACGACGTCGGGAAGGAGTAAAACATCGATTACTTTTCTCGTTTTACGAGCTACTTATAAATTTTGGAATTTTCGGTCTTAATTTTCTTAGAAATTCAGAACATCCATTCCACAAGCATTATATCCTAGTTTAAATCGAGTCTTATATATATTATTACCACGATTTTCTGTGAAGGTTTCGTTTGTTTTCTTCAAGTGTGCGAGGTTTAGTTTGTCAAGAAGAAGTTACATAAGACCGGAAGGAGCTTTTCACGCAATAATTCTTCTTGAAAAGTTTAACCACCACTTTACATGGATCCTACCGAGCTAATCGGGGAGTATTAGTTTCTTTCGTTTTAATTACCTTCCATTATCATAACTTTGATACTTTCGGGAACATTGGGGACAATGTTAAGTTTAAGTGTAGGGAGGGAAAATAAAGCGGAACTTTGAAATTATGCTTATCCTTGACTATTTGCTTTGTCCAATTGTGATTGTGTAATAAACCATGAGAAAATGTCGGTTAGGGTAATTTTGGCACCAAATTTAAAATTTTTCATGACATATAGGAGTGGGCCATTAGTCTTAACAAAAGCGTCGATGGATAGGAAGTTGCATGACTAGCACAAAACCCTTTACCACCCAAATTCCACCCAAATGTGAGGATCACCCTTAGATAAGTAGGAATTAAAGCATTCATCTTCAATGCTTAGAGTGTGAACCGGTAGTATATTAGATTCTAGAACTTGTTTTGTGATGCATTTCGAGATCGCAAGTGAGGCTACACTTGTGTAGTTAGGAATAACTAAATGATAAGAGGCATTAGGATAAACCCTTTTTGATACCCGTAATATAATTACTTCTTCCACATCGATTGAGTAATTCCCCACACCTTTGTGTTGTACTCATCTTTAGTACACGATACCCCTAGTTAACCCCTCGAGCCTATCCTTTTCGCGGTTCTCGTGATGTTTCGGTTTTCCGAATATCAATGAAAACATTGTTTACACCTCACCCCAAATATCTGACCAAATCGCCTTAGCCTACCCTATATGCACTCACTTTTAGTGCATTATTGTTATCACCAAAACCCTTAGTTCAATTATCGGTTGCTTGCATGAGTTGCTAAGTCGAGTCATATCCCTTGTATACGCTTTTGGGACGATTAGGATTCATGGGAAAAGTTAAAGTTTGTGAAATGACGGGAAGGGAACGTTAAATTCAAATTCCTTTGTTTGCATAATAATGTACCCCAAGTGTTTTGATCTTTTCAATTCGGGTCAAATTAGTGTTAGAGTAATAAAACTCAAGTGTAGGGATGTGCCTATAAATCCCTATCATTTGATGTTACCATAGAGGATGGTAGAGTAAAAGTGTATGAAAAAAAATCGAAAAAAATAGAAAAAGAAAAAATATAGAGTAAAAAAAAAAAAAAAAAAAAAAAAGCAGGCTACCATCCTACATATATCCTTTAAATTTATGTTTGTTTGTTTCGTTGCCTAGAGTTTTAGAGTGTCGAGTCTTGGCTTAGCAACGCCATTCTTCGTATGCTTGTAACATAGAGATTTTGACTTGCCACCACTAAATAGCCTATCCCACCAAACCTTTATTTCCTACCGTAAGCCTAACATTACAACCCTTTAAAAGACCTCTTTGATAGTCTTTCCTAGGTGCTTACGCCAAAGCGATGGAGATTTGATCTATTCTCAAGCCTATGGTAATCTATGTACTAGGATTGGTTAATGAGTGTTTATCTTCCATTTCCTATTTGTTATATTTCATATATACACCGAGAGAGATGTGAGTATCCAAACACCCATGTGAGGTGCTAGTATGTAATTTTCGTGCTTTTATGACTTTTATGGGGCTTATATGTGTTGTGGACCGTTTTGAATCAATGCTTCATGACCCCTAACTTATAAATTAATTGGCTAAAAGCACATTTGCTTGAGGACAAGCAAATACCAAGTCTAGGGATATTTGATAAGGTTTTAAAGGTACCATTTTGAGGGTCGTTTTAGCCCTTATTTGATCACTTTTGTATCCGTTATTGCTTAATATCGTTCCTTTTCACTTTTTAGGTCTCTTGAAGGCAAAATGTTGGAATGGCACTTATTTGGACGAAAAGGCGAATATCTGAAGAAAATGGCCAAAGTCAAAATCGAGACACTCAAAGTGCTTGAAAATAGAAGGCGACGGCGTCATCGCTTAATCTATGACGCCGTCGTGGGATTTTGTGACGGTCGAGAAGACAAAACTCGTATTTTCAAGAGGCAGGCCGGGCTTTAAAAGAGTAGACCGTCGCAACTCGGATGGCCTAGATGTGACCCGGGCGTCGTCGGTCAAGAGGGCGGCGTCACGGGCATAAGGTGGCCGTCGCAAGGTTAACGTGGCCAAGGCGAAACCCTAATGACGGCGACACGGCGGCGTCCACGAAACATAAGGTGGCCGTCGCATATGTAATCTTATATATAGAATCCGAATTTTTCAGTTTTGGGAGAGTCTTTTGGGAGTGAAAACCTAAAACCGAACCTAAGGTGTCTTGTACAGTATTTTAGGGTTCTAAACCCTATTTTACATCAAGATAAGTATTTACTTCATCAATTCAATTATGTCTTTGATTATTTGTGTGTATGCTTGCATGTTCTCCATGTCCGGCTAATTTATTTGTGTGTTTGCTTAGGAAGTATGAAACTTAATTATTGAATATTGATTGGTTGTTTCTTATCTTAGTTGATTAATGATCTAGTAGTGCAATAGGTCATTCGTTGTGTACTTAATGCTTGATTCATCTTTGTGAACCTTAGAATATGATTACACGAGTAGTCGTAGGCTAAACCATCCGAAGCGCCTTAAAGTAAGAGTTTATCATCCCTAGTGGGTTTTGTAGAGCGAGACCCTTTGGTAAGTTCAAAGAGTTGGGAGAAACGCATACCCTACAACTTTAGACATACAACGCAACTAAGAATAAGGACGTGACAACTCAACCATCAATAGGAGATAATTAAGGAGTAGTAAAACCTAAGTAAACACATGTTTAAACTATCATACGAGTACACATAAATTAGACATAGACTCCCACAATCTTAGTTTAGATAGTTAGATAATAGTAGAGTAATCGGTAGAAATACCAACCCCCCAAATCCAATACCCGAGATTCGTACCTTTCAATTTCATAAAATATAAAAATACAAAAAATAATCTTCCTCAACCTCAACCTTAGCGTAGTAACTTCTCACTATCATTCCTATTCCCCTAGAGAATGATATCAATACCCGTGGCTTACCCTAATTACTACACTACAACGATTAGGTTCACTGCCTAAGGTGTTATAAAACTTGCTCGAAGAAAAGGAAGTTTCCTTGACCCCGAACGACGCGTGTAGCGTTATCATCACCCAATGCCACATCACCCCCCACCCCTCGCGAAAATAGTTTTTTCCCGTCAAAATTTTTTTTCTGGGCAAACAAATTTTTTCCGCCAAAATTTATTACTGTATCACAGTTATAAAGTTACTGCATCATAATTATAATTTTGATGCAGTAACTTATAACCTTAATGTACTAAAATCATGATTGTAATGCAATAACTTTATAACTGCAATGCAATAACTTGTAACTTTAATGCACTAATAAGTTTTGGTGCATCTTTATTATAAGTTACTACATCATAATTAATAGTTAAGTGCATCAACTGTAATGCATGATGCAATAACTTATAACCTTGATGCACTAAAATCATAATTGTGATGCAGTAACTTATAACTTTAATGTACTAACAAGTTTTGGTGCATCTTTATTATAAGTTATTGCATCATAGTTAATAGTTAAGTGCATCAACTATGATGCATGATGCAGTAACTTATAACCTTGATTCACTAAAATCATAAATGTGATGCAGTTACTTATAACCTTAATGCACTAAAATCATGATTGTGATGCAGTAACTTTATAACTGTGATGCAGTAATAAATTTTAGCGAGAAAAATTTTTTTGGCGGGATTTTTTTTCTGCGGGGGGTGTGGGTGGGATGGGTGTATGATGTGGCAAGGTGACACATGTCACCTCCACGTTCCTTCCTACCCTTCTTATTATAAGAAACTTTTTATTGTATCCCTTGAAAGCATCCAAAACCGGCCCTCATTTATAGCATTCCAAAACTTGCTTTTTAAACTTGTAAACTATATGCTTCCTAAACTAAGCAAGTCTTGAACCTAGCATCTAAGTCGCAAGTATTGAAGACCAAACCTTCTCCTCTCCCTTTCATCTACAAAACACAAGATAATCTTATGACTTCCATTATCATTTTCGATTTTACACATTCTTGTGACACCAAAAAGCTTCTTTGACTCTTCCTAAAATGCTACTATAAAAAGACTCAACTAACAATTCATTCTCACACCAAAAGCACAAAACCCACTCACTCCTTCCTCTACAATCTTCGACATTAAAAAAGGGTCTCACAAGGGTGTTTTAGTGTTTTGTTAAAGGTTTACATAAAAAGGTTTGCAAAAAGCTAGGGTTTGGAACTGATAATTAGGGTTTACTAAGTATTCTTAGGTAGTTTTTGTGCATCTTTTGACCACCAACACACTACCATTCTTGTAAGTGTACTATAAAACTTTATTTTACTCATATTAAACATATCATGCATTATTTTGTATCATCTTTTTAGATTTGTAATGTTGAGAATTGATTTAAACTTAGTTGTTAAAATCCTAAATCTGGACATAAAATGACCCGATTTGTTAGCTAGTTTTTACCACCTTAAATAACACTTTTGGATAAACTATTTTCACCTCAGTGTTTTACTATTTCTTAGGTTGATTCCACCCAAAATTGATAATTTTTGGAAATTTATTAGTATTTTTAAACATTTTCACGATAGCAATTGTCCAACAACTATAGCTGTTGGAGTCGGTGGCATATTTCACATATTTCAAGGATTTAAACTACAAACTAGAAGCTCTGGTTAGAATTTTTGGAAGGTAAGACATATGCATAACTCCATGAGTTATAATTTTAAAACTTTATTAAGAAATAAAGGAGTTATAGCCCTACGAAGTCGAGTGAAATTTATGAGTAAACCTACTATTTATATCCGTGACCTATAGAGTACCTTTAAGTGAATAAAACATAATTTTACTAAATGAGGCCATATTTTATTGAAAGTAGACACATAAACCTACGTTTAGGGCTTTGAATTAGCAAAATTAAGGGTTTTTGGAACCAAAAATGCGTTCTACTTGTTTTTTCGAAATGATTTGACTTGATAATTATTATAAAACTTCATTACAAGTTTATATGGGCGATAAAACTTTCTAAAACTCATATGAATATCAAACATATCATGTCATTCCTAAGGCGTCTTATTAAATTAGGTTGTGGTTAGGACATAAGTACATTACTCGTCTTGAATTACTCTAGGGTGAGAATACGTGCTCGTTTACTTAAATACAGTACTCGTTTTACTTATGGACACAAGTACTTAAACTTTATGTATTGACACTAAGTTACCACATTTGCCAAGAAGTGCCCACTAACATGAACCGTTAATTATGTAGTAAGCGCGAATGTTGTGAATAGATGTATTGCTAATGAAGTCCCACGTCCGGGTGTTGGTAGCTCTCACTTGACCGAATGTACTAGTTAAACGGACGCATTTCATTTGAGAAACTCTAGGGGTTGGGCAAAGCACCTACCGGGGAAACAAACAAACAAAATAACGTACACTTAAGGCTTAGGTTTCATAAGCTTAGTGCAATTGCAATAACTTTTCTGATATTGTATTCGTTACAATAATCACTAATACTTTTTATGATACTGTGAGTGAAGCAGTAGTCACTAAATCTTTTCATGATACTGTGAGTGAAGCAGTAGTCATCCAAATCTTGTGGTCCATACTACATTTACTTAACGTTAAACCTATGAACTCACCAACTTTATGTTTACCGTTTTAGCATGTTGTTAATACAAATAAACCATAAAAACGTTTATTTATATTTTACGATCTTCTAAGGTTTTGTCGATAACAAACGTAAAATCATTTTAACGAAATAAATAAAATACGTAAAAGCTTTGAGCCAATAGTTTACTAACAAACTTTTACTAAACATATAAAATCATCAAAATATGTTTAGTTAAATAAGTTATATAAAACCAAAAGCATTTTTATAAAGGGGATAGCTTGACTACAATTTTTGTAGCCAATTGGCTACAATACTTCATAAAAATACACTAGCAATGATTCAGGGACCCACAGAAAAGAATCAAGACCCATAAAAATAATCAGCGACCCACATTTTTAATACAGAATTGCAGCCAATTAGCTACAATTAATTGTAGCTAATATATTCCCTTTTATAAATCACTTACAAGTAATGTTGTTTACTTATACTTTATAAAAATGTATATGTGTTTAGTATAACTTGTAATGGGTTAATAATGGGTAAAAACCAAAGTTCATAACCCATGACCCAAGACCCATGATCCATTGACTATGTACAATGTATCTTGTTGGGTAAAAACCAAAGTTCATAACCCATACCCATGGAGCATGATTCATAACCCATGATCGATTGCATGAAGTCATATTGGATATTATCCATGATCCATGATCCAAGATCCATAACCCATTGACTAGGTACAATGTATCTTGTTAGGTATTTTTCATACAAAGTCAACGACCCATGGTCCATAACCCATAGCTCATAACCTGTGAAACAGTAGACAGTTTTTCCTATAAATAGTGAGTCATTTCTTTTTTGCTCACTAACCCTTTTAGACACATCTTCTCTTTATATTCTTACCTCTCTAACCTCATATCTAAAGGATCATTCTATGTATTTTTCTCTTTGTTTAATTCTCTAGGTTCCTCTTAAAGGCGAGATCACAACCTCTTGAAGACGTGCAAGCTCAAGGTCATGAGTTGCTAAGCTTCGTCATCATCAAGACCACTGAAGTGCATCTTGTTGATAGATCTTCTCTCCCTCCATTAGTGTGTCTAGTTGAAGGCATTGGTGTATAGTGCCTAAGGTGTACATTCGATATGGGGAGTCGATGTATATTTGTGTAGTTTGGGTTAAAGGATATTGATATCCTTTCAAGTGTTGTAAAAAGGAGTTTGTCTCTTTTGGGTTGTAGTGTTGGGTAGTAGTTCCTCCTTTGTAATGGAATTCGGTATCTAGCCTTGTACCGGATAAAGTATAGGCGACGTTGTAATAGGTTTGGTTCTACCTTGTGGAAGAACTCGGTGTCTAGCCTTGTACCAGATAAAGTGTAGGCGACGTTGTGAAGGCTTCTCCACCACATTAAGGAGCTTGTGTTGTGTAGTGCTCAGAAACTCTTGAGTTGGGTACTCGGGGAGTGGAGTAGGGCAAGGAAGGTGTTCTTATAGTCGAACCACTATAAATACTTGTGTTGTGGCTTTGTGTTCCTTTACTCTTTATCTCTTTGCATTAGTTATATACATGTCCATCTATCACTATCCAACACATGATCTAAATGGATTGACATAAGTCGATCTAAATACTTTAAAATGAAGTTTTAATCGGCAAAACTATTCAACCACCCCTTCTAGTTTTCCACACATGTATTTCTAAAGTTATATTGCATTAACTTGGATTTCATGGAGCATCTCACTAGTTCGCATTTTGTGGTTTCATCCTGACGAAAACTTATTGCATAACTTTACGTTTGATTGTGAACCAAAATATTCTTTATACTTTGTAAACTCTTCGGTTAAATCTTTGTAAAACTTTATTTCTTTAATCGAACGTGTATTTTCCAAAACGGCTCATATAGAGGTCGTTCGATGTAACTTGTGACTTTGTGCTATGAAGTCATGCCCCGGTTATTTTTTGCTACGATATTTTAGGGGTGTGACATTATTAGATTTGACATGATGTTAGAATATATGTATAGCTTCGGATATAGCCAAAGATTTCCACGATTATGAAATTCGGAATTGGATATGTATGTCGTGTACAAGTAGGAAAACGACTAAAAGTCGTACCACTTGTAACATTTTATATATTAATATGTTCATGTTTAAAAGTGCAAGTATTATTTCAGATTAGTTCTGTTTACTCATTAAGTCGCAAGGATTTACCGTTCTTAGTTTTATTTGTTGCAGGTTTGTAAGACGGGACCAAGCTATGTGTTATGTGGGGCGTAATGGGTTAAAATGGTGTAGTTTGCGGGTTAGGTAATGATCTTCTCATTTTCATCATTTGTTATCAGCTTGGAATGCCTCCCAGTAAGAGTCCTTTTGTAACAAGTTTGTACAAAGACTTATATGCATTTTTTTTAGCTGCAAGTTTAAAAGGGGCGTTTGGAATAAGCCTCTTTTATGTAGAAACTTACGCTTCCGTTTAAGAAACTCATGTACAGTTATTATTTATTTATTATAATTATGAAATATAATTCAGAGTTTACATGTTACTAGAAACGGTTTTGATAACATCAAATTATCACGAATATTAAGTGTCAATTTCCCCGATAATGCTTGTAATTTATATCATTTATATGGATTTACGCTTGTTTTCCATTATATTCCACTTTCGGGTAAATTACGAGCATTGGAGCTAAAGAGTACCATCTACAAATTGGAGAATTATTAAAGATTTATCATAGTATGCTCACTTTGAAGAAGTTACATTATAAAGTAACTCATCTCTCAATGAACCACATTACGCCGTAACTAAAGCGTGACTCGAAAGCCAACTTATCGAATAAAGATTACGGCGTAACTCTATCAAAAGATTACGCTTGTTTTCGTAACTATATTAGGTCAAATGAGGTTCCGCTCACTTTGATAACTACGCCGTAACTCGTGCATAAACTACTCGTAAAGCCAACTCATCGAAGTAACCAAGAATTATTGAAGATACGGCCGCTAATAATTACGCCGTAACCACTTCTAAGGTTACGCCGTAACCCCGTAACAGATCTAGTGCAATTTATGAAGAAATAGATGATTACTGGTAACTATTTTATTAGTTACGCCGTAACCAAGATCCGCCTATAAATACCCCACGATTTCCAACATTTCAAAGCATCCCATTTCACACACCACAACCAAAGAACGTGGGAAGAAGCCAAAGGCGGTCTAGAGGAGCATACGGAGCTATCTCCAGGAGAAATCACTCCCTACGATAAGCATTAGCATTTTATCTTTTCTTTACTTTCGATTCATGTATTTCGTAACATTAAATATTGAATTGATTTGTATGGTTAATATGAGCTGCTAAGCACCTCTTGGTGTTGGCCTAGTTATGATTCCTTAATTGTTTTGTTTGCGTTTACATTACTTCCGTATAATTATTTCTAAGTGTATGCATGCATAGTTTATTGGTAGCTACCCTTGTTTTGGTAGTTTTGAATGGCGGTAGAGGCTAGTTGCTTAGGAGATATGACCAACTGACCCTAAGTGAGTAGATTGAGATGGGAAGGGTAAGATATGACCAACTGACGACCCTTTCTACTTGTGCGATTTGACCAACTGATCACCTACCGTTTGGATGAACTTAAGAATTAGGGGTGAGTGTTTAAGTTGCTAACGCCCGGTACTCACTATTATAAGTCTAGCATGTAGCGGAACTTAATGACTCGGCTTAGGGGACCGGGAACAAGCGGACTTATGAAGGGACACGACTTCTCCGGTGGTGGCATCTTTCTTTGATAGGTTAGGGCGAATTGACCAAATGTTGTCCTCTCGACTTTGACCCCACCTGAAGTAATTAGAAGTAATTAGACGTAGACATTACTAGCTAGGATGAATAACTAGGTTAGCACCACTCTCCTCTATTGATTACACCTTTGCCTTTATTTGCTTTATTAGTTAATTAATTAAATCATATTAAAATCTGTGACACCTAGACTTAGTATTAATCCAACACACATAGCTCTTGGGACGACCTCGGTTTTACCGAATACTACACTACACACGACCGGGTACACTGCCCGTTAGTGCATTAGGGTAGACCATAGGTATAACGAGACATTATAAATATTAAAACCTGGTCAGTAAAACTTGCATCAAGTTTTTGGCGCTTGCCGGGGAGTTATATTAGGATTGCTATTAAGTCTTTCATTTTCGTTTTGTTTTAAAATTTTCTCAAATTCTCACGATCACTTTTCAAGTTTTCAGGTACCATGGAAGTTGTTAACATTGATGACCTCACTCTTGAGGAATATTTGGCGTTGACAAGAGCAGAACAAGGGCCGGGTCTCGTAAGACCGGCAATTGGAGTGATGTCCGTTTTGAAATTAAAGACCAATTTATGAGGAGCTTCGTGCTAACCCTTTTTCGGAAAAAGGACGAAGATGCGTATGAGCACGTTGAAAATGTCTTATACATCGCAAGCCTTTTCAACATTCGGTGTGTCTCATGACGCTTGTTATGCTAAGGGTATTCCCATGACTCTTCTCAAATTTGCGGAAGATGGATTGAAAGATTGCCCCGGGGCAGTTAATACTGGGCTCTACTAAAGAAGCACTTCATTCAGAGGTATTGTCCTCCGTTGAAGATTTCTAACCAGCTCTTGGAGATCCATAATTTCAAGCAAGAAGACGATGAAATGTTGTATCAGGCCTGGGATAGATACAATGATCTCCTTTACAAATGTCCTACACATGATCTGAACAACCAGCAAAATGTCAAAATCTTCTACAAAGGGATCAACGTGACTACAAGACAGATGATGGACTATCAAGGACCGATCCCGAACATGACTCCTAATTTAGCAATTGAAGCCATTCAAAAAATGGCTGATCACTCCAATAAATGGCACGATGGAGGAAGCAAAAGAAACCAAGGCGGAAGTTTTGATGGAATTGCGGCCATAACTAACAAGCAAGAGAATCTAGGACGAGATATGCTAAAAATCAAAGAAACTATTCACGCCATCCAAGTTGGTTGTGAAAGCTGTGGGGGAGGACATTTGACTAAAAATTGTCCTAACATTAACGAAGAAAACAGAATCGAGGAAGCTAAATATGGAGAAAATCGACCATTTTACGGGGATAATCGTAATGGCTATCATGGAGGACCCCCACCATATTATGAGCGTAGTGAAAGAAGAACTAACTTGGAGGATATAATTAACAAGTACCTTGTGGAATCAACTAAGAGACAGAAAGAACAAGAAGAATGGCTAAAAAACTTCCAAGATAATACAAATAAAAGCCTTTCTAGCCATGACGTATCACTAAAGAACTTGGAAACTATGATAGGGAAGCTTGGCGACGAGGTACAAAAAAGACATGAGGCCCAAAAGAACAAATCAACAGTATGCAAAGCCATATTTTCTGAAATAACAAATCCACCGATGAGTCTAATAGAAACGATGATGCCAAAGGGAGAAGAGATTTACGCCATAACCAAACATCAGAGTTACGGCGTAACCATGATACAAGCAATAACGAGTCTACCAAAATTGACGACTCTAGAAGGAAGACTCATTGGTGTAAGGCTATAGCAATTGATGATGGAGAGTGTTACAGCCTACGGGCATCTTGCGACCCTCGAAAGGCCTGTGATGGAGGAGTTGATAATGAGAGAGTTAATGATGACAGATATATGTGGACTACATTTAACGATGAAGAAAGATTAGCAAAGTTCTCGATTAATGAAGTGTAAGGACCACCTATCAAGCATTGTCGCAGACCCTTCTAATCATGGAAGGTGAATTCACACAATCATGGCCGACTTGCAACCCTTTTCGTGAGTATTGCAACGGAGGGGGCAATGTGAAGAACGAAGTTTGGATATGCCCACATGAATCGGGAAGACATGACGTTGATTTTGGGGACCTATCATTCAGAGATTGGTACTCAGTAAGGTTCGGTGACGCAATAATTAATTCGGTCTTATTGAGAAATCTAGAGCTCAAATATGAAAAACATATTCTTCAAGGAAATACCATTAAGCCTCTCAACGATATTCCTTCTGGCAACAACGATGACGAAGGAACTCAAAGTCATTGGTGTGAGCAAATTAAAACCACTGACGGAAATGTTTGGGCTTCCTGCAACCCTTTTGATTATGAATGTGACGGGGGAAGCAGCATTGAGAGAGCTGGGGAAGACGAGTTCCTATGGACCTCGACTAATGACTCGGAAAAGAACGGAATTGCCTTGGCGGATGATTTAGGATTCGACGATTGGGTCGAATCAAATACGGAAAAATAAACACGCTAACTAAGGAGAAAATGCGGAATGGGTGTATGAGTAAAGATCAACCAAACAACGAAGTTCCAAATGGAGAATCGGATAATGACACTAAGGATTCATCGAGGAAGGAAAAAGAGGAATGCAAACAAATGCTCGTGGAAAATTTACTCGACGATAACCTTTTAAAGATACCAATTCGACGATGATGATTTTGATTACCTCGAGCTACAAGGTGAAGATGGATTCATTGACCCCGATGATGAAGCACATGAGAAAAGAAGATGCAAACTACTTGGCATTCCGTATAAGAGGCCGCCACCAATTATAGCCGAAAATATGAGTTCACTCGATACCACTTAGGACGGAGGAAAAATTTTGCAAAATTCGGAAGATCGAGACTAAAGAATACCTCCGCACCGCCACAAATGTCGCTTGGGTCGGACATAACTTAATGAAGGACATGGAGGAAGTTGGCCAAGTTCAAAGGCCACCATAAAGCCCCGAGGCTCGAGTCTAACTTAAAGACTCAGAAATAAAGAAAAGTGCTCTTTCGAGACAACCCGAATTATCCCTTTCTTTTATTTTATTTCCATTTCTGTTGGGTTTTGTGTTTTAACCATTTTGCGGAAGCGAAGAGTGATTGTTCTTTGCAACATCTTGATCGACTATAGTTACGGCGTAACTCATCTCGGTGGTTATGCCGTAACAAACCCCTTGCAGCAAATTTCGGCTGCATTACCAATTACGGCGTAATCCCATCTTAGTGGTTACGCCGTAGCTACACTCTTGCAGCGTATGCTAGGTTTTGCCTAGTTACGGCGTAACTCCTTATAAGAGTTACGACGTAACTATCCTCTGCATTACTTCTTTCATTTTAAACACAATAACCTTGTATTAGTATTTTAAATGAACTTTGTGGGTGTGTTCCCTGTAAACCCTCACGAGACTTCACTCGTCCACTTGGGACACCAAGTGGTTTAAAAGGCTTGTTGCATATGCTAAATGCAACCGTGATTCCTACGAAAGTGAGTTAGGTTTGTTTTTCATTTTCATTTTTTTTTTAGAATTATGCTTGTCGGTAGTGTGATTTCGTGGATTGAAGTTTGCTCATGGATGCTTATCTGAAGGCACGACTCTTTTCGTGGGCCTTCTTTCTTTTTGGAGCAAATTTCGGGAAGTTCTCGCTCTAATTCTACTTTTCTCTTCACCTTTATTTAACGCTTAGTACAAAGGGACTTTGTACAATTCAAGTGGGGGCGGGAGTAGAATTGTCTCTTGAACTTTATTTTGCCCTCGTTTTCTAGTTTATTTTGAAAAATTATGCCATTTTAAAATTTTGACATGTTTTTCTTAACCTAACTAGATTAGACCTTAGCCGAGCACATACAACCCTTGATATTATATGGTGAGATTAGCCTTATCCGTTTCCAATATTTTACCCCAAATCCACCAAATTATGAGTGTCTTGGGTAGCTTGTAAACTTTAGAACTTGGCCTTTGCATCATTTCGAGACCATAGGCAAGGTATGTTGAGTTAGCTCGATGTATTTGGACTTTTCAGTTTAAGAAGGCAGTATTATAGGATTATCACCCAAATAGCCTACCATTGTGTGTCTATCGATTAGTCACCTCGACTTCTCGACCCCCATGTGAAACCCTTTTGTTGCACTCACCTTTAGTGCAAGATACCCCTAGATACACCCATCTGAGCCATTCCTTTCATTTTGTTAACCCAATATATTGTTTCGATACACCTATACACCTTAGCCTACCCTGTAGTCTTTATTTGTGATTGGGAAGTCATCATTTGCCTAAGTTCAAGGTTCAAGTGGAAAGGTTCGGGAATCACGCTTTCGTCGATGACATATTCTTAAAGATCATTGAAGACCCCAATTCCCATTGTTCATCTCAAGTGGGGGATGTTATGTTTAGTTGTTATTTATGTTTATGTGGAAAAAAAATATATATGTTATTTAGTTTATTATAAAGTGCAAAGTTATAAGCACTATGTTATGAGCTTTATATAGATTTAGTATCGAGGAGGCCACCTAGGTCACATTCGAAGATTGGAGTTGGTTAGTGTGCCAAGAGTTGGAGAAAAGGTAGTGTGCCCATCATGACGTCCTCTAATGACACATCTACCTAGTATTTCATGATCCGGTTTCTTAACTTCAAAGCTTGAACTTTGGGCGGATGGTAAGTGGTGATGACTTGGTTATAGATTTAGACTATCTGCTTGATTTTTATTTTACACCATTTATATATCCCATGTCTTATCCTACCCTTTAGTCATGAAGCGTGTCTAGGTGATGCAGCGAGCAATCTTTGGTGTCTTGGCCATGGATTTGGTCATGTACCATTGGTTTTGTCCACTTCGCCGTGACATGTTAGTAATGACAAGTCACCCTTAACCTTTGTCGTGTCTACTCATATTGCCTTCGAAATTGTTTAGCCCTTAACTCTAGTGGTGGAGATTTGTGTAACCGCCAAGCTTATGATAGAATACATGCTATGACTGTGCAATTGAGTGATCACCCCAAAATTGACACTTAGAATAGTTGAGAGATTTGAGTGTTTCGTTCCCATTTCGTGAGGTGTTCGGCTTTGTTTTATTCTAGCATAAGGGATTTGTAAACTTATATTTTCCAAGTAATGGGAGATATCTTTTTAGGAATCTTTCTAATAAGGTCTACTTGAGGGCAAGTAGAGTTCAAGTGGGGGGATATTTGATAACATCAAATTATCCTTAATATTAAGTGTCAATTTCCCCCGATAATGCTTGTAATTAATATCATTTATATGGATTTACACTTGTTTTCCATTATATTCCACTTTCAGGTAAATTACGAGCATTGGAGCTAAAGAGACGCGGAATTGGAGAATTATTAAAGATTTATCATAGTATGCTCACTTTGAAGAAGTTACGGCGTAACTCATCTCTCACATTACGCCGTAACTAAAGCGTGACTCAGAAAGCCAACTCATCAGAAGATTACGGCGTAACTCTCCCAAAAGATTACGACGTAACTATATTAGGTCAAATGAGGTTCCGCGCCACTAATAATTACACCGTAACTCGTGCATAAACTACGGCGTAACCAAGAATTATTGAAGATACGGCGTAACCACTTCTAAGGTTACGCCGTAACCAGCAGATCTAGTGCAATTTACGAAGAAATAGATGATTACGGCGTAACTATTTTATTAGTTACGTCGTAACCAAGATCTGGCCTATAAATACCCCACGATTTCCAGCATTTCAAAGCATCCCATTTCACACACCACAACCAAAGAACGTGGGAAGAAGCCAAAGGCAGGTCTAGAGGAGCATACGGAGCTATCTCCAAGGGAGAAATCACTCCCCTACGATAAGCATTAGCATTTTATCTTTTCTTTACTTTCGATTCATGTATTTCGTAACATTAAATATTGAATTGATTTGTATGGTTAATATGAGCGGCTAAGCACCTCTTGGTCCTGGCCTAGTTATGATTCCTTAATTGTTTTGTTTGCGTTTACATTACTTCCATATAATTATTTCTAAGTGTATGCATGCATAGTTTATTGGTAGCTACCCTTGTTTTGGTAGTTTTGAATGGCGGTGAGGCTAGTTGCTTAGGAGATATGACCAACTGACCCTAAGTGAGTAGGCGAGACGGGAAGGGTAAGATATGACCAATGACGACCCTTTCTACTTGTGCGATTTGACCAACCGATCACCTACCGTTTGGATGAACTTAAGAATTAGGGGTGAGTGTTTAAGTTGCTAACGCCGGGCACTCACTATTATAAGTCTAGCATGTAGCGAAACTTAATGACTCGGCAGGGACCGGGAACAACTGGACTTATGAAGGACACGACTTCTCTAGTGGTGGCATCTTTCTTTGATAGGTTAGGCGAATTGACCAAATGTTGTCCTCTCGACTTTGACCCCACCAAGTAATTGGAAGTAATTAGACGTAGACATTACTAGCTAGGATGAATAACTAGGTTAGCACCACTCTCCTCTATTGATTACACCTTTGCCTTTATTTGCTTTATTAGTTAATTAATTAAATCATATTAAAATCATGACACCTAGACTTAGTATTAATCCAACACACATAGCTCTTGGGACGACCTCGGTGCATTTAACCATAGGTATAACGAGACATTATAATTACTACACTACACATGGAGGTATTGCCACTAGACTTCAACGTAGATGACGATTTAGATGCATTACCAAACGTATTAGCTCCCTTCTTAGGTTCAATAGTTGCCGCCTTTGGAACATATCTGAAATTATGTTTAACCGAAGGACCAACAAACTGACTTCCATTAGTAGCCTTGGTATTTCCTTTCTTCTTCTTCTTCTTACCCATCGTTTGGAAATCATCATTATTCTGCATCAAAGTAGGAGTAACAACATATGAAGTAGCAACAGTAGGAGGACTCGCCACCTGTTTAGAACATTGATCATGAGTGTGACCAAAAATATTGCATATATTACACCTAGGAGGCCTCCATTCATATTCAACACGGATAGTTCTTTAGTGAAACCCTCCCCAGTAAGTGAAGGGATACCAATAGTAACAACCTCCACGAGATCAGCCTCTAAATTGACCTCAATAAGACACCTAGCAAAGCTACTTCTACCCCACGAATCCTTACACATAGAGCTTGTGTAAGAATCAAGCATAACAATTTTACCAATAAAAGTAGCAATCAAACTAATCCCATCCTCTTCAAAAACTTGAATAGGAACATCATGCAATTTAACCCATACCGGGATGCTAGTCAATTCTTCCTTACGCAAACTAGTATCAGTAGACCATTTCTTAAGAATTATTGGAGATTTGCGTATCATCCAAGGACCACCTTCCAAAACAGCTTCTAAACCAACCTGTGTATCAAATTTAAAGAAAAAAAAGACTTTGGAGTTCATCATAATCCTTTTCAACCCATGTTTCGCCCAGTTATTCCTAGCATAATAATCATCAACTAGAAACTCAATCCTCTTTCCAATAAAGTAGCCATATAAAGTGTGTTCCAACCGGGAACTAAGCTTTTCAACCAATTTACGAGGAATTGAGATGTTAACACCTTCAAATACAGGTTCGGCAACAAGGGGACGAAAATTATTATCCCTCAAACCCGTAACTCCAGCATGGGATGTAGCATTAACAATGGTATCCGCGGCTTGGACAATAGGAGACTCATGAGTAGGTTTTGGAGACATAGTTTTAGCATTCATGTCAGCCTCAAAAGCCACCCACAAGCCACAAACAACGTCCATAATCGTCATACAAACATCACTTTCCAACTCATTCCACAACGAATAAGTACCAGCTTCACACCCCGCAGTGAATTCATCAATATCCTTAATTGTTTTCAACGACCCACCAAACATATCATCAATATAGTCATGCTTACTCATAATAGAGGACGCCACACCAGTGACATCCTTTGAAGGTTCAGTAAAACTTAAACTACCCTTACTTGTATGACCGGAGTCACAGAGGTCATAATAGGAGTAGAGTTACTCCTAGAAGCAATAACATTAGTATGAGTACCGGTAACTTCAGAAAACAAAGCATGAGCTTGAGTAGCCTTACTCCCAGGAGGAGTAGGAGACGAGATCCCAGCAGGAGTAGAGTTACTTGTTCCACCAGTAACATCAAAAGGAGAAGAGATCCCAGCAACATCATTAGATGGTTTTAACGGTAACCCATCTTCACCCACTAACACAAGTTTCCCCTCTAATAATTGCTTTTCAATGTCACGAATGTTACTAGCCAATGAACCATGATTAGGATTACCATACACATTAGACAACGGTGGAAAGGAACCACCATCAATATGTGCATTAAGTTCACCTAAATCAGTGTTACCCACAATATCTTTAACCACTGAACATAGAGGCCCAACATTCGACTCTCCCAAATTCAACATCACAACAATCAGTAAACCCTTAGACAAGTAAATCGCACTTAACAGAATCAAGAAGAATCATACGTCTACTCTTCAAACAGGACCGAGTAAAACCCTAGTTTAGAAACTAGGGTTTATATAAACTGAAGCGTACCAATGATTACGTAATGATTGCATGATGATACAAAAGTCCAATTAAGGTCGAAACCAAAACCCTAATATGTGATCGCAAGAACCCCACACAACACAAGAACCAATCGACTCAAAAGTAAACTAATGACAAACCTCGTAGTAGATCAAGATTCAACACAAGTGTATAATCGTTAATCAGTACCAAGAATATTAGAAGAACATATCAAGGATCGACAAGAAATTAAATTGATTTAGGGTAATAGGTTAAGCGTAGAAATCACCAGAGAGGGTTGGGAGAGGATAGTCAACACTCAGATATGTTATATCATATGAAATATATATGTAGTAATCAACACTTCGTAATAAGTAAATAAAATATATTTTTGAACATGTTTGTATCATTAATATTGTTTATTACACTTGTCCCATATAAATAAAAGATATAAATAAAAGAGTGCTTATAATGTATACATCTTGTAAAGTATATATTTATCAAAATGTTTGAATCATTAATATTTTTTATAACACTTGTCCCACATAGGTAGAAGATATAAATAAAAGAATGCTTATAATGTAAAGAAAACTTACATGTTTAAGCAATCATTTAGAGTTATCCATGAAAAGTATAATAATTAATATACTAATATATTAATCATTGAATTAGCACTTTGCACATTTGCATCATTTGTCTTTAAAAAATTGTCCCGACTTAAAAAAAAAACCGTTTTATACTTTTGTGGTTAATTTTATTGAAAATAATTCAAATTTTATTTAGATTGGTTCTCGAAACACTCTTACGATATAATAATAGTTTTGGAACTTTGTAGTTTTGCATCCATTTTAAAATCATATTCATTTATATATGCATTTTTGCATTAAAACTAAACTAATTGAAAAAGAAATAATAAATGAAGCATTAAAATGTTGTGGAAGATAAATTAGTAAAAGCTATGTATCGTGTACATTATGCATTAAAAATTGTAATGCTAAAAAAACACATTAATGACATCTTAAAAAAAATTAGGAGAAAGGGTGCTAAATGCTTTATAAGTAGTATAGATATGTGTAATATGTATAAAATCAAATAAATTATCACTTGTAAATTTACATCTTTGTATCATTTGTCTTAAAAAAATTGTCCCGACTTTTACAAAAAACCGTTTTTTACTTTTTGGTTAATTTTATTTAAAATAATTCAAAATTTATTTAGATTGGTTCTCGAAACACTCTTACGATATAATAATAGTTTTGGAACTTTGTAGTTTTGCATCCATTTTAAAATCATATTCATTTATATGTGCATTTTTGCATTAAAACTAAACTAATTCAAAAAGAAATAATAAATAAAGCATTAAAATGTTGTGGAAGATAAATTAGTAAAAGCTATGTATTATGTACATTATGCATTAAAAGTTGTAATGCTTAAAAAACACAATAATGACATCTTAAAAAAATTTAGGAGAGAGGGTGCTAAATGCTTTATAAGTAGTATACATATAGATAAACATTTTGTGTTAATAAGCCTATCTCTATTAGAGGGGAAGGTGTGGTCTCGTTATTATTCTTCGCCTTCCGACGTGGAGGCTCGCCGAGCCTCGCCGCCACACAGGCTGACCGAGCCTCGCCGTCCCTTCCCTCTTCGTGGTGACAACGAGCTGAATCTCTGACATAGGAAACGGATATATTTTATTTTCAAAAAAATATATCCGTTGCAAAACGAATACTTAAAAAAAACAAAAAAAAAAACAACTTACCACCCCTATAAATAACATATCACAACCACCATTTTTATCATCTTTATCTCCTCCATTTTCATCAACTTCCTATCTTTTCAGTTAAAAAAAATCTCACAATGTCTCAAAACCCAAATGACGGAGGGTATTTCACAAACCTACTAAATTCAAACCACCACAATACGGGTGTTCTTCAAACCCGTCTACCCCCTCCTCGCCAAATTCCAACCCGTCTCCACAAAAAATTTTTCTTAACCAACAATTTGTGTTTCAACAAGGATTCGCAAGTTACCCTTCCTGATGCTGGTTTTACTTTCCAGGTTTTAATATTTATATTGTCTCGTTATACCTATAGTCTACCCTAATGCACTAACGGCAGTGTACCCGGTCGTGTGTAGTGCAGTATTTCTGTAAAATCGAGGTCCTCCCAAAAGCTATGTGTGCGGATTTAAACTAAGTTTAGGTGTCACAGATTTTAATAGATTTTAAGGTTGAAATGATTAATTAACTACTAAAACAAGAAAATAAAGAAAGCAAATAGAGACGAGGGTTGTGATCAATAGGGGAAAAGTGTGCTAACCTAGTTATTCATCCTATCATGCTAAGTTCATGTTTAATTACTTCCAATTACTTCAAGTAGGGTTAAAAGTCGCTAGGACAATGTTTGGTCAGTTCGTCCTAACCTATCAGCAAAAGGGTCCAGTATAGATGTCAGGTGACCCGTCGAAAGTCCAGTTGTTCTTAGTCCCCTAAGCCAAGTCATTAAGTACCGCTACATGCAAGATTTGTAACAATGAGTGGCCTGGCGCTAGCATCTTAAACACTCATCCCTGACTTTTTAAGTTCATCCAAATGGTAGGTGATCAGTTGGTCAAATCGCACAAGCGAAGAAGGGTCGTCGCTGGTCATATCTTACCCTTCCCACTCGCCTACCTACTTAGGGTCATTGGTCATATCTCCTAAGTAACTAGCCACTACCGCCATTAAAAACCATCAAACAAGGGTAGCTACCAACAAACCACGCATGCATACACTAGAAATAATTATACGGAAGCAATGTAAACATAAACAAAGCAATTAAGGAATCATAAAAAGGCTAGCACCAGAGGTGCTTAGCTACTCATATTAACTAAAACAATCGATTCAATGTTTAACATTATGAAATACATGAATTGAATGTAAAGAAAATATAAAATGCTAATTCTTATCGTAGAGGAGGAGTGATTTCTCCTTTGGAGATGGCTCCGTATGCTCCCTAAGATCTACCTTCAACCATCTACTCACGTTCACTGATGTTGTATATGAAATGGGATAATTAGAAATGCTGGAATTTGAGTGGTATTTATAGGCCATATCTGTTTACGGCGTTGATCAGAATGTGAAAAAGTCTTTTTAGAGTTGCTGTGCCAATGGACCATTTCGACGTCGCTAGAGAAATCATCGGCACTGATTCCCAAGTCATCTTCTTCTTCAAAATTGACGAACACATCAAAATCTTTCCTTGAAGCTATCTCGCCAAGATTCGAACGAGTCTTCGAGGGGTCACTAAGAAACTCTTCCAATGCATCACCAAAATCGCCAATAGGGTCAATCGCGCAAACTTTTTGAGGGGTGGACAGAAGTTCATTAGGCCTAAATGTATCAACTTCCCCATTAGCTTCAAGAGTTAATTTTCGAGCGAAGACATCCACTTTGGCATTGGTAGTAGCGAGTATTGGTCTTCCTAAGATAATAGGTATCCTGTAGTCTTCGGGAATATCAAGAATCACGAAATTGACAGGGAAGAGAAATTTTTTTATCTTTACCAATACATTTTCAACGATTCCCAAGGGTGACTGCATGGATCGATCGGCCATTTCAATCTTCATTTTGGCTGGTTTTAGATTTCCGATACCCATACGTAGGAACATTGGACGAGCCATTATGCTTATGCTCGCTCCAAGATCGCAGTATGCTATACATATATGAGATTCCCAATCAAGCAAGGAGAGTGAAACAATCGGGATCTTTTTCCTTTTGGCGACTCATTTCTTAAAATCGCCGAACATCTCGTTAAGTTGAACCGTCTCATCGGAATCACTACTTAATTCCTGCAAAATATTGTTAGGGTCAGTTTTAATGGAATTAACAAGAGGGATGTTTACCGGGAGAGCTCCAATGTCAAGGAGTAAGAGTTTCTCTTTGCTGATTCTTCGTTTAACTTTCTCCGAAAAGGTAGTGGGCTCTTCAAAGATTGTTTCAACTGTGTTGACAACTTCTTCTTCATGTGCAACAAGGTAATCCGTGATGGCTTTCGAACATAAGTTCACATTCTTCTCCAAACCCTTTATCCGGTCTTCATGAGTCTTAAGAGAAGAGATTGTGTTTTCCACGAATGTTTTCATCATTTTTTCAATTCTCTCATCACGTTCTCTTGATTCCTTGATATGGTCAAGGATCCTTTTTCAAAGTCGCTTTCGGTCTTGGTCTCGATGCGTGCAAACAAAATAAGCTAATCACTCAAGCCCGCCACTTGTGAATGGCGGATCGTAATCGACTTAAACCGCTAAGCACGAACTCAATGAAGATCCGGGAGTATAGTGTTTCCCGGTCGTTATGTCCCAAATGAGCTATGCAATGGATTATCAAACGTAAAGTGATCGAGGAATTTGAACGAAAAAGGATTTGAATGATATTATAACTACGTGAAAAGCCAACAAATTACAACGGCTTAAATGCAAATTAAAGAGAATTAAAAGATAAAACTATTAAATAAACGTTATCACTATATTTAAATGATGTTTTTGTTTTTATAAAACAAAATGACTTAAATAAACTATTTTAACTAAAACTTAAACTTAAATTACCTAAAACGTGACTTAAAATGAAAACGAGCGTTATTTATAAAATTACGCGAATACATAAAGCAAAAACGTAAAATTTGTAAAATAAAAGTCCTACGAATGTAAAAAATGCTTTTCCTACATTCTAATTGACTAAAAATAATTTTAGGAAAAAGCGGAATATTTTTCTAGTTTTATTTTATTTATTACTAATTAAAAACTAATTTAATCTAATTAATCAATTAAAATGCTAAACTAATTTTGAAAAATCAAAATTTATGAAAACTACTTTGCTAAATGCTAAACCTAAGAAAATATTAAGTTCGAAACTAAGCATTATATAAGTTGTCAAAAGCTAAACGCTAAATAAGTTTAAAACTAAAACAAAATGTATTTAAGAAATTTGTTTGAGTGAAATATGACAAGGGAAAAGAGTTGGAGCAGTTGGTTATGGAGTGGAACTCTGTGTGCGTGCTTGAGAACCAGGGGGTCACAGGTTCGAATCAGTGTACACCCTTTTTTTTTTTTTTTGCCCGTTAATTTTTTCTTGATTTTCTTTCACCATACTAACTCAAGACTAAAGGAAGGCTATTTCTACAGAAAATTAGAACATGGAAAAGCTGAGAACGAACACGTTGTTCAGCAGCAGCAAACACACGGACTGTTTGGGTTAAGACAGTCAAAAGATTTTACAAAAAGCTCCACAAGCTCACATAAGTTGACAAAATTACAATACAAGCTAAACACGGCATGTACAAGATCTATTATAAGCTCAAAAAGTAAGCTAAAAAAAAGATAAAAAGCACGTTAAGACTGCTTATAGCAGCTGTCATGGGCAGAACTCAACCAAACATTCCTTTTGCAATTATTAAGCATAACATAAGCATCATAAGCAGTTCAAACAAAGAAATAAGCTGATATTAGAGCTAAACCACTACAATACACTAAAGGACAACAACTAAAACAATTAAACTAGGGAATAATCATTAGGCATAAGAAAACTAAACTAGGAAATCTTAAACTAGAAAATGGGAAATAAGCTATCAACAAGTCCTAGTAAGCATTGATTGAGCTAAAGGGGACTAAACCCAAGCTAATTCCACTAATCAAACTGAAGGATCTATAAGCTAAACAAAAGTCTAATAATCACTAAAAAAAGGTAATCGATCGCTATTGAAGGGATCTGGCGTGATGCGGTGCGAAGCGATCAAGGAGCTCACTTTAGAGCTTATTTGGGATAAGCTAGAAGGAGAGTTAGATCCTAATCTTCGGGCACCTTGAGTCCTCCAACCCATCTAGCTTTTGCCCCCAGTAAATCACCTTAATGAGCTGTTTACAGCTTATAGATAAGCTGCAAAAAAATGGGTGCAGGGGACATTGACTGCTGATTCAGCAGTCAAGGTGCAGCAAAAGGGGACAATTGGTGAAGTTGCAACTAGAATAAGTACCAATAAAAAGCTCTAATGACTTCATAAAACCAACTCAGATGCAATTTATATCATAAGCTACTTGTAAGACTAAAGATCAGGAAATAAAATCAACACAAGATGCAGATACAAAACCTTTAAATAAGCTTAATGGATGAAACACGGTATTACATTTAGGAAGGGACGAACAAGCTAAATTGAGAACTCAAATAGTGATGACAAGCTTGCAACTTAGATCTCGAATCTTCTAACACTTACACCTAAACTGGTTTCACTCAATTATTAAAGAGTCGGTCACCTCAAGTATTTGTATTCGTTAGAAAGCTCGTAGTCGTAGTTATTTTAAGTTAAGTAGTAATTAGTTAAGTAACACCGTGGAGGACTGGACGGGAAAATCTTTACCCACTCTTAAACTAATTAAAACAGTGAATTTGATCATAGCCCGATCCACACCCCTCTCTCCTTCTTCTTCCTCCCTTTATATGCAAAAGTGTTATGTGTGGTCACCTCAAGCGCTTTCGTGGTTATGTAAGACTATAAATACTCTCGGACCTCCCAAGGTAGAGAGTTGGAGCTCATAATAATATCTTTCACTTTCTCTCACTAAGTTCCCTAAACCTCTAACTTTCTCTCTAGAATTCCATCTATATGCTACTTTGTGTTATGGTTTGATGTGTATGTGAAAAGTTATATCTTACAATTGGTATCAAGAGCCATGGTTAGATCATATCTTGCACATCTTTGGATTTATAGTGGTTTTAGGTGGTTTTGAGTTTGAAAAGTTTAGTGGTTTTGCATCATTTGGTTGATTTCTTGTGTTAAAGTTTGAATTTTGTTGGTACTTTTGTGTTTAGAATCATCAAAAGTGTTTAGGTTTTCATTTGGTAAGCTTGAATCATCTTGGTTGGGTTGTTTTTGGATTGAAAAGTGATGCTTATATGGTTTTTCATGCTAGCGACTTAGTTCACGGATAAGTTTTCTTCGTAGCGACTTGCTTCACAAAATTGTAGCGAGTTACAGTGTTAAATCTAGCGAGTTAGATCTAGCGACTTAAAGTACAAGTAGTGGACTCTCCACCACGGTAGCGACTTGTGGTAGCGACTTGGTCCAGAGCGAGTTGCTCTTTAGCGACTTGCATTGTTGGCGACTGAGTAGCTAATTGTCGCCAAAATTTGGTTAGCGACTTGGTGTGTAGCGAGTTACTACTTAGCGACTTGCTTTTCTCATAGCGACTTGGGTTTCTAGCGACTTGGCTTTCTAGCGAATTAATTGGTAGCGACTTAGTGCATTTGTCTCTAGCGACTTAGTGCATTATCATCTAGCGACTTGAGTGATTGTTTACGGTTTTC
Organism: Chrysanthemum lavandulifolium; assembly: GCA_022545495.1. Classification (NCBI taxonomy): domain Eukaryota; kingdom Viridiplantae; phylum Streptophyta; class Magnoliopsida; order Asterales; family Asteraceae; genus Chrysanthemum; species Chrysanthemum lavandulifolium. The sequence goes on from CM040239.1 coordinate 90,485,866, forward strand.
TCTTGATTTAGTAAAATCCGTGAAAGAATCTATTTCCGGTTTAATCATAGAGTTATAAAATCCCGTATAACTGTTAACATGTCTACCAACGTCCCTACCGCTATCTCCATCGTTGCCGAGGATGTACAAGCACTGGCTCGATACTCGCCCACCCATGCTTGACAGAATCGACTACGATTCTTGGGCTCAACGAATCGATTGTATTGCCTTGAAAGGAAAATGGTGTCAACATTCTCAAATCCATTGATGAAGGACCATATCGTGTTGAGACGACTAGAGACATACTTGATACTAATGAAGATGGTACTCTGCTTACGGAATGGATGCACCTAAGATGTATGATGAGCTTGATGATAAGGAGAAAAGAGATTCGATGCGATATCGTGGCTTCAAACATTGTTCTTCAAGGTCTTCCTAAAGACATCTACAAGTCGATCAATCATAACACCGATGCAAAGGCGTTTGGGATAATGTAAAGATGCTTCTCTCGTGTTCGAATTAACCATGGAAGACAGAGAATCACAACTCTATGACGAATTTGAGCACTTCAAGATGAAACCGTATGAGAATGTCTATGAGTACTATGTGAGATTTCATAAGTTAGTTAATGACATGAGGAACATCAAAATGACTATGCCTAACATTCGCTTAAACTCAAAATTTGTGAACAACATGAATCCCGAATGGCACAAGTTTGTTACACGTGAAGCTCACTAAAGGATTGAAGGATACAAACTATGAGCAACTCTATGCCTTCCTCCTTCGTAATGAGAGACATGCCATGTTTGAAAAGAGGATTCTTGATCGCCAAAGGTCGTGGAGAAACTAGGTCTACAAATGATTCAACCGCCTTCTACACAAACAATGGGACTTCCACCAATGCTTCTCAAGTTGCACCCATGAATGATGATAATCACAAACCCATTTCGATCCAAGGTTCAAACAACTCGATGCAAATGCACACATGGAACATTTCATCAATCAACTAACACTCATGGTTAAAGAGAACATGACACTTTCACCTCACACCAACAAACTCCACACCTGTAATGAGATCCGAACCGCCTCAATCTTCACAACCATGCTTTGATCGAGATGGAAAAATTATGGGCAACCAGTTCAGTGGAAGACAAGATGATCAAAGAAGAGGTGGAGCCGGGAGAGGCTATGTTGGCAACCGTAATCGAGGAAGGAATGGTAACCAAGGTCAAGCTAAGCCAATCAAATGCTATAACCGTGGTGGTGAGGACACATTGCAAGGAACCGCACATCTCCAAAGCGCCCACGCACGCCGAATACTTCGAGATAAGATGCACGCACAAGCTCGTGACAATGGTGCCGCTTTGAATGAAGAGGAATTGTCGCTTTCTTGTCGAGGGTAATGCCAAGACCTATGATGCGATGTAGATGAGCAACCTATTCAGAGATAGGTCACAATCATCGAAATGCCTTTCAAGTCGGTGATCGCGATGCATACGACTGATGTGGATGATGGACCCACTCGCACACACAATCTTTATGGCTAGCATTTCTCCAATGGTCTCTCCCAAGGTCTCTTCTTCACCACTAGCTGGCCCATCCAAGGACAAACTCATCTCGAGGTATTAAAACTATACGATGATGTCGATGTGCAATGATGCATGACAAAGTACAATCAATCAAACTTTTGAATCAAATGTTGAAAATATGGGTAATAACAATGTTGTCCCATACGATCAATACGTGAAACAAAGTGAAAGTGAAGTTGTACCAAGTGATGCATCTTCTGCAACAACAATGACTATGTCTTTGATGAATACACCGCATGTGCTCCCCGATGAGTCCGTAATTTCAACTAAATGCCTATAAAGAACGTGTTGCTATTTATGAACAACGTGCTAAGTTTGAGTTGACCACTCGTGAGCGTGAAATGGATAACCAAGTGAGTACAAGAATTAGAAAAGTAAGTTTAGAGAAGAAGTATTGAAACAAGAATTAAATTCCTTGCAAGAAAAACTTTCTAAAACAAATAAACAAAACAAGAACTTCAAGAAAATGTGAAAATGCTTAAGCAAGAATTTAATGCAAAGGAATCAAAACTCTTGAGAGATTTTTCTAATCAAAACTTTGAAAACAAACTTGAGAACAAGTTGTACATACAAGGAAACACCATTCGATCGCTCACATGGTCACCAAACATCGAGTCTTAAGCGATAAACATAGCATTCCCTTGTTGAGGAACCAAATCCAGAGGTAATTAAAAGGCTAGAAATGCTCATAAGGTGCTTTATGATGGTAATGAAATTTTAAGCCTAGGCGTAAACCTAGTTGCGCTGAGTGCACCGAGGAAGATAAGAAATCGATGAAGTCACTAGGAAAGGATGAACAAAAACTAGATGACCCTAAATGCAAAGAGAAAAATAATTATCTCTCCCCATGACTACAAGAAGGAAAACTGATTTCCTTGAACATGTTCAAGCCTCAAACATTGTTGACTCCCGAACAAATTTTCGAAAATGGATTTAGATAAGTCGAAAGCGGAAAATATTATTGAAACAAACCCTACCCTATGGAAAATGCCTAGAGCAACCGAGTATCCTCCTAATACACCAATGCATCTAGTTCCTAGAAAAATTGCCACTAAAAGCAAGACACTAATTAGTCAATATGTCATATTTCAACTATTTGTTGATTTTGAGAAAACTTGCAAGAAAAGGATCACACCCACCGTATAATGTAAGGAGAAAGGGTTTTGAACAAATGAAAGAATGTTATTTAACCGAGGTCATGCCTTTCTTTAAACTTCTAAAAGATCACTTTGAGAGTCTTAAAAGGGAATAGAAACCGATATTAAGGAATGGAAAAGGAATTTGATGCAATGGTTGTTGAAGTTAGTGACTATGAGCGCAATCAAATATAATGAGATTGAGAGAAAGAACTTGCATACATTAAATGAGAATCTTATTATCGAATGTGTTGCTCAAGATGTGTTTTCAACGCTTCAAATTGCTCTATTAATGCTTCAAAATTTCATGAATTATCTGTGTCCCGAAAGTCTCCCATGATCGTGTCATTGAGCTTGAAAAACTAATTCTAAACTAAACGAGAAAATTGAACTGGATGATCACGACACTTTGGTTAAACATTTTTCTAAACTAGAAGTTGAGTATTTTAATTTACAACTAAAATATCAACATCTCAAAGAAAATGTCAAAACTTCAAATATCAAGACATCTTCGATGCTCCGAGTTTGATGCAATTTTCAAATTAACAAACGTGATGAATGATTCAAGCTCGCAACACGATCGAAAGTTGAAAGCCCAAATCTCTCAATTAAAGGGTCAAACGAACAATATGACAGCTCCCAAATGCCTCCTCCTTTAGATTCTCGAATTCTCAAACGTTTCATCTTCAAAACCTAGTAAATGCTTTACAAAAGGAAAACGAAAGTTTTCTAGAAGAAAATGAAAAGGTTAAACGTCATTTCAATGAGTTATTTGAATCAATTAAAGTCACTCAGAACAAAAACAACGAACAAATAGCTTCATTGCAAAAAGAAATTGAGAATCAAGAGTCGTAAAAGGGAAAATGCCAATGACCAATGGGGTGAATGTAGTATCAAAGGATCACTCTTGTAATAAATATGCTTTATCTGTGACATATGTTCCCCCTCATCTAAGGAACAACAAACTTGCCATTCAAACATACTTCTCATCCCTTAAGGATTGCCTAGAATGTCTGCGTGAGATTGTTGAAGAGGATAAGCTAGAAAACCTCATGATAATGCAATTGGACATGCTTGCTTATATGCCAAACGATCTCAAGAAATCTTAGAATGCTTGATCACAATATGCCCAAAGTCATTAGGTGAGAGAGTTAATCCTTTGATTCCATGCTCAATGCCTAAAGCTAAGTATGATATGCATTCGATTCCCAATGTTTTGAAAGTGAGGAGTAGTGTGCCTTTAAGTAGTTCAAGATTCTAGATCCGTCAATGCTAAGAAAGAGAACTCAAATGTGCCTTCTAGAGTACTAGTCACAAGACTCTAGTTTTATGAAAGTGAACCTTAGTGCACCGCATGTAGTTCGATCCCAAGACATCTAAACAGTGATGCAAAGAGTAGTTAAACCAACTAATGTTCCCATTCCTCTACAGAGTAATCATGACATTAAACGGAGCAGTCAAAGTCTCAAGACAATACAAGGAATGATAGGACCTCTCAAGCTAAGAATGTGCACCGGAAGAAAGTAGAAGAACAATCTAGGAACTTTAAGCTTGAATTGAATAAAACGAATCGTGTTGATTCTAGTAATTGCCATAGGCGCATCGTAATTAATTCAATTCGTATACTATTTGCAAACCTTGTACTAATGTCCGCTTGAATTCGCTTTCTAATCATGAATGTGGTGTTACTGCTCGCCTAATGATGTTAATTGTCCGCTTAATATTGTTAATGCTAAAATTCATGCTAAGAAGGCTAAAAGACAAAACGAAAGAAAGTTAGAAAACAATGGAAACCCACAGAAGAACATTCAAAAAAATAGGCTTTTATTGGACACCGTTGGCCTTAAGACTAATCGACAATGCCCACTAGAAAATGGATGCCTCACCGTAGAACTATCCCCTAAGAAGTGATCACACCGTGAACAGGCAAATGTTGACACTAGTACTACATCTATTCACAACGATTCCATTGCCTCACTTTCGATATGAATGCTTCTATTTCGATGTGGTGGTCCAAACATTGTAACTAACCAAATGGAACCCATTCTTGCATGGGGATCCCAATTATCCGCTTATCCATTTTTGTCTCAGGTTCAACCGCAGATCGCTCAAATCGCTCGTGGTACCGGACTCAGTCGCTCCAAGCATATGACCGAGACCGTCGCGCTCATGAACTTCGTGAGCAAATTCATCGGACTCGTTAGATTTGGTAATGATCATTTCGGCTATTATGGGTTATGGAGATTATGTTGTTGGTGATAGTGTCATCTCGAGAGTCTACTATGTTGAAGGTTTGGGTCATAACTGCTCTCTCGTTGGTCAATTCGTGACTCGATCTAGAAGTTGCCTTCGTAAAACATACCGCTTTGTTAGAGATCTTAATGGTAAGGAACTGTTAAAAGGAACTCGTGGTCAAACCTTTACACCATCTCTATCGATGACATGATGAGGGCTTCTCCAATCGCTTGTTATCAAAGGCTTCAAAACAAAGTCATGGTTATGGCACCGCCGTCTCAATCACTTGAACTTCGCACCATCAACGATCTTTCCGTAAAGGACTTAGTTGTAGGTTTACCTAGACTAAAGTATGAAAAGGATCATCTTTGTTCAAGATGTCAATTGGGAAAAGCAAGAAGTATGCCCATAAACCCAAACCTACTAACTCGCTACGTAAGTTCTTCATATGATTCATATGGATTTATGTGGACCAATGAGGGTGCGTAATATCTTTGGGAAGAAATATGTGTTAGTTGTGGTTGATGATTACCTAGATTCACCGGGTCAAGTTCTTAAGGACAAAGGATGAAACTCCGATATCATCATCAAACTCATCAAACAAATGCAGTTTAGACTTAACAAAACCGCCGTAATTATCGTAATGCATAATGGAACCGAGTTTGTCAACAAACAACTTAGTGAATTCTATGAAAGCGTTGGAATCACCATCAAAGAAGTGTTCCACGAACCCCTCAATGTAACGGTGTAGTTGAAAGACGAAATCGCACTTTGTTGAAGCCGCTAGAACAATGCCGATCTACTCAAAGGTTCCAATGTTTCTCGGGTCAAGCAATTGCCACCGCATGCTACACACAAAATCGCTCCCCGATTCACACCATTCATGGAAAACTCCATATGAACTTGTCCACAACAGAAAACCTAATCTCTCTTTCCTTCGTGTGTTTGGTGCATTGTGCTATCCAACTAATGAGGGTCAAGACTTAGGCAAACTTAGGGCTAAAGTCGACATTGGAGTATTTGTAGGATACGCATCAAACAAAAAGGGATACCGAATCTACAACAAAAGAACCCGAAATATCATGGAAACAATTCACGTTACGCTTGATGAGTCGACCGTCAAATGGCTCCTGGACACTCCAAACAGACCCGCACTTCAAAACAATCCCATTGGTTCATCCCTTGTTCCAAACTCCTCTCATGAAACTCCATATGTACCTCCATCCAAGATGATGTAAAGAAATTGTTTGATCCTATGTTTGATGAACAGATGATTCAATTACTAATGAGGTGCCGATCCCTACAACAGAGGTTGCTCATATTCCAGTGAATGAAGTCAATCCTTCGGCCTCAATATCTTTAAGCCAAGAAGCACCGTCACGATCCTTCGCCTCATCAACAAATCATCATTCTTCAAATGTACATCATGGAAATGCTTCGCAACAATGATGAAGTTAATCCCTTTGCTACTCCTCAAGATGCTCCATTTGAAAACATATTTGCTACTCCCGAATCATCATCGTAACCATCTTCTTCAGAGACATCGACTCGCCTACCTCGCCCTCAACAACCGCCACATGAACACCTAAGAAAATGGACTCACGATCACCCCTTAGACAACATCATTGGAAATCCTCTCGTCCAGTATCAACACGGAAACAACTCGCAACCGATGCCTTATGGTGTTTCTTCAACTCCATACTATCTAAGATCGAACCAAAAGATGTTAAACCGCCATGAATGAAGATAATGGTTCAATGCCATGCAAGATGAAATTCATGAGTTTGATCGACTTGATGTATGGGAGTTAGTACTGCCTCCAGATCGTAAGCTATGATTATAGCTCTCAAATGGATCTTCAAAGTAAAACTTGATGAGCATGGTGATGTGTTGAAAAACAAGGCTCGATTAGTTGCTAAAGGATATCGTCAAGAGGAGGGTATAGACTTTGAAGAATCTTTTGCTCCAGCTTGCTCGAATCGAGGCAATCGTAATCTTTCGCTAATGCCGCAAGTAAGAACATGGTGGTTTATCGATGGATGTAAAGACGGCATTTCGAACGGAGATCTTAAAGAAGTCGCTCACGCCGCCCAACTCAAGGATTTGTGAATCAAGAGCATCCTACTCACGCTTATCGCTTGAAGAAGGCTCTTTACGGTTTAAAGCAAGCTCCAAGGGCATGGTATGATACATCACAAAGTTTCTTCTATCAACCGGATTCAAAGAAAGGAGCATTGATCCTACATTGTTCACCGTGAAGTCGTGCAAACATTTAACTCATGTTCAAATTTATGTTGATGATATTATTTTGCCTCGACCGACCCAATGGAATGTGATCGTTTTTCTAATGAAATGAGTTCAAAGTTTCAAATGTCAATGATGGGACAAATGTCATTTTTCTTGGGATTACAAATTTCACAAAGTCCCGAGGCATTTTCATAAATCAATCTAAATATGCAACAGAGATTTTAAAGAAATTTGGATTTGATTCAAGTGACCTGTTGACACCCCCATGATTGATCGAACCAAACTAGATGAGGACCACTCGTGGATCATGATTGACCAAACAAAATATCGTAGTATGATTGGATCCTTGATGTATCTCACGGCTAGTAGACCGTACATCTTGTTCATTGCTTGCATGTGTGCTAGATACCGTGCTGCCTACTAAAAGCACCTTGAAGCGCTTAAACGGGTCTTCGGTATCTCCAAGGAACCATCAATATGGGACTATGGTACCAAGGACACCGTATGTCACTAACGGCCTATGCAGATGCCGATCATGCAGTTGTCAAGATACACGTCAAGTACATCCGAGGTGCTCGGCTTTTGGGTGATAAGCTTGTGAGTCGGTCTTCAAAGAAGCAAATGAGTACTTCTATTTCCTCTACAGAGGTGAATACATAGCCATGTCATCTTGTTGTGCTCAAATCTTATGGATGAGATCTCAATTATCCGACTATGGCTTTGAATTCAACAAAATCCTCTCAGATCGTGATAATAAAAGTGCTATTGCTCTCTCATGCAACAACGCTCAACACTCAAGAGCAAAGCATATCGACATTCGACATCATTTCATCGTGGAACAAGTGGAAAAGGTGTGGTGGAACTATATTTTGTGAGGTCCGAATATCGCCTAGCGGACATCTTCACCAAAGCTCTTCCAAGAGAACGCTTTTGAGTTTATTCTTCCACGCCTTGGTTTGAAAAGCCTTCAACCGAAACTCTCAAACGCCTTCGTGAGGAAGACGAGGAGTAAAGGTCTATCTTCATCTATCTCTTGTAAATATTTATTCGAAAAACAAAATAGAAAAATATAAAACTTTCAAAATCCATAAAAATTTGAAAAATTCAAAAATCTTCAAAAATATTGTCATTTTGTCATGTTTTTCTCGATTCGATTATATCTACGGTTTTGTGCTATCATTCAAAGAATGACACGGACTTTAGATATTGTTCAATTTAAAAAAAAAAAAAAAAAAAAAAAAAAAATCAAAATATTTTTGGGAGAAAGAGAAATGGTTTATTGTCATTTTCGTGCAATAACCCGTTTTAAAAGAAAGAACAGAGCCATGTTTTATCATGTTTTCAAAATTCCATGCTCGATTCTATAAACATTTATCTCATTGAAAACTAAATGCTTTGAAAAATAACTCAATCTCTATTTTTGATAATCATCGGACTTATTTGTCAAAATATCTATCTCTCAATCAACAACCTATGTCATTGATTGAGGGGAGAATGATTTCAATTAAATTAAAAAGTTATTTGGCATTAAATTGTTTTCAAAAGATATACATGCATGTTTTATCAATGGAGTTTAAAGTCTTAAAATCCGATCATTATCGCTAAGAAGCTTTCATAATCAAGTCACATTTCTCCTTAAAGCTTTCAAAATCAATTTAATCTATAAGAGATCACAAATCTCAAATGATTTGATAATTGTGATCGGGGAGAATGTTGGATTTAAACCGATAATTCGTAAATGGTTTTATAAGGATGTACATGTCGTCCTTCCCACATGTGACAAACGATTTCAATTTTTCAATGCACATGTTGAGGGGAGCACCTATCTTAAACCTATGATTTGAAACGTGATCATTTATCCCAATGTGCAGTTCCTCTAGTATGTGCAAAACTCTTTTCAAACCTCAAGGCACATATTGAGGGGAGCAAATTTATGGAAACCTCATCCTTCCCGAAATGCTTTATCTACTTGATTTGATCAAGGAAGTGATGGTGATATTTTTAGAAAATGGTAATCAAAGAAGTTAATTCTTCCTCTTGCCTCCGTGTGCAAAACATTTTCAAATACTTGATGCACATGTTGAGGGGAGTTCTCGTTCTAAAATATCAAAACAATTCGTGTACAAAATGCTTTGATAATATATCACAAGTATCCGAATTGATTTTCAAATGGTTTTCAATTGGATCCAATGGCGTATGAACAATACCAAATAGACCGACCAACTTTACTTTATGTACGGTGATATAAGGATGATAAGGTTAGGTATTGGTTCCCATGATCCGCTAAAACCGGAGGGATCTACCCAGGACAATCCACTAGTTAGTGTAGAAGTCCTTAGGTATGATGATAAAAGGAGAAAATGAGATATGGGAAGAGTGCGGACTAAGACCGAGCTAGTAATCGAATAAACCCAACAAGGTTCTAGTTATGAAGTCTCGTAAGCAATCAAGGGGTTGAAGAATTAAAAGAATTGAATGAGAAAAGGGTGAAACAAATAGCCTCCATTTATTCAACCTTAGGCGTAAACCGGGTTCAATTCATATGCTACCGATGGTAACATCGGTATTGAAGACAAGACGTCATGGACCCAAAGGACGCACCGCACTTCAACTTTCCAAACCACTCAAGTTCCTCTTAAAAGGACTTGTTTCATTCTCACGGGAACCGACATTATCTATCGACTTTCTCTTAGAGATTGTTGATATTGAAGAAGGAGACCTCTCCCTAGTCTCCCAGATAGGATCCAAATATGCACAAATTGAGTCTAGAGCCACGAGATCATCAATAAATCTCATTAGGACACTTTCAATGAAGACTCTCTGCTTCACACAATGTGGAAAGAGAGATTATATCTTGAGTCCCACGCATTATCCTTGTGGTATTGCCGTAACATCCGAGTGATGTGTTTACACATCCACAATGAAGATGGAAAGCCTTCGAGCCAACATCAAACAAGCTCCCGGTAGGTGGCATGTGAGATCTATTATATGGATCAACCATGTGACAACCGAATGAAACAATGGGGCGATTCAATTTCTTGAATCAATCCCGTTCGTGTTAGGGATTGACGGATACCTTTGAAAACCGGTCTTTGTGCTTAACAAACTTTTCTTTAGCACGTCGACCGTGTACTCATTTTTCAAATCAAAGGTGTTTTATGATTGATAATTGATTTTCAATAAAACCTTCGTTGTATTGCAAAACAATTTCTATTGAGCAATACACGATTGTTTTTCAAATCTCTTTTCATCAATCGGTGGACTTAAAATTACCGGTTCACTCACTCCGTGTTGTCTTCTTTGAGATGTTCCGGTTTGAGAACAAATAGAGCAAACAAGAAACCCCGTCAAGGAAATTCTTAGAATTATACCGATCACAGCAAGACATGTATCGATCAACGGGAACCGTGGGCCATGTACTCAATTCAACGAAGTGATCAAAGACACTTTCGTGCGATTTATTGCTAATCGTTGTATGTGTACGCCCGACGCTTGCGGTGATCGTAATGAAGCGGTCAATCCATAGCCGCATGCTCACTTAACACATTCAACTCAAAAGAAATCATGATTAGTGCATCAATGACTCGATATTTTCACTCCATGCTTCGCTACGCCGCCAATATCATGATTCAACAAAAGCTTCCGCTACTCGATGTGAAGATTTCATGATCCGAATGTGAGCATGTCGGTCCTAAAGTCACAACATCACATAATACCAACCCCACAAAGGATGTGTCGAGATTGTTGATAGTGATGATCTCAAAAGATGGCTCAAAATTATTTTCACGTGGATCAAGAAAAGACCTCCACTTGAGTAACCAAACATGCAATGTGAAGAATCAATGACTACGAGCTTAGAGCAAAGGACTACATCAAGAATGCAAGATCAATTGTTAATGTAATATCTATTTGTATTCAATGTAATTTTGGTACATGATTGAGGTGACCTCCTTGGGGAGATTGTTAGGAATTAGAAATTCCGGTATTAAAGAGTCGGTCACCTCAAGTATTTGTATTCGTTAGAAAGCTCGTAGTCGTAGTTATTTTAAGTTAAGTAGTATTTAGTTAAGTAACACCGTGGAGGACTGGACGGGTCTTTACCCACCAGTATGCCCGATCCACACCCGATGTGTGGCGCTTTATGTAAGACTATAAATACTCTACCTCCCAAGGTAGAGAGTTGGAGCTCATAATAATATCTTTCACTTTCTCTCACTAAGTTCCCTAAACCTCTAACTTTCTCTCTAGAATTCCATCTATATGCTACTTTGTGTTATGGTTTGATGTGTATGTGAAAAGTTATATTAGTGTTTGTTCAAGTCATGAGTTGGGCATCGTTAAAGTAGCTCATTAAATCTTTCCCACGCTTGATACAATGTTTCTTCACTCTCTTGAACAATTGATGGATCTTACCGAAGTTTAGCCATCTTTGAAGGAGGGCAAAATCGTTGAACGAATTCTCTTCTTAATTGATCCCGTGTTTCCTTGCATTCGGCAAGGAGTTTTTGTACCATCTTTTGCGGTCCACAGAAGAGTCATAGGCAAAATTGTCAGAACCGAATAGCAAGGGATATTCGAACGCTAAAAGGGATGATAAGTAGAGCACTTCTTCCACATGATATTGAACATCCTCATTCTCGTCTCTCGAAAACTTTAGCTCGTGTAATTTCATTGGATCGATATACTTTAATCAAACTAACTTAACTAGCTTGTTAAGGTTTAATAACCTCGGATAAATCCTAAGTTATTAACAAAGAAACACCGAGCAATCTTTATCAAGCACGCGGAATTTACTTAACAAAGCTAAGAAGAATAACTTTATTATAAACTCTAAATCGCTTATTATGCGATACTCTAATACAACTCTAAGATAATCGAACTTTTCTCTAAAACACTAATTAAGTAAACTCTAAAACTCTTTTCCGAAATCGTACCTCTAATGCCAATCTAGGAGTCCTTTTATAGGCTCAAGGATATCCTAGTCGGTTTACAATTGATAACCTTGTACAACAAGTAATCTAAACATGGAATACAATACTTTCCATAAACAAATATAATAGTTCTTTTGTTCTAGCAAGATTTGACTTCATCTTGAAGTACTTTGACTTTGTCTTTAGCATTACTTTGACTCTTTGACTTCTTCCAAGATTTTGCGACTTATAGTACTTACATATCTTGATAGACTTGATATCTTGAAGACTTTCATATCCCAACAATCCTCCCTAACTTGAATTCTACTTGCTTGACTTCAAGTTCCTTTGTGAATAAATCTTTATGACTTCATCTTTAAGAATGGATTGTTTCTTAGTCTCTAGATTGTATCTCCGTAATATCCGTGCTTGTCAAAGTATCTCTTAGAGTTGCTCTTTCCACAAGATCATTCAAAGAAGCTCCATCTTTTCAAAGAACATAGCAACATATGAAAATTGTACATTAATTCGGTTTAAGTTGCATACTATTCTCATCACTTCCAAGTGAATCATTGAAAATTTAATGGATTTAGATCTCTTTACCAAAGCCATTATCTCGGAGTAGCCAAATGTTTTGATGTGTAAGACCATGGTACATTGATAACCATATGATTTTTAGCAAACCACCACTATCAACATATTTGTTTTGTCTTTACCAAAAGTCGTACCTTCCGGACTAGTTAGTTCTTCTATCTAATGGTGAACTAATTACCAATAATGGTTTTTCCACATCCTTTACCACAAGCCATTTTCTTGTGGGCTAGCCAACTCTTCACATTCTTGATATGGTGAGTTGATTACCATCCAACTTATTAGCAAGTTGTCAACTAAAACGGATTTGATATATCTTTACGAGCCGTTTGCTCATGGATTAGTCAATCCTTTTGTAACCATGGTGGATTGATAACCTATTGATGTTATCATCACAAAACCATTTATTCAACCTTTATTTCAAAATATTTATTACTTAGCAAAAGGTTTCTTCTAAAATTTATTTAAGCTGATTAATTCAAAGAAAGACAAGATTTGATGAAAGTATTGTTCGATAATCAAGACTTTGAATAAAAGTACTACTATATCAAAAAGTATTTATTCTAATAAAATTCATACCGCTTATAGATCATTCTCAAGAATGGTAGTCCATTTGATAAACAAATTGATAATCATGCAAGCGTTTCATTATCCTCTTCTACTTCCAATCTATGCTCTAACATTCTTCTCATGAGCTCAACTCGTAAGAGGGTATCTTCTTTCGCAAACATGTGTATCATTGTTCCATTTTCTAGCTCCAAACATGAACTCCAAATTCTTCAAAGAATCTCCAAGAAACTATTTCTCAACTTTCTTGATTCTTCCAGATATCATCAGTGCTCTCTTCATCATTTTCCCACATAGTTATGAGATCACCATGTAAAACCAAACCAATCCCTTCTAATGGATTATTTTCAAAATAAGCTTTCACAACATGATACAAGTAGAATAGGTCTACTCTATCTATAATATGCAGCAAATCCCATAGCCTTTTGAAAACTTTGAAGCTTTCATCTTCTTTATGAAAAACCATGTAATCTTCATTCTTAGATTTCACAACTTTAAAAACACTAATCTTTGATCTGTTCATCTTCATGTCATCATCTTCCTTTGTATAATCAAAATCTACCACTCTGAGATAATTCTTCAATTCATCACTAGTCTCGATCTTAATTCAACCTTTTCTTTCTTTGAAAATGAACATCTATAACTTCGCTTTTTCTTTTTCTCTTTAAGCTCTTCTTCCTTTCGACTTGGTCCAATGAGCTTCTTCTAAAAGTCTTTAATGTCAACAACGCTTTTCTTATAAGCTTCTTTCAAACATCATAGAGTCTTTTCATATCAACATAATTTAGCTTCTATAGTCCTTTATATCCTCCGCTTTTTAAATATGCCATCATTGCATTCCTTTCTTTAGCTAAATTAGGTCTTCTTGACATATATCTAACAGTGTAGGAGACTACAAGGTTCGAGAGTTTCAAGATTTAATTCATCTTGCACCTTTTGAGCTGCTTCTCTATTCAGAGCTTCTTGAGCTTCTTGTTCTTCTCTATCTTTAGCATCTATCTCTTCTTGAACTTTTCTAGCTGCGGCTTCATTCCTTGCAACTTCAAATGCTCTAAGTTCTACTAAAGTGAGTTTCTTTTTCTTAGTTTCAACCAGAATACCTTTCCCTTTGTCTTTAGGATCAATTGCTGGTTGAGAAGCTCTTGATTGTTCTTCTTCTTGTACATCTCTAATAGTAACTCCTCCTCTTGGTTGTGACAAATCTAATATTGTAGCAATTAATTCATCATCACTCGCAGAATGAATAGGTTTGAATGTAGCTTCCTCCTCTTCTATAACATTTGTAGAAGGACCAACTTCTTCTTCAAAATTCAATACCCTTGGAGTTATTGGTGTTATTACTTCTTGCCTAGATGTATCATGAAAATCAAGACTTTGATGTTCAAGACCTTGATCATCGATACCTTGAACTTGCACTTCTTCTTCTTGTTCCTCGAAATAATCTTTTGAAATAATCTTTTTCTTTGTAATATCTTCTTGATTCTTTCTTCTTCATAACATCTTCTTTCAAATTTTCCTTTTCTAAATTCCTCCCCAAGTTGACAGAAGATGATTTAGGAACCTTCTTTCTTTTAATTCCTTACGAAGTTGTTTACGACGTTTGTTTTCCTCTTTAACCCATAAGTTGAATCCTTGAATATAGGGTTTAATAAAATTCCTCAACCAGATATACTTACGCCTCAACTTCCTAAGTGCTTTAGCTTGACTCTCAACAGTCTTGTTCAACCTAACTAGCTCCCTTGTCAAAGCATAATTATCCAAAGTCAAACCTTCACGAGGTATAGTATGATCATCACCTTGAAAATGTGAATATGCTGTTCTCTCAACTCGTGAGCCTCGGGACTTGGAGAAACATCACCTGTAAAGATGCAAGACTTTCACGAGAAGCAAGATTGAGAGGCTGTGAGCACTTTGGGAAGCGAGACCTTGATGTCTTCATCCTCTGCGGTGCATCACGAATCAAGACAACTTCCACTTTCTTCATCCTCTCGAACAAATTACCTCTTAGCCATCAATGTATAGATTTTGGCTTGTTGCACAATGACTTTGTTAGGAATTAGAAATTCCAGATTAAAGAGTCGGTCACCTCAAGTATATGTAATCGTTAGAAAGCTCGTAGTCGTAGTTCTTTTAAGTTAAGTAGTAATTTAGTTCAAGTAACACCGTGGAGGACGGACGGGTCTTTACCCACCAGTATGCCCGATCCATGCCCCAAAGTGTGGCGTTTTGTGTAAGACTATAAATACTCTCTACCTCCCAAGGTAGAGTTGGAGCTCATAATAAGATTTTTCTTTCTCTCACTAAAGTTCCCTAAACCTCTAACTTTCTCTCTAGAATTCCATCTATATGCTACTTTGTGTTATGGTTTGATGTGTATGTGATAAGTTATATCTTACAATTGGTATCAAGAGCCATGGTTAGATCATATCTTGCACATCTTTGGATTTATAGTGGTTTTAGGTGGTTTTGAGTTTGAAAAGTTTAGTGGTTTTGCATCATTTGGTTGATTTCTTGTGTTAAAGTTTGAATTTTGTTGGTACTTTTATGTTTAGAATCATCAAAAGTGTTTAGGTTTTCATTTGGTAAGCTTGAATCATCTTGGTTGGGTTGTTTTGGATTGAAAAGTGAAGGTTATTTGGTTTTCAAGCTAGCGACTTAGCTCTCGGACTTGTTTTCTTGGTAGCGACTTACTTCACAGTTTTGTAGCGAGTTACAGTTATAAAAGCTAGCGAGTTAGAGCTAGCGAGTTAAAGTACAAGTAGTGGAATCTCCACTACGGTTAGCGACTTGTAGTAGCGACTTAGTCCATGTGAGTTGCTCTTTAGCGACTTGCATATCTAGCGACTTGTGTAACTAATTCTTGCACAAATTTGGCTAGCGACTTAGTCCATGGCGAGTTACTACTAGCGACTTGCTTTTCATTGGCGACTTGGGACTCTAGCGACTTAGAAGTGTAGCGAGTTAAGGGTTAGCGACTTAGTGCACTAATTTCTAGCGACTTAGCGCATTATTTGGTAGCGAGTTAGCACTTTATCATCTAGCAACTTGAGTGATTGTTTACGGTTTTCTCTTGATTTAGTAAAATCCGTGAAAGAATCTTTTTCCGGTTTAATCATAGAGTTATAAAATCCGTATAATCATTAACATGTCTACCAACATTCCCACTTGTTCCCACCGTCATCTCCACTGTTGTCGATGATGTTCAAGCACTGGCTCGGATACTCGCCCACCAATGCTTGACAGAATCGACTACGATTCTTGGGCTCAACGAATCGATTGTATTGCCTTGGAAAGGAAAATGGTTTAAACATTCTCAAATCCATTGATGAAGGACCATATCGGGTTGAAACGACTAGAGACATACTTGATACTAATGAAGATGGTACTCTGTCTACGGAATGGACGGACCTAAGATGTACAATGAGCTTGATAATGAGGAGAAAAAGAGATTCGATGCGATATCGTGGCTTCAAACATTGTTCTTCAAGGTCTTCCTAAAGACATCTACAAGTCGATCAATCATAACACCGATGCAAAGGCTGTGGGATAACGTTAAGATGCTTCTCTCGGGTTCGAAATTAACTATGGAAGAGGGAATCCCAACTCTATGACTAATTTGAGCACTTTAAGATGAAACCGGATGAGAGTGTCTATGAGTACTATGTGAGATTTCATAAGTTAGTGAATGACATGAGGAACATCAAGATGACTATGCCTAACATTCATTGAACTCAAAATTTGTGAACAACATGAATCCCGAATGGCACAAGTTTGTTACATTGTGAAGCTCACTAAAGGATTGAAGAACACAAACTATGAGCAACTCTATGCCTTCCTCCTTCGAATGAAAGACATGCCATGTTTGAAAAATTGATTCTCAATCGGTTCAAAACTAACCCGGAGAGACAAGCTCGTCTAATGATTCAACCGCCTTCTACTCAAACATCGGAATCAAAACCAAAGCTTCACAAGTCACACCTTGGGTAATGGTAATCACAAACTCATTCCCGATCCTATGTTCAAACAAGCCGATGCCGATGCTCACATGGGTAGCTTCATTAATCAACTTGCACTTCTCATTAGTCAAAACATGAATACTCTCCACAAACCAACAACAACCTCGAATCGCATCTAACCCACACAATCAAGCCACCGTTAAAGATGGAAGGATCGTGGTGCAACCGCCTCGGAAAGACAGATGATCAGGACGAGGTGGAGCCGGGAGAGGTTATGTTGGTAACGTAATCGAGGAAGGAATGGTAACCCGGTCAAGCTAAGCCAATCAAATGCTTTAACTGTGGTGGTGAGGACACATTGCAAGGAACCGCACATCTCCAAAGCGTCCACGAATCGCCGAATACTTGAGATAAGATGTTCTTGGCTCAAGCTCGGGACAATGGTGCTACTTTGAATGAAGAGGAACTGATGTTTCTTCTTGAAGGCAATGCCAAGACCTATGATGCGATGTAGATGAGCGACTGTTCGGGAGATAGGTCACAATCATCAAAATGCCTTTCAAGTCGGTGGATCGCGATGCTTACGACTACGATGTGGATGATGGACCCATCGCACACACAATCTTTATGGCTAGCATTTCTCCCATGGTGTCTCCCAAGGTCACTTCTTCACCACCACCGGGCCATCCCATGACAAGCTAATCTCGAGGTATTAAAACTATACGATGATGTTGATGTGCAACGGATGCATGACAAAGTACAATCAATCGAAACTATTGAATCAAATATTGAAAATAAGGGTAATATCAATATTGTCCCATATGATCAATATGTTAATCAAAGTGAAAGTGAAGTTGTACCTAGTGATGCATCTTCCGCAGCTAACAATGACTATGCTTTTGATGAATACACCGCATGTGCCTCGATGATTCCATTATCTCGAACTTAATGCATATAAAGAGCGTGTGGCTATCTATGAACAACGTGCTAAGTTTGAGTTGACTACTCGTGAGCAGGAAATGGATGACCAAATGCGTACAACTATTAGAAAAAGTAGGTTTAGAGAAGAAGTATTAAAACAAGAGTTAAATACCTTACAAGAAAAGCTTTCTAAAACGCTAAGCAAAACAAGAACTTCAAGAAAATGTTAAAGTGCTTAAGCAAGAATTCTATGCTAAGGAGTCAAAACTTTTGAATGATTTTTCTAATCTAAAGACTTTGAAAACAAGCTTGAAAATAAGTTGTACATACAAGGAATACCATTCGATCGCTCACATGATCACTAAGCATAGAGTCTTAAGCGATAAGCATAGCATTCCCTTGTTGAGGAACCAAATCCGAGGTAATTAAAAGGCCGTAAATGCTCATAAGGTACTTTATGATGGTAATGAAATTCTTAAGCCTAGGCGTAAACCTAGTTGCGTTGAGTGCACCGAGGAAGATAAGAAATCGATGAAGTCACTAGGAAAGGATGAACAAAAACTAGATGACCCTAAATGCAAAGAGAAAAAATATTAATCACTCCTCATGATTACAAAAAGGAAAACTGGATTGCCTTGAACATGTTTAAGCCTCGACTTTGTTGACTCCCGAACAAGTCTTACGGAAAAGGAAATAGATAAGCGAAAGCGGAAAATATTGTAGAAACAAACCCTCCCTTAGGAAAATGCCTAGAGCGACTGTGTATCCTCCTAATACACCAATGCATCTTGTACCTAGATCAATTGCCACTAAAAGCAAGACATTAATTAGCCAATACGTCATACTCCAACTATTTGTTGATTTTGAGAAAACTTGCAAGAAAAGGATCACTCCCACTGGTATAACGAAGGTGAAAGAGGTTTTGAACAAATGAAAGAATGTTATTTAAGCGAGGTCATGCCTTTCTTTAAACTTCTAAAAGATCATTTGAGAGTCTTAAAAGGGGTAGAAGGCGATATTAAGGGTATGGAAAGGAATTTGATGCAATGGTTGTTGAAGTTAGTGATTATGAGCGCACTAAAATATAATGAGATTGAGAGAAAGAACTTACATACATTAAATGAGAATCTTATTCTTGAATGTGTTGCTCAAGATGTGTTTTCAACGCTTCAAATTGCTCTATTAATGCTTCCAAATTTCATGAATTATCTGTGGCTCGAAAGTCTCCCATGATCGTGTCATTGAGCTTGAAAAACTAATTCTAAACTAAACGAGAAAATTGAACTGGATGATCACGACACTTTGGTTAAACATTTTCTAAACTAGAAGTTGAGTATTTTAATTTACAACTAAAATATCAACATCTCAAAGAAAATGTCAAAACTTCAAATATCAAGACATCTTCGATGCTCCGAGTTTGATGCGATTTTCAAATTAACAAACGTGATGAATGATTCAAGCTCGGTGCAACACGATCGAAAAGTTGAAAGCCCAAATCTCTCGTTAAAGGGTCAAACGAACAACATGACAGCTCCCAAATGCCTCCTCCTTTAGATTCTCAGAATTCTCAAACGTTTCATCTTCAAAACCTAGTAAATGCTTTACAAAAGGAAAACGAAAGTTTTCAAGAAGAAAATGAAAAGGTTAAACGTCACTTCAATGAGTTGTTTGAATCAATTAAAGTCACTCGTAACAAAAACAACGAACAAATAACTTCATTGCAAAAGGAAATTGAGAATCTGAAGAGTCAGGTAAAAGGGAAAATGCCAATGATCAATGAGGAGAATGTTGTATCTAAGGTTCGCTCTAGTAATAAATATACTCTATCTGTGACATATGTCCCCCCTCATCTAAGGAACAACAAACTTGCCATTCAAACATATTTCTCATCCCTTAAGGATTGCTTAGAATGTCTGCGTGAGATTGTTGAAGAGGATAAGCTAGAGAAACCTCATGATAATGCAATTGGACATGCTTGCTTATATGCCAAACGATCTCAAGAAATCTTAGAATGCTTGATCACAATATGCCCAAAGTCATTAGGTGAGAGAGTTAATCCTTTGATTCCATGCTCAATGCCTAAAGCTAAGTATGATACACATTCGATTCCCAATGTTTTGAAAGTGAGCAGTAGTGTGCCTTTAAACAGTTTCAAATTCCGTAATCTGTCAATGCTAAGAAAGAGAACTCAAATGTGCCTTCTAGAGTACAAATCACAAGACCTCTAGTTTTAAGAAAGTGAACCTTAGTGCACTGCATATAGTTCGGATCCCAAGACATCTAAACAGTGATGCAAAGAGTAGTTAAGCCAACTAATGTTCCCATTCCTCTACAGAGTAATCGGTGACATTAAGCGGAGCGGTCAAAGTCTCAAGACAATACAAGGAATGATAGGACCTCTCAAGCTAAGAATGTGCCTTTGGAAGAGAGTAGAAGAACAATCTAGGAACCTTAAGTTTGAATCGAATAAAACGAATCGTGTTGATTCTAGTATTAGCTATAGGCGTCGTAATTAATTCAATTCGATACTATTTGCAAACCTTGTACCGATGATCGCTTAAATTCGCTTTCTAATCATGAATGTGGTGTTACTGTTCGCCTAATGATGCTAATTGTCCGCTTAATATTGCTAATGCTAAAATTCATGCTAAAAAGGCTAAAAGGCAAAAGCGAAAAGAAAGTTAGAAAACAATGGAAACCCACAGGAAGAACATTCGAGAATAGGTTTTATTGGATACCGTTGGTCATAAGACTAATCGATAATGCCCACTAGAAAATGGATGCCTCTTGGTAGAACTATTCCCCAAGAAGTGGTCACATTGTAAATAGGGTTAATTCGGACACTAGTATTGCATCTATTCACAATGATTCTATTACCTCACTTTCGATATGAATGCTTCTATTTACGATGTGGGTGGTCCAACTGCTGTACTAACCAAATGGAACCCATTCTTGCATGGGGATCCCAATTATCCGATTATCCATTCTTGTGCATGTTCAACCGCAGATCGTTCAAATCGTTATGTGGTACTGGACTCAGTTGTTCCAAGCATATGATTTGGAGACCGGTCACGGCTCATGAACTTCGTGAGCAAATTCATCGGGACTATTAGATTTGGTAATGATCATTTCGGTGCTATTATGGGTTATGGAGATTATGTTGTTGGTGATAGTGTCATCTCCGTGAGTGTATTATGTGGAAGGTTTAGGTCATAACTGCTCTCTGTCGGTCAATTCGTGATTACGATCTAGAAGTAGCCTTGAAAAACATACCGCTTCGTTAGAGATCTTAATGGTAAGGAACTGCTGAAAGGAACTCGTGGCTCAAACCTTTACACCATCTCTATCGATGACATGATGAAAGCTTCACCAATCGCTTGTTGTCAAAGGCTTCAAAACAAAGTCATGGTTATGGCATCGTCGTCTCAATCACTTGAACTTGGCACCATCAACGATCTTTCCGTAAAGGACTTAGTTGTAGGTTTACCTAGACTAAAGTATGAAAAGGACCATCTTTGTTCAAGATGTCAATTGGGAAAAAGCAAGAAGTATGCCCATAAACCTAAACCTACTAACATCATCACGAAGTTCTTCATATGATTCATATGGATTTATGTGGACCAATGAGGGTGCGAGAATATCTTTGGGAAGAAATATGTGTTAGTTGTGGTTGATGATTACTCTAGATTCACCCGGGTCAAGTTCTTAAGGACAAAGGATGAAACTCGATATCATCATCAAACTCATTAAGCAGTGCAGTTCGACTTAACAAAATCGCCGTAATTGTCGAATCGACAATGGAACTGAGTTTGTCAACAAACAACTTAATGAATTCTATGAAAGCGTTGGAATCAGTCATCAAAGAAGTGTTCCACGAACTCCACAACAGAACGGTGTAGTTGAAAGACGAAATCGGACTCTGGTTGAAGCCGCTAGAACAATGTTGATATATTCAAAGGTTCCAATGTTTCTCTGGGCTGAAGCAATTTCCACTGCATGTTACACACAAAATCGTTCCCTAATTCACACCATTCATGGAAAAACTCCATATGAACTTGTCCACAACAGGAAACCCAATCTATCTTTCCTTCGTGTGTTTGGTGCCTTGTGCTATCCAACTAATGAGGGTCAAGACTTGGGCAAACTTAGAGCTAAAGCTGACATTGGAGTATTTGTAGGATATGCACCAAACAAAAAGGGATACCGAATCTACAA
Source organism: Chrysanthemum lavandulifolium (assembly GCA_022545495.1). Taxonomy (NCBI): domain Eukaryota; kingdom Viridiplantae; phylum Streptophyta; class Magnoliopsida; order Asterales; family Asteraceae; genus Chrysanthemum; species Chrysanthemum lavandulifolium. Next base: position 90,508,212 of record CM040239.1, read on the forward strand.
CAAAAGAACCCGAAATATCATGGAAACAATTCACGTTACGTTTGATGAGTCGACCGGTCAAATGGCTCTGGACACACCAGCTCGGGACCCGCACTTCATAACAATCCTATTGGCTCATCCTTGTTCCATACTCCTCTCAAGAAACACCATATGTACCTCCATCCAAGATGATGTAAAGAAATTGTTTGATCCAATGTTTGATGAACTGTATGAGTCCACTACTAATGAAGTGCTGATCCCTACAACAGAATGCTCGATTCCGATGAATGAAGTCAATCCATCGGTTTCAATATCTAAGTCAAGAAGCACTCTGCGATCCTTGATCTCATCAACAAATCATCATTCTTCAAATGTACATCATGGAAATGTTTCGCTTCAATGATGAAGTTAATCCCTTTGCGACTCTCAAGATGCTCCATTTGAAAACATATTTGCCACTCCCGAATCATCAGTCGAACCATCTTCTTCGGAGACATCGACTCGCCTACCTCGGTTCCTCAACAAATGCCACATGAACACCTCGAGAAAATGGACTCACGATCATCCATTAGACAACATCATTGGTAATCCTCTCGTCTGTATCAACCCGAAGCAACTCGCAACCGATGCCTTATGGTGCTTCTTCAACTCCGTACTATCTAAGATCGAACCAAAAGACGTTAAAGCGCCATGAATGAAGATAGTGGTTCAATGCTATGCAAGATGAAATTCATGAGTTTGATCGTCTTGATGTATGGGAGTTAGTACCGCTCCGGTCGTGCTATGATTATAGCTCTCAAATGGATCTTCAAAGTAAAACTTGACGAGCATGGTGATGTGTTGAAAACAAGGCTCGATTGGTTGCTAAAGGATATCGTCAAGAGGAGGGTATAGACTTTGAAGAATCATTTGCTCCAGTTGCTCGAATCGAGGCAATCGTAATCTTTTGGCTAATCTTGCAAGTAAGAACATGGTGGTATATCGATGGATGTAAAGACGGCATTTCGAACGGAGATCTTAAAGAAGTCGCTCACGCCAACCAACCCGAAGGATTTGTGAATCAAGAGCATCCTACTCACGTTTATCGTTTGAAGAAGGCTCTTTACGGTTTAAAGCAAGCTCCAAGGGCATGGTATGATACATTTGTCAAAGTTTATTCTATCAACCGGATTCAAGAAAGGAGCGATTGATCCTACTTTGTTCACCGTGAAGTCGCAAACATTTAACTCATGTTCAAATTTATGTTGATGATATTATTTTTGCCTCGACCGACCCAATGGAATGTGATCGTTTTCAAATGAAATGAGTTCAAAGTTTCAAATGTCAATGATGGGACAAATGTCATTTTCTTGGGATTACAAATTTCACAAAGTCCGGAGGCATCTTCATAAATCAATCTAAATATGCAATGAGATTTTAAAGAAATTTGGATTTGATTCATGTAACCTCGTCGACACCCCATGATTGACCGAACCAAACTAGATGAGGACCTCTCGGGGATCATGATTGACCAAACGAAATATCAAGTATGATTGGATCCCGATGTATCTCACCGCTAGTAGACCGGACATTTTGTTCTCTCAGTGCATGTGTGCTAGATACCGTGCTAAGCCTACTAAAAGCACCTTGAAGCGATTAAGCGGGTCTTCGGTATCTCAAGGTACCATCAATATGGGACTATGGTACCCGAAGGACACCGGTATGTCACTAACGGCCTATGCGGATGCCGATCATGCAGGTTGTCAAGATACACGTCGAAGCACGCCGGAGGTGCTCGCTTTTTGGGTGATAAGCTTGTGAGTGGTCTTCAAAAAGCAAATGAGTACTTCTATTTCTTCTATAGAGGTTGAATACATAGCCATGTCATCTTGTTGTGCTCAAATCTTATGGATGAGATCTCAATTATCGACTATGGCTTTGAATTCAACAAAATCCTCTCATCTTGTGATAATAAAAGTGCTATTGCTCTCTCATGCAACAACGTTCAACACTCAAGAGCAAAGCATATCGACATTCGACATCATTTCATCGGGAACAAGTGGAAAAAGGTGTGGTGGAACTATATTTTGTGAGGTCTCGAATATCGGTTAGCGACATCTTCACCAAAGCTCTTCCAAGAGAACGTTTTGAGTTTATTCTTCCACGTCTTGGCTTGAAAAGCCTTCAACCAGAAACTCTCAAACGTCTTCAGGAGGAAGACGAGGAGTAAAGGTCTATCTTCATCTATCTCTTGTACATATCTATTCGAAAAACAAAATAGAAAAATATAAAACTTTCAAAATCCATAAAAATTTGAAAAATTCGAAAAATCCTCAAAAAATATTGTCATTTTGTCATGTTTCTCTTGATTCGATAATATCTACGGTCTTGATGTTGTCATTCAAAGAATGACACGGGACTTTAGATGTTGGTCGAATTTTATTTAAAAAAAAAAAAAAAAAAAAAAAAAAAAAAAAATTTTGGGAGAAAGAGAAAAATGGTTTATTGTCATCTTCGAGCAATAACCGGTTTTTAAAGAAAGAACGAGCCATGTTTTACCATGTTTTCATATCCTATGCTCGATTCTATAAACTCCTATCTCTTTGAAAACTAAATGCTTTAAAAATTAACTCAATCTCTATTTTTGATAATCATCGGGACTTATTTGTCAAAATCTCTATCTCTCAATCAACAACCTCGTCATTGATTGAGGGGAGAATGATTTCAATTAAATTAAAAAGTTATTTGGCATTAAAATTGTTTTCAAAAGATATACATGCATGTTTTATAAATGGAGTTTAAAGTCTTAAAATCCGATCCTTATCGGTTCAAACGCTTTCACAATCAAGTCACAATTCTCCTTAAAAGCTTTCAAATCAATTTAAATCTATACGAGATCACAAATTTCAAATGATTTGATAATTGTGATCGGGGAGAATGTGTGATTTAAATTAGATTTAAACGATAATCGTGTAAATGGTTATAAGCGGATGTACATGCTATCCTTCCACATGTGACAAACGATTTCAAATTTTCATGCACATGTTGAGGGAGCATCTATCTTAAACCTTTGATTTGAAACGTGATCATTTATCCCAATGTGCGGGTTCCTCTAGTATGTGCAAAACTCTTTTCAAACCTCGAGGCACATATTGAGGGGAGCAATTCATGGAAACCTCATCCTTCCCGAAATGCTATATCTACTTGATTTGTTTAGGAAGTGATGTTGATATCTTTAGAAAATGGTAATCAAAGAAGTTAATTCTTTCTCTTGCCTCCGTGTGCAAAACATTTTCCAAATACTTGATGCACATGTTGAGGGGAGTTCTCGTTCTAAAATATCAAAACAATTCGGTACAAAATGCTTTGATAATATATCACAAGTATCCGAATTGATTTTCAAATGGTTTTCAATTGGATCCAATGGCGGATGAACAATACCAAATAGACCGACCAACTTTACTTTATGTACGGTGATATAAGGATGATAAGGTTAGGTATTGGTTCCCATGATCCGCCGAACCGGAGGGATCTACCGAGGACAATCCACTAGTTAGTGTAGAAGTCCTTAGGTATGATGATAAAAGGAGAAAATGAGATATGGGAAGAGTGCGGACTAAGACCGAGCTAGTCTTGGAATAAACCCAACAAGGTCCTAGCTATGAAGTCTCGGTAAGCAATGAAGGGGTTGAAGAATTAAAAGAATTGAATGAGAATAGGGTGAAAACAAATAGCCTCCATTTATTCAACCTTAGGCGTAAACCGGTTCAATTCATATACTACGATGGTAACATCGGTATTGAAGACAAGACGTCATGGACCCAGTGGCATCGCACTTCAACTTTCCAAACCACTCAAGTTCCTCTTAAAAGGACTTGTTTCATTCTCACGGGAACCGACATTATCTATCGACTTTCTCTTAGAAATGGTTGATATTGAAGAAGGAGACCCTCTCCTAGTCTCCGTTATAGGATCCAAATGTGCACAAATTGAGTCTAGAGCCACGAGATCATCAATAAATCTCATTAGGACACTTTCAATGAAGACTCTCTGTTTCACACAATGTGGAAAGAGAGATTATATCTTGAGTCCTCGCATTATCCTTGTGGTATTGCGGAACATCCGAGTGATATGTTTACATATTCACAATGAAGATGGAAAGCCTTCGAGCCAACATCAAACAAGCTCTGGTAGGTGGCATGTGAGATCTATTATATAGATCAACCATGTGACAACCGAACGAAAACAATGGGCGATTCAATCTCTTGAATCAATCTGGTTCGAGTTATGGATTGACGGATACCTTTGAAAACCGGTCTTTGTGCTTAACAAACTCTTTCTTTAGCGAATCGACCGTGTACTCATTTTCAAATCAAAAGGTGTTTTATGATTGATAATTGATTTTCAATAAAACCTTCATTGTATTGCAAAAACAATTTCTATTGAGCAATACACGATTGTTTTTCAAATCTCTTTTCATCAATCGGTGAACTTAAAATTATTTGGTTCACTCACTCCGTGTTGTCTTCTTTGAGACGTTCGGTTTGAGAACGACTAGAACAATTGCGAAACCTCATCAAGGAGATTCTTAGGAATCCTACCGATCACGCGCAAGATTTATCTTGATCAACGGGAACCGTGGGCCGTGTACCTCATTTCAACGAAGTGATCAAAGACACTTTCGCGCGATTTATTAACTAATCGTTGTATGCGTACGCCCGACGTTTGCGGTGATCGAATGAAGCGGTCAATCCATAGCCGCATGCTCACTCAACACATTCATTTCAAAAGAAATCATGATTATTGCATCAATGACTCGATATTTTCACTCCATGCTTCTACTACTGCTCAAATATCATGATTCAACAAATGCTTCCGCTACTCGATGAGAAGATATCATGATCCGTAATGTGAGCATGTCGGTCCCAAAGTCACAACACCACAATGGAAATCTCGAGATTGTTGATTGTCGATGATCTCAAATGATGGCTCAAAATTATCATCACGTGGATCAAGAAAAGACCTCCACTTGGAATAACCAAACATGCATTGTGAAGAATCAATGACTACGAGCTCAAGTACAAAGGACTACATCAAGAATGCAAGAACTATGTTTAATGTACTATCTATTTGTATTCAATGTAATTTTGGTACATGATTGAGGTGACCTCCTTGGGGAGATTGTTAGGAATTAGAAATTCCCAAGATTAAAGAGTCGGTCACCTCAAGTATATGTAATCGTTAAAAGCTCGTAGTCGTAGTTCTTTTAAGTTAAGTAGTAATTTAGTTCAAGTAACACCGTGGAGGACGGACGGGTCTTTACCCACTGTATGCCCGATCCATGCCCCAAAGTGTGGCGTTTTGTGTAAGACTATAAATACTCTCTACCTCCCAAGGTAGAGTTGGAGCTCATAATAAGATTTTCTTTCTCTCACTAAAGTTCCCTAAACCTCTAACTTTCTCTCTAGAATTCCATCTATATGCTACTTTGTGTTATGGTTTGATGTGTATGTGATAAGTTATATCTTACAAGCTTGAACAACTTCCATCATTGTAGTAGTTAATGGAATATCTCCACCTCGAACAAATCACTTGCCATGAATGTAAATATTTTGGCTTGTTGCACAATGACAGTAACAAAGCAAAGATTTTGGAACATCGACCAATTGCTTGTTTAAGAAAACACATACAAATCTTGGGTACATTAACCATTTTGACCCGTAAGATATATGTGATAGCATCCCATCCAAAATAAGCCTTGAAAAATTAAACACTCTATCAAGAGCTAATCCAACCAATGCGGATGCTATATTCGACCCAAACTGCTCCCAAGAAGTACTTTTAGAACTTATGCAATGGAGCAAGACATGAACCAAGAACTTCCATTGAGGACGAATAATGCTTTCTTGAATGTTTGTTCATCAAAGATCCTTCATAACCAAGATTTCTAAAAGTATCCCAAATCGCTTGCTTGTCAAATCGAATAGCCCCATCTTCATCTCCAAATAATAAATCTTCTCGAATAGAGGCTTCGTAATCTTAATAGTCCTTCCAAAGAATGTGGATCTAATATAATATTCATCCTCCTCCATATTATCTCTAGCATGAGCCCAAAATTCTTGAATCCATGGTTCAATTATATCCTACTCAACTAAAAGAGCATAACTAATAAGCGACCCAATAAGATAATCAATGATATCATAAAAGCCACATTCGCCTCGGTCTTGTCCAAATTAGCCACCATATTGTGCTTGAAGCAGCTTAAACGATTAGCCATATGTTGAAAAAGTAAGCACAATAAAGATTGTATCGAAGAATAAAGAGATGGTGATTGGGAGATAAGTATGGAAAAGATGTAAAGTAATAATATGAGAGGAAAATCGGAAAATAGTTATTTATAGGTGGGATTTGAAAATCACGGCCTAAATAACAAAGTTACCGTTACTACCAATTACCCATCAATATTACCGTTGGAGCAAGACTTTAATACGACAAACATTACTTTCCACATAAGCATGATTTCCCAAGCGCGAGATTTTCGGGAAAAATACAAGATTTGCCAAATACCTTCATATAAACTAAGTATAAACAAGCATCCTCCCTCAAGCAATACACGGACTATACCTAACATCTTATAGTCCTCCCTTAAACATAGCTTAGTAGTTAATCATTCCAATGCTCACGACCAAGTGATTGAATCGTGACACATCAAAACCTTTATGAGTAAATCACTACATTGTCATCCGTGTGAACTTTAACCACATTAATGAGCCTATGCTCATAGCAATATCTCGATAAAATGATGCCTAATCAATATGCTTTGTCTTGGAATGATACATGTGATTCTTCAAAATACAAATAGTACTCTCATTATCAATATTGATAGGAGTATTCTTAAAATTGAACCCATAGTCCAAGAGTTGATTTTGCATCCACAAAACTTGTCCACAACAACTTACAAGACTACATATTCGACTACGATAGATGATGTTGCTGCAATTGTCTCGCTTCTTGCATTGCCGTGAGACTAACCTTCTTCCAAGATATTGGCATCCACCGTTGTGGATCTTCTATCATAATTATCACCGCATAGTCACTATCGAAAAAGCTTCTAAGTGAAAAGGTGACTCTTTAGGATACCACAACCCCAACTTAGGTTGTTGTTTCAAATAATGTAAAATTCTTTTTACGGCATTCATGTGAGAAATCTTAGGTGAGACTTGATATCGTGCACATAAACAAGCGCAAACATGATATCGTGCCTTGATGCGATAAGATACATAAGAGAGCCAATCATAGATCTCAGATAACTTGACTTCAACAGTCATCCATCTTCATCTTTACCCAAAGAATTGATAGATTTAATAGGTGTAGTAACACCTTCATATCAAGAAAATTAAACTTCTTAAGTATGTCTCGTAACATACTTGTCTTGACTGATAAAAATTCCTTCCTTTGATTGCTTAACACGAAGCCCTAAAAGAAAGTTAACTCGCCCATTGAACTCATTTGAAATTCATACGCATCACCGCTCAAACTCCTTAACCATGGACCTGTTTGGTAGCCCCAAAGATAATATCATCCACATAAACTTGAACTAACATGATATCTTTCTTGTCTCTCTTGATAAACAAAGTCTTGTCAATAGCTCCCTCCCGTATCCATGTTGTAATAAGAATGTAGAGAGCCTCTCATACCAAGCTCTAGGTGCTGATGAAGACCATAAAGAGCCTTAACCACCTTATAGACTTTGTTTGGATGTTTAGGATCTTCAAAACCGGAGGTTGTTTCACATACACCTCTTACGTAATAGTGCCATACAGAAAGGCACTCTTGACATCCATCGATAGACACGAAAACCCATATAAGAAGCAAAAGCAAGAAAGATTCTAATTGCTTCAATCCTTGCCACAGAGCAAATACCTCATCATAATCTACCCTTCCTCTTGTCTATAACCCTGAGCAACTAATCTAGCCTTGTTTTTGATAACATTGCCTCTTTCATCTCGTTTGACTCTAAAAACCCGTCTGGTTCCAATAACTCTCTTCCCATCTAGAAGATCACATAAAATCCAAACTTCTTGAAGTTAAAATTGAAGAAGTTCTTCCTGCATAGCTTCAACCCAGCTTTCTTTAGTCAAAGCTTGAGCAATATTCTTGGGTTCCTCTTGAGAGATGAAACAGTAAATAAGGTGTTTGATGGTCCTTATGATTTAGCTTTGTTTTGTTTATACACAAAGCTAAGTAAAGCATTGTGAGGTTTTGTGAAACCCTTAGCTTTGTGTCTTGTCATAACTCCGTAAGTAGAAGGACCAATGATTTGAGCAGTTGGATGATTCTTATGAATCAGTAAGATTGAGACCGTGGAACTTCATATGTATCATCCAAGTTAGTATAATCAAGACCTTCATTGGAATCGTGAAAATACCTTCATCTTCAAGCTCATCATCGCTTCTTCTAACCTGGGCATGGTAGAATCATCTAAATCATCTAAAATCACATCAACAGTGCGTGATACTTTGATCGAATCTTGTCCAAAGTCTTGTAAGAGTACTCAGCCTTGTTCTTCTTCTTTGCCTCTTCATAAGCTCTCCTTTGTTCATCGGTGTAAGAATGTGCTAAAATATCTTGAAGAAGCATCCGATTAAGTTCCTCTTGAATAGATTGATCCTCAATGAGATAATGAGGATTGTGGTGCATCGATACTTTGTTTTGGAGAATCGAGACTTTGCTTAGGAACAATGATACTTTGTTTTGGACTTACGGGATCTTTATCGGGAATAGCATCGGTCTAAGATGAACATCATGAACAACATATTGGATATCTTCATCGGTGTGCAAGGTTGATTTTCTTCTTTAACAGAACATAATTCATTGAAGGAGATAAAATCTCAAGATCAAACATCCAATCGGGACCTTTTCCTTTTCATTGTCTTGATCTTCTAAGAACTCAACATGAAGACAATCTTGAATCTTCTTAGTAACTCATTGTATACTCTAAAGCCTTTATTGTTAGTACAATAACCCAATAGGTAACCTTCTTCGACTTGCCATCAAACTTCCCAGATTATCAATGGTGTTCAATATAGTAAGAGGACATCCAAAAGGCTTCATAAAGCGAATGTTGGGTTTATTCCCCATTAGCAATTCATAGGGTGTCTTCATCACGTGGTTTGGTATGAGACCTCATTAAGTACATAGCATGCGATTTACGACACGCCCAAAATTGAATAGGAGATGGGAATCGGTAACATTGTCCTTCTTGCTCAATCAAGGTCCTATTCTTCCTCTCTGCAACACCATTTTTTGTGGTGTTCTAGCAATACTAAACTCCCTTTTATGCCTTTATTTGCACAAAAATCATCCATGGGCTTGTTCTTGAATTCGGTTCCATTGTCACATCTAATACCTCTAACCTTAAGTCTTAATTGGTTTCAAGTGCTATAATTAGAGTCCGAATAGCATCAAAGGTATCATCTTTAAAGCCCAAAAGAAAACCCAACTGAATCTACTACAATCATCAGTAATAACAAAACAAGACTTTTCTTATTTAAACTTGCCACGAGACAGTCCAAATAAATCCATATGTAACTCCAATGGTTCTCTAATAGTTCTTTCCTTAAGCTTCTTGCAGAAGCTTTGTGTTGTTACCCTTCTTGCATGCCAAACATGATTGATCATTCTTGTAAGTCTTTGAAGGTAAACCTCTAACTAAATTGCCTTTGACCGGTTTGTTGATGTTCTTGAAATTAACATGGCCCAATCTTCTATGCCATTGATGTGCCTCTTGAGATGTTGCTTTAGCCACCGACATGTGGCTCTTCCATAAGAATGTAGACTCTTCATGTCTAAACTATACACATCATTTGTCCTTGGTACTCTAAGTACTACCAAGTCATCATCAACGTTTGAAGTCGAAAAAAGGATGAGACATTCTCGTGTCGATGAATAACACAGGATGCTTTTATCACAAATTTGAGAAACCGACAACAAGTTGAACTTTAGCTCCTTCACATATCGACATTCTCAAAATCAATTCTTCCGCTTTTAATTGTTCCTTTCGGTAATCCTTCCTCCATTGGGATCATTCCCAAATGCAACTTTTCCTCCACTAATATTTCTAAAATCGACGGGATCTCTTTATCGCTGTTATACTCCCGGAGCAACCACTATCCACAATAAGATGATCTTTAAGCTCTTCTTCCGGGTTGCCACACACAAAAAAGAGTTAGAAACTTTTAGGAACCCAAGCCATTCTTGACTTGTGTTCCCTTGAGGAGTTACAAACTCAAATTCTTTGAGTATGTAATTCCACTATCTTTCAAATGATGATCCAAAATGATCTTATGATTTTTAGCATGTGGATTTTCAAAAGTCTCTGTTTTTCAACATAAATCTCTTTCACCGATTTTTAGCATTTTCTGTGTCACAAAACATCTAATTCACTTTTTGTTGAGCGTCTTGTATGTCTTTCGCCAGATTTTCCTTTTAACCCATTCGGTTTTAACAGTAGATCCCGTGATCTAGATCCCTATATGTATTGTGATACCTTCTAGGTTGATAGTGAGATCTCCTAGAATTCCTATTCAAGTAGTGTTATCGGTACCTTGTTTACGAAAGCATGCTTTTGAAAGTACCGTGAGATCTTGAAGGTCTTCTCGATGTGGGTATTTATGATCCGGTGTGAAGTTTCGTGATTAACCCTATTTGAATTAGTCCAAACTGGTTTGTGCTCTCTAGGTCTCTGATTGGTAGACTTATTCCTTGGAAACTTGCTTAGATATTCTGAGTGTTTGTCACAATCTTTGATTAAGTGAGTAGGACTATAACATACAAAACACAGTTTTTGACCCATATGACCAAAGTGATTTCTTCTATGTCTATGCCCAAAATTATTTTGCCTTCTTGATGACTAATAAAATCTGTTTTGAGCAAAATTATCCCAAAAAGATTTAGCAGTACTGTTTTGAAAAGGTTTTGTAGAAGGTACTGCTTGTTTTTGAACATTATTTTCAACAGTTTCTTTGGGTTTCTCAGACCTAGATTGAGCAACAAGCTTCTTCCTAAACTCTAGACTGTCTACTCCATAACGAGAAACATCAGGCCTAGAGGGTTGATGACTAATGGGATGAGGAACAAGATGATAACCATTGTCTTTCTTATATTCGGAGGTGGTTCACTTATCGAGCCCTCATTACTAGATGAATCTACATAGTTAATGAGCTCATCATCACTAGTGGTTATGTCCTCAAAACACCATCATCCCGATCACTAGGTTGGTTTTCATCTATGTTACTAAAGTCCATTCCAAATCCTAAGCCTTGTCTAATGTAAGCCCTTCTGCTTTTTTCAACATAAGCAACATGGGACAAGCGGACTCTCCCAAGCAAAGAAACTTAGCTAACAAATCATCTCTTTCCTTAGTTAATGTCTCAATTTCAGCAATTTTACGGTTTAGTTTCCATTCACTAAGTTTTAACTGGTAATCCTGTTGTTCATACTTTTCACCCCAAGCCATTTCATTATTTTCATGTGTTATGATTTTAGCTTCCATAGACTCTAAAGTAATTTGATAACTCGCTACCTCGGACCTAGCTCTAATATAATTATCTCTTTCAATCACATAACTTGTTAAGTAATTTTGATAAAACTCATAACAGTTTGAGCATACCTCGTAGATAGGAGGCCGAGTTGGTGAAGTAGCCACCATAGCAAGAAGAACAGGATCATTTTCACTTTCTTTGCTCCAATCAAATCCTCCATGTTAGTTATAAGTTTTCACATACACATCAAACCATAACAACAAGGTGGCGTATAAGTGGAATTCTAGAGAGAAAGTTAGAGGTTTAGGGAACTTAGTGAGAAAGTGAAAGATATTATTATGAGCTCCAACTCTACCTTGGAAGGTAGAGAGTATTTATAGTCTTACATAAATCGCCACACATCAGGCGGTGGATCGGGCATACAAGGGTAAAGACCGTCCAGTCCTCCACGGTGTTACTTAACTAAATACTACTTAACTTAAAATAACTACGACTACGAGCTTTAACGATTACATATACTTGAGGTGACCGACTCTTTAATAGTGGAATTTCTAATTCCTAACAATCTCCCTAAGGAGGTCACCTCAATCATGTACCAAAATTACATTGAATACAAATAGATATTACATAAAAATTGTTCTTGCATTCTTGATGTAGTCCTTTGCTTCTAAGCTCGTAGTCATTGATTGCATGTTTGGTTACTCCAAGTGGAGGTCTTTTACTGATCCACGTGATAATAGTTTTGAGCCATCATTTGAGATCATCTCGCTATCAAAAATCTCTGTGACATCCTTTGTGGTTTTGGTATTATGTGATGTTGTGACTTTAGGACCGACATGCTCACATTCGGATCATGATATCTTCTCATCGAGTAGCGGAAGCTTTAGTTGATTCATGATATTGGCGCAGCGAAGCGAAGCATGGAGTGAAAATATCGAGTCATTGATGCACTAATCATGATTTCTTTTGAGTTGAATGTGTTATGAGCATGCGGCTATGGATTGACCGCTTCATTCGATCACCGCAAACGTCGGGCGATACTGCATACAACAGCTAGCAATAAATCGTGCGAAAGTGTCTTTGATCACTTTCGTTGAATTGAGGTGCACGCCCACGGTTCCCCGTTGATCAATACAAATCGCTGTGATCGTGTATAATTCGAATAATTTCCTTGACAGGTTTCGCAATGCTTCTAGTTGTTCTCAAACCGAACGTCTCAAAGAAGACAACACGGAGTGAGTGAACCAATAATTTTAAGTCCACCGATTGATGAAAAGAGATTTGAAAACAATCGTGTATTGCTCAATAGAAATTGTTTTGCAATACAACGAAGGTTTTATTGAAAATCAATTATCAATCATAAAACCACCTTTGGTTTGAAAAATGAGTACACGGTCGACGTGCTAAAGAAAAGAGTGTTTAAGCACAACGACCACTTTTTCAAAGGTATCCGTCAATCCATAACTCGAACCGTGATTGATTCAAGAGATTGAATCGCCCCATTGTTTCTGCTCGGTTGTCACATGTTTGAACTATGTAATAGATCTCACATGCCACCTACCGAGAGCTTGTTTGATGATGGCTCGAGAAGGCTTTCCATCTTCATTGTGAATATGATAACACATCACTCGGATGTTCCGCAATACCACAAGGATAATGCGTGGGACTCAAGATATAATCTCTCTTTCCACATTGTGTGAAACAGAGTCTTCATTGAAAGTGTCCTAATGAGATTTATTGATGATCTCGTGGCTCTAGACTCAATTTGTGCATATTTGGATCCTGTGGGAGATTAGGAAGAGGGTCTCCTTCTTCAATATCAACAATCTCTAAGAGAAAGTCGATAGATAATGTCGGTTCCCGTGAGAATGAAACAAGTCCTTTAAGAGGAACTTGAGTGGTTTGAAGGTTGAAGTGCACATAGCGTCACCGGGTCCATGACGTCTTGTCTTCAATACCGATGTTACCATCGATGAGTATATGAATTGAACCCGTTTACGCCCTAAGGTTGAATAAATGGAGGCTATTTGTTTTCACCCTTTTCTCATTCAATTCTTTTAATTCTTCAACCCCTTGGTGCTTACCGAGACTTCATTGCAAGAACCTTGTTGGGTTTGTTCCAAGATTTGCTCTGTCTCGATCCGCACACTTCCCATATCTCACTTTTCTCCTTTTATCATCATACCTAAGGACTTACGGCGGATCATGGGAACCAATACCTAACCTTATCATCCTTATATCACCGTACATAAAGTAAAGTTGGTCGGTCTATTTGGTATTGTTCATCGCCATTGGAACCAATAGAAAACCATTTGAAAATCAATCCGGATACTTGTGATATATTATCAAAACATTTTGTACTGAATTGTTTTTGATATTTTTAGAATAAGTGCTCCCCTCAACATGTGCATCAAATGTTTGAAATCGTTTTGCACACGGAGGCAAGAGGAAGAAATTGCTTCTTTGATTACCATTTTCTAAAGAATATCACCATCACTTCCTTGATCAAATCGGTAGATAAAGCATTTCCGTGAAGGATGAGGTTTCCATAAATTTGCTCCCCTCAATATGTGCCTCGAGGTTTGAAAAGAGTTTTGCACATACTAGAGGAACCCGCATATGAGATAAATGATCACGTTTCAAATCATAGGTTTAAGATAGATGCTCCCCCTCAACATGTGCATTGAAAAATTTGAAATCGTTTTAGTTTAAATTTTCTTTGAGATGTTGATATTTTAGTTGTAAATTAAAATACTCAACTTCTAGTTTAGAAAAATGTTTAACCAAATTGTCGTGATCATCGGTTCAATTTTCTCGTTTAGTTTAGAATTATTTTTTCAAGCTCAATGACACGATCATGGGAGACTTTCGAGGCAACAGATAGTTCATGAAATTTTGAAGCATTAATAGAGCAATTTGAGCGATAAAAAAATATCTTGAGCAACACATTCGAGAATAAGAGTCTCATTTAAGGTATGCAAGTTCTTCCTCTCAATCTCATTATATTTTAGTGCACGCTCATAATCACTAACTTCAACTACCATTGCATAAAATTCCTTTTCCATTCCCTTGATATCGTGATCTATCCCTTTTTAAGACTCTCAAAGTGATCTTTCGAAGTTTAAAGAAAGGCATGACCTCGCTTAAATAACATTCTTTCATTTGCTCAAACCCCTTTCTCCTTCCGTTATACCGATGGGTGTGATCCTTTTCTTGCAAGTTTTCTCAAAATCAACAAATAGTTGAAATATAACATATTGGCTAATTAAGGTCTTGCTTTTAGTGGCAATTTTTCTAGGAACAAGATGCATTGGTGTATTAGGAGGATACACAATCGCTTCTAGGCATTTTCCAAAAAGGGGTTTGTTTCAACAATATTTTCACTTTTCACTTATCTAAATCCTTTTTCCGAAAACTTGTTCGGAGTCAACAATGTCGAGGCTTAAACATGTTCAAGGAAATCCAGTTTTCCTTCTTGTAGTCATGGGGAGTGATAATTATTTTTTCTCTTTGCATTTAGGGTTATCTAATTTTTGTTCATCCTTTCCTAGTGACTTCATCGATTTCTTATCTTCCTCGCACTCAATGCAACTAGGTTTACATCTGGGTTTAAGAATCTCATTTCCATCATAGATCACACTTTGAGCCGCTTTTGCTATCTTTCCGTACTCGGGTTGGGTTTATCTATAATGGGAACACTATGCTTATCGCTTAGAACTCTATGTTTAGTGACCATGTGAGCGATCGAATGGTGTTTCCTTGTACGTACAACTTGTTTTCAAGTTTGTTTTCAAAGTTTTCGATTAGAAAAGTCTCTCAAGAGTTTTGATTCCTTTGCATTAAATTCTTGCTAAGCATTTTCACATTTTCTTGAAGTTCTTGTTTTGCTTAATTGTTTTAGAAAGTTTTTCTTGCAAGGAATTTAATTCTTGTTTCAATACTTCTTCTCTAAAGTTACTTTTTCTAATGATATGCGTGCTTGGTCATCCATTTCCTGCTCACGAGTGGTCGACTCAAATTTTGCACGTTGTTCATAAATAGCAACACGTTCTTTATAGGCATTTAGTTCGAAATTACGTAATCATCGGGGCACATGCGGTGTATTCATCAAAAACATAGTCATTGTTGATCGCGAAGATGCATCACTTGGTACACCTTCACTTTCACTTTGTTTCACGTATTGATCATATGGGATAATATCGATATTACCCATATTTTCAACATTTGATTCAATAGTTTCGATTGATTGTACTTTGTCATGCATCTGTTGCACATCAATGATATCGTATAATTTTAATACCTACGATATGAGCTTGTCTTGGGATGAGCCAACTAGTGGTGAAGAAGAGACCTTGGGAGAAACCATGGAGAAATGCTAGCCATAAAAATTGTGTGTGCAGTAGGTCCATCATCCACATCAGTCGTATGCATCACAATCGGCTACTTGAAAGGCATTCGACGATTGACCTATCTCTGAATAGGTCGCTCGTCACATCTCGCATCATAGGTCTTGGCATTGCCCTCGGCAAGAAATAGCAATTCCTCTTCATCCAAAGCGACACCATTGTCCCGAGCTTGTGCCAAGACATCTTATCTCGAAGTCGGCGATTCGTGGACGCTTTGGAGATGTGCGCTTTCTTGCAATATGTCCTCACCACCACAGTTATAACATTTGATTAGCTTTGCTTGACCTTGGTTACCATTCCTTCCTCGATTCGGTTGCCAACATAACCTCTCCCACTCCACCTCTTCCCCGATCATCTTGTATTTCTGAATCGGTTGCACCACGATCCTTCCATCTTTAACGGGGCTTGATTGTGTGGGTTAGATCTTGTTCGAGGTTGTTGTTGGTTTGTGGGAGAATTCATGTTTTGACTAATCGGAAGAGCTAGTTGATTAATGAATTTACCAGCGTGTGCATCAAAGATCGCTTGTTTGAACATAGGATCGGAATGAGTTTGTGATTACCATTGCCCAAGGTATGACTTGTGATGCTTTGGTTGAGATTCCGATGTTTGAGTAGAAGGCGGTTGAGTCATTAGGCGAGCTTGTCTCTCCACGGTTGGTTTTGAACCGATTTAGAATCAATTTTTCAAACATAGCATGTCTCTCATTCTCGAAGGAGGAAGGCATAGAGTTGCTCATAGTTTGTATTCTTCAATCCTTTAGTGAGCTTCACAATGTGACAAACTTGTGCCATTCGTGATTCATGTTGTTCACAAATTTTGAGTTCGGTGAATGTTAGGCATAGTCATTCGATGTTCCTCATGTCATTCACTAACTTATGAAATCTCATAGTACTCATAGACATTCTCATCGGTTTCATCTTGAAGTGTTCAAATTGGCCATAGAGTTGGGATTCTCTGCCTTCCATAGTTAATTACGAACACGAGAGAAGCATCTTAACATTATCCCAAACCGCCTTTGCATCGGTGTTATGATTGATCGACTTGTAGATGTCTTTAGGAAGACCTTGAAGAACAATGTTTGAAGCCACGATATCGCGTGATCGAATCTCTTTTATCCTTATCATCAAGCTCATCATACATTTTAGGTCCATCCATTCCGTGCAACAGGAGTACCATCTTCATTAGTATCAAGTATGTCTCTAGTCGTCTCAACTCGATATGGTCCTTCATCAATGGATTTGAGAATGTTGACACCATTTTCCTTTCCAAGCGGTACAATCGATTCGTTGAGCCCAAGAATCGTAGTCGATTCTGTCAAGCATGGGTGGACGAGTATCCGACCCACCGCTGAACATCCTCTGCAATGATGGAGATGATAGTAGGAACGTTGGTAGACATGTTAACGAGATAATACGGATTTTATAACTCTATGATTAAACCGAGAAATAGATTCTTTCACGGATTTTACTAAATCAAGAGAAAACCGTAAACAATCACCCAAGTCGCTAGAAAATCTTGCACCAAGTCGCTAACACTTAATTAGCTACACCACTAAGTCGCTAGAGTCCCAAGTCGCTAGAATAATGCAAGTCGCTAAGTAGTAACTCGCTAAGACTCAAGTCGCTAGCAAAATTTTAGCGACAATTAGCTACTCAAGTCGCTAAAGATACAAGTCGCTAAAGAGCAACTAGCTCTGCACCAAGTCGCTACCACTGTCGCTACCCGTGGTGGAGAATCCACTACTTGTCTTGTAACTCGCTAGATCTAAGTCGCTAGGACTAACACCGTAACTCGCTACAAATTTGTAAAGCAAGTCGCTACGAAGAAAGTAATCCGTGAGCTAAGTCGCTAGCAAGAAAAACCATATAAACATCACTTTTCAATCCAAAAACAACCCAACCAAGATGATTCAAGCTTACCAAATAAAAACCTAAACACTTGTGATGATTCTAAACATAAAAGTACTAACAAAATTCAAACTTTAACACAAAAATCAACCAAATGATGCAAAACCACTAAACTTTTCAAACTCAAAACCACCTAAAACCACTAGAAATCCAAAGATGTGCAAGATATGATCTAACCATGGCTCTTGATACCAATTGTTAGTTATAAGTTTTCACATACACATCAAACCATAACAACAAGGTGGCGTATAAGTGGAATTCTAGAGAGAGAAAGTTAGAGGTTTAGGGAACTTAGTGAGAGAAAGTAAAAGATATTATTATGAGCTCCAACTCTCTACCTTGGAAGGTAGAGAGTATTTATAGTATTACATAAATTGCCACACATCGGGTGTGGATCGTGCATCTGATGGGTAAAGACCCGTCAGTCCTCCACGGTGTTACTTAACTAAATACTACTTAACTTAAAATAACTACGACTACGAGCTTTCTAACGATTACATATACTTGAGGTGACCGAATCTTTAATACACGAATTTCTAATTCCTAACACTCCAAAGCCATCATCGATTCCAAAGCGGCATGTTCGATTCTTCATCAAAAGCGGTTCTCGGTCAATGCTACCATTGTGTCTTCAATCGCATCTTCCATCGCTACCATACATAAGTCACGGTTCATCATCAAACTCTTCACTCCGGTCAACTTCGATAACTTCTCTTGAGCAACCAAAGCCTTTGTTTCGATTATTGGAATTTCCTTGAGCTCAAGTTTAGGCTTCTCGAAGTTCTTTTGCTTGATACTTAGCAAACCCACACTCCTTGCAAAGTGACAGTCTTTTGACAATTGAAGCATTCAATTTGAGATTTGTCAAAAGTGATTCCTTGTTTTGGTTTGAAATCAATACTTTTGCTGTCTTCTTCATGTACTTTTGATCCTTGTAGTGATCATAGCAACTTGCCACACGATATCAATTTCTTCAAGTGCATCTTCTTCAACATGCTAGATCCTCTTCATAAGTGATGGGTAAGCTTGCTTGTTGTGCAAAGAAAGAGCACACAACTTCATCCGAGTGCAAAGTGGTAGATGGTGGGGTCTCATGAGCATATGATGGGGATTGTAAACAATGAAGACTTTGAGGAGAAGCGATACTTTTGGAAGTCTTGCTCTTCTTTTCGATGATAGAAAAGCAATACTATGAGATTTGGAATTTGGTTGACCACTCATCTCATGTTCATACACCTTCATTGATGATAGAGATCATCAAAGTCCATAACATCAAACCTTGTTGTCCTCGATCATAATAGCAATCACATGCCATGTAGATGGAAAACTCCTTAGAAACTTCAAATTAGCATCCTCAATGATACTTGTGCCTTGTATAACTCCAACATGTTGAGGAGATTACGAAACCTATCATATGCGACATCAAGACTCTCTCTTTCTCCCTCTTGTGAAAGTTTCAAACTGTTGTTTCAAAGAAGTTTCATGCATCTTCTTAGAGGCTTCATTCCTCCAAATCTGGTTTTGAGAGCGACCAGTCGCTTAGCATCTTTAGCATCATGAAATTTGAGAAGATGACCATCTGAATGGCGAGACAAGAGAATGTTTAGAGCCTTCTCTTGATTCCTTAGGGTTCTTCTTGGTAAGACGCCTTTGGTCTTGTAGGTTGTCCAGAACAACAATGGGATCTCAAACAACTTCATTCCATTCACAATTACATTCCATAAAGCATGGTCTCAGAATGGCAATATCTTGCCTCATCTTCATGCACCGTAGATCATATTCTCCTTCTTGATTATTGGAATTACGGTGAGGTGATTGAGGGTGGTGGAGCGACTTCATCGACATCTTGAATATAGTTGAAGTAGGGTTTCTTCCTAGTCGAGTTTCCACACAAGCTCGATACCACTTGTTGGATCGATATACTTTAATCAAACTAACTTAACTAGCTTGTTAAGGTTTAATAACCTCGGATAAATCCTAAGTTATTAACAAAGAAACACTTGAGCAATCTTTATCAAGCACGCGAATTTACTTAACAAAGCTAAGAAGAATAACTTTATTATAAACTCTAAATCGCTTATTATGCGAGATACTCTAATACAACTCTAAGATAATCGAACTTTTCTCTAAAATACTAATTCATAAACTCTAAAACTCTTTTTCTCGAAATCGCACTCTAATGCCAATCTAGGAGTCCTTTTATAGGCTCAAGGATATCCTAGTCGGTTTACAATTGATAACCTTGTACAACAAGTAATCTAAACATGGAATACAATACTTTCCATAAACAAATATAATGATTCTTTTGTTCGAGCAAAGACTTTGACTTCATCTTGCAAGTACTTTGATCGTGTCTTTAGCGATACTTTGACTCTTTGACATCTTCCAAGCTTTTGCGACTACAGATTACATATCTTGATGATTTGATATCTTGACTTTCATATCCCAATAAATTCCCGGATAAATTGGTCCGGAATGGAGAATTTTTCCACACTAGAATCTTGTATGAAGGCTCGTTTATAGTTCACATTTGGCTGCTCTAAATACTGCTCCATGGTTATTTCTTTGATATTATTTTCATCAATGACTTCATGTTCTGCATCAGATTGGTCAGATTCGTAAAACGAGAAAATATTACGAATAGGAATTGGTGAGTAAACTTTTTTCGTCCGAAATTGTTTTTCCGGATCATCAAACGGGGTGGCCAAAAATGGCTTTGAGCTTCTAGTCTTGAATCCTGACATTATGAAGAAGAAAGAAAAATAAATATAGACTTAATAAAAACCCTAATATAACTCCCCGGCAGCGGCGCCAAAAACTTGATGCAGGTTTTACTGACCAGGTTTTAATATTTATATTGTCTCGTTATACCTATGGTCTACCCTAATACACTAACGGGCAGTGTGCCCGGTCGTGTGTAGTGTAGTATTTCGGTAAAATCGAGGTCGTCCCAAGAGCTATGTGTGCGGATTTAAACTAAGTCCAGGTGTCATAGATTTTAATAGATTTTAAGGTTGAAATGATTAATTAACTACTAAAACAAGAAAATAAAGAAAACAAATAGAGGCTAGGGCTGTGATCAATAGGGGAGAAGTGTGTTAACCTAGTTATTCATCCTATCAAGCTAAGTTCATGTTTAATTACTTCCGAGTTACTTCAAGTGGGGTAAAAGTCGCTAGGACAACATTTGGTCGGGCTCGTCCTAACCTATCGCCAAGGGGTTCCACCGGAGATGTCGGTGACCCGTTGAAAGTCTAGTTGTTCTTAGTCCCCTAAGCCAAGTCATTAAGTACCGCTACATGCAAGATTTGTAACAATGAGTGCCCGGGCGCTAGCATCTTAATCACTCATCCTTGACTTCTTAAGTTCATCCAAACGGTAGGTGATCGGTTGGTCAAATCGCACAAGCGAAGAAGGGTCGTCAGTTGGTTATATCTTACCCTTCCCACTCAGTCTACCTACTTAGGGTCAGTTGGTCATATCTCCTAAGTAATTAGCCACTACCGCCATTCAAAACTACCGAAACAAGGGTAGCTACCAACAAACTATGCATGCATACACTAGAAATAATTATACGGAAGAAATGTAAACATAAACAAAGCAATTAAGGAATCATAACTAGGCTAGCACCAGAGGTGCTTAGCCGCTCATATTAACTAAAACAATCGATTCAATGTTTAACATTACGAAATACATGAATTGAATATAAAGAAAATATAAAATGCTAATGCTTATCGTAGAGGAGGAGTGATTTCTCCTTTGGAGATGGCTCTATATGCTCCCTAAGATCTACCTTCAACCATCTACTCACGTTCACTGATGTTGTATATGAAATGGGATAATTAGAAATGCTGGAATTCGAGTGGTATTTATAGGCCAGATCTGGTTACGGTGTAACTTAAGTTGAGAGTTACGCTGTAACACCATTATCTTCGTAATTTGCCCTGAAAATGATGGTTACGGTGTAACATGTGGAAGGAGTTACGTCGTATCTTCAATAAATCCTGATTACGCCGTAGTTGAGACAATAGTTACGGTGTAGCTTGCAGCGGCGTGGAACCTCATTTGACCTAGTTAGTTACGTCGTAATCTTTGGAGAGAGTTACGCCGTAATCTTCAGTTGAGTTGGTTTTACGAGCCACGCTCCTGTTACGGCATAATGTGAGAGGGGAGTTACGCCGTAACATCTTCAACATGAGCATACTATCATATATCTTCAATAAACTCTCCAAATCCGCGTCTCTTTAGCTCCAATGCTCGTAATTTACTTGAAAGTGAAATATAGAGGAAAACAAGCGTAAATCCATATAAATGATATAAAATACGAGCATTATCGGGGGAAATTGACACTTAATATTCAGGACTATTTGATGTTATCACCTCCCGATTTCCATCACCACGGTTTTTTAACCCGTCACAACCTCCACAGTTGTTTAACCCGTCACAACCTCAAACGTTTCCCCAAATGGAAGAGATGGCGGCTGAAAGAATCGAGCCGTAAAGAAACAAAAGTCGACTTCAACGTCGAGCGCTGCGAGCTCCTGTGGGAGTCAATCGAGTACTTTTTCGGGACATATATCCGAAAAATATGCTCAAAAAGCCGACTCTCAAATGGCTTGTTACGAGACGAGGCGGGAGAAGGAAATTGTTATCCAAGAGATGAAGGAGATGAAGTTTCTCATGCTAAATCCCAGTTTGGCCGATGACCCAGCAAAAGCAGCGATCATCCGAAAGAGGCAGGAAAAAATAGTGAGGAAATTTGCCGAACGAGATGATTAGGTTTCGTAGTATTAGTATGTGTTGTATTTTTTTCCCCGTGTCATTTTTTTACGTATCGTGTTTATTTTTCTTATTATTGTGTTGTTTAATGTATTTTAATTAGTAATGAAATAAATTTAGTTTATTTGGAAATTTGAAAAAAAAAATAAAGTTGTAGTGGTGGGCCCCAAATAAAAAGGTTGAGGTTTTTTGTGAGTGAAGGGGGTTAGTTGTGGTTAGTTGTTATGATGATGTGGCAGTGACGTGGCGGTGATGAAGAAGGGATGCCTCTTCACCACACCAAGTGCTCTTATCTAACAAATATTTTAAAGCTTTGTAATTGTATCTCATAACACATGCATTTAATTGTATCTCACTCATTGCACAGTCATAGCATGTATTCTATCATAAGTTTGGCGGTTACACAAATCTCCACCACTAGAGTTAAGGACAAAACAATTCTCGAAGGCAATATGGGTAGACACGACAAGGGTTAAGGGTGATTTGTCATTACTTAACATGTCACGACGAAGTGGACAAAATCAATGATACATGACCAAATCCATGGCCAAGACACCAAAGATTGCTCGCTGCATCACCTAGACACGCTTCATGACTAAAGGGTAGGATAAGACGTGAGATAAAATTGGTGTAAAATAAAATCAAGCAGATTGTCTAAATATATAGCCAAGTCATCACCACTTACCGTTCGCCCAAAGTTCTAGTTTGAAGTTAAGAAACCGGATTATGATAATACCGGTAGATGTGGAAAACTAGAAGGGGGTTGAATAGTTTTACCAATTTAAAACTTCCTTTTAAATATTTAGATCGACTTATGTCAATCTATTTGGTTGTTTATGTTGGACGTTGATAGATAGATATATAAGCGTGTAATGAAAGATAAAGAGTAAGAAGCACATCACCACGACACAAGTATTTATAGTGGTTCGGCTACAAGGACACCTTCCTTGCCTACTCCACTCCCGAGTCACCTACTCGAGAGTTCGTAAACACTACACCAACTCCTTATGGCGGAGAAGCCTTCACAACGTCGCAACCTTTTTCGGTACAAAGCTAAATACCGAGTTCCTTCACACCAAGGCGAACCACACCTAACACAACGTCGCCTACCCTTTATACGGTGCTAGGCTAACCACCGAGTTCTTTCACACCAAGGAGAACTAATCCTATCACAACGTCGCCTACCCTTTATTAGGTACTAGGCTAAGCACCTAGTTCCATTACTATGGAGGAACTACTACCCTTCACAACACAACACCTAATATCAAGGAGATCCACTCCTTGTTACAACACCATCAAGGATATCACCATCCTTGGAAATAAACAAATACTTATATGTATAACGATGCACCTCATCGATTATACGACCTAGGCATTCTTCCCAAATGCTACTTGATTTGATTCTTGGCATCCTTCACTAATGCCTTTGACACAACGCTTGGCACCCTTCACTAATGCCTTCGTCTTGACACCTTTAGCATTCTTCACTAATGCTTTGACACGGATGATGAGCACCTTTCACTAATGCTTTCATCTTGACACTTTCGGCATTCTTCACTAATGCCTTCAACCCAACATCTATGGAGAAAGGAAGAACTATCAACAAGAGAACCTTAGTTGTCTTGATGATGACGAACATGGCAACTCATGGACTTGAGCTTGCTCGTCTTCAAGAAGTGGTGATCTTGCCTTTAAGAGGAACCTAGAAGATCACACAAAACAAAAGACAAACTACATAGATCACTTGGATCCGAGGTTAGAGGTTATAATACTTGGGAAGTATGTATGTAAAGTGGTGAGTAGAAAGGAAGAAATGGCTCTCTATTTATAGAAAATTCTCTCTTGTTCCCGGATCCCACGGATCCCTTCCACTTGGGATCCGGCTAGCACAAAGCCAGGGATCCGTGGAACGCTCCTCTTTGCCCATGGGTATTTTGGTTATGGGTCATGGGTCATGGGTTGATCCATGGGTCTTTAGCTAGATACAATGTATCTCTTGAGTGCTCACCAAGGGTTCAATGTATCTAGACATTCTCTTGAGTGCTCACCAAGGGTTCAATGTATCTAGACATTGGGTATGGGTCAATACCATGGGTTATGGATATTATCCATATATGATATAAGCATGATGTCATGCAATGGGTTATGGGTCAAGCTCCATGGGTCATGGGCTTTGGGTTGTACCCAACTACATTCAATGTATTTGCCCAATGGGTTATGATACTTAAGTTTCTACCCATTTATATTACCCAATATACTACATACTAGTTATGTGTATATTTTACCCAAATATGTAAACACTAGTTGTTGTACATATGTAATATTAAATCATAAAATCACTTATACTTGTTTTAGTGTTTTATGTGAAAATGTGAATATGTTAGAAACTATTAGTTCAAACCATTTACGTATTTTATTTGTTTCGTTAAAATGATTTTACGTTTGTTATCGACAAAACATTAGAAGATCGTAAAATATAAATAAACGTTTTCTGACTTATTTGTATTAACAATCTCCCCTTTTGTTGATGACAAAACATAAAATTATTTTAAGGAAAAGCTAAAATTAAGTAAAAGTTTGAATTTGTAGTTTTACTTTCTTCTCCCCTTTTGTCGAAACAAAAGAGCCTTGAAAGAAAGCAACACATTGTTTTAAGAAAAACATGTGAAAGAAATAAAAGAGGTAGAGAGCAAGTAGCGGAAAGGATCTCGTCTTTACTCCCCTTGACGAGTCCATCCCTAGGTAAGGCGTCAAGAAAGTAATACTAATCTAGTTTGTTTGCAACTAAGTTTGCAAAGATTTCGTCTAAGTGACGAATGTGCTCCCCTTGATGATTGCAATTTTGCAAAGGGATGTCGAGAAATGTAATCCTAATATTGCAAGTAATTTGCAATGTATTGTTTTGACACAAAGCTCCCCCTAGCTTTAGGGTGTCAAAAGGCTTCAAGTGTAGATTGAATAACTACAAAACAAAGGTTAGAAAACAAGTATAATGCACAATTTCCTGCATATGTGATCCAAGTTAGTAGAAAAATAGTTTTACGTCTCACGGATCCCACGGTTCCCTCTAGTAGGGATCCGTCTAGGCAATTTTGAGGGATCCGTATAGGCGATGATTAAATTCAGCAATGGTGATGTAACAAGTAATGTTAACATCAAAATGAGATATGTATTCAACCAACAAACATATACTCAATGCAATATGGCAAGTAAACTATCATTCAATAAAACATAAGAGATGATCAACAAATCTCTAAAAACTAAGAGAATGATTTAGCCATATTCTACTAATACTAATAAGTGACCAAAGCTTAAGAAGCAACAATGTGCTTGAGTCTAGGGATGAGTAGACTTGTTGATTTGGTCCAATCTTTCAAGAAGATAATTAAACATGAAATGCAACTCATTTCGTACTTCTTGAACAAGTCCTTGGGTGATTAGACAATTAGAGCAATTATTGTCTTGATTAGGAACATGATGTTTTGAGGAGGTTCTACAAATGATGGTGGAGGTACATTGAGTAATTTAGGATGAGGTTCTACTAGGAATGAGAGTGGTGGTAATGGAAATTCCTCCATATGATCAAGTCCTTGGTGGTTCCTTGTTTCCAACGATGGACTAGTTGGTGATGTAGGTGGTTCCTATTTTAACGAGAAGGTTGGTGAATGGGAAGTTCTCGGTGGTGAATGCTCTAATGAATAGAGAGAGCTCGGTAAAGGAGTGTAGTCCATGCTCTAGGAATGAAGGTTTAGGCGTTTTGCTAGAACTAGGTACGTTTGGTTTAGAGCTCGATGATCCCTTTTCTAACCTAAGAGGTTTAATGCTAATTATTGCGGTTCTCTTGGCAATTGTTGATTGGGTTTGTTGAGGTGAGATTCTAGCACTATTATCTCTTACGGATGATGATTCGGTGGATGGGAAGTCCTACCATTTGTGGGTTTAACCGGAGATGATTCGGTTGAGGAAATTTCGTGTACAACACGAGCAAGTTTCTTAGGTGGTTCTTGGTTGGATGAGTTAGCACTAGGAGCTTTCCTCATGATGAAATGACTAAGGAAAAGGTTTCTAAATGCTGAGAATTATGTTGTGTTTGATGACTAAGGGATTCTAGCAAGATGACTTATAAAGGGAAGGATTTAGCAAGTGCATTCAAGACTTGAGTCTCTAATATCCTTTGGAATGTGATGATTAGCATGCACAAGAGTCAAATTTATAGATTTAATTAGGATGAGGTGGAGTGTTCAAGTTAGCAAGATGAGCTTGAAATGATTGTTCGAGCAAGAGTTGACATAAATCATCACCGGATCCTACGGTTCCCACCAATGGGGATCCGTCTAGGCTAATCCTAGGGATCCGGCTCTCGGCTGACTAGGAAAGGATAGAAGTGATGTTTGAAAGGTCTAAAGCCTATACCTTTTTGAATGTTTCAGTTCTCCTAAGTGTCTTTAAATGGAAGGGTACTTAAATGTTCAAGGGCAATGAGTGATGTAGCTAATGATTGCCTTATATGAAAGAAATTGGAACTTTCGTGAGTACCAATGAATGAACAAAGATGACACTAAAATCTTGAGAGTGTCAAATGGAGCTAGATGATCCTAGTGATCAGATAGTGACTTAGGATAATGTCTTGGAGAAGATCCTAAAGGTTTTAAGGTGGAAGAACTAGAATTTGATCCATTTCGACCAATTTTGAGGTAAGGATGATTATGATCAATTTTGCCATAATCGAAAGATTTCTAGGTCTAGATGTGAGGGATCATGTGAGAAATAATGAGTGATCTAGAGGCGGAAGAGTAATGAGTTTAGGTGAAGCGATAGATCGAAAAGCACTTTGAGTGTGATCCTTAATGAGCTATGAGTGAGTGTGAAGCTTACTAAGCTTGAGAAGGACTTAAGAGATCCTAAGGTATTAAGTTCAGCTAGTGTGAAGTAGTCTAGGAACATGGTTTGAGGTGTAAAGTTGAAATTCCACTTCTATTCGCCGGATCCCACGGATCCTTCACTTGAGGATCCGGATAGTTACAAACTAGGGATCGGCATCTAGGGACGATTTTACTTAACGATGGCGTTTGTTCTAAGTATCGAACTTAGAAGCTAATGATCTCTGATAAGTATACATGTATACAAGTAAAACATACTAAGAGCATGTAGAAATAGCACATAAGCAATTAAATGAGATCTAGCTCACAAGTAACACATAGGTTTATCAAACTTAACAACCGTTATTCAAGAAGCTCAAAATAGATTTACGATCTAGATTAGTAAATCGTTTGTATTAACAATGGCGTGCGAGTAGATGATGGTGTTCAAGACAATAGGGTTGTTTTGGCCAACGAAAGCAATGAACTATGTATAGTCATTACGGATGGTGATTAGCATACAATGAACTTCGTCCATGAAGTCATGTAGCTCTTCTCGATCAAAGCAAGATAATCGCTTGATGAGGCAAGTGGTTGTGATTAACTAAAAGAAAATTTTATTTTACAACTTGTTTGATTAGTAATCCTAAGACAATGCAAAGTATTTCCATTGTAAACTTACTTTAGGAAAACATAGGAGTATAAATTTCCCAAGTGAGAGAATGAATATGAGACTGTTACTAGCGGTGCTCAATTACGGCTAAACACGACCATTTTTACGGGTGATTCCACATACCCAACTTCTATCAAGGAAGCAATTCAACCGTTAGGTCAAATTGAGTTTCTAGTGCAATAAGTTCTCCAATATTCATTCTCAAGTTAGGAAAATTTATATTCCTACAATGGCCTATCGAAGAGTAACAATGATGATACTTTGCTTCGTTTAATATTATACTTGAGACAACTAAGGTGACGAAGGCGTCATGTTAAAAATAAGTTTAAAAGTTGTCCATATGGTAAACAACAAAAATGGTTGGATGAGCTAGTTCAACATATGTTGTTGGAAAGCTTTGAGTTTGGACTTTCGGATATGAACAATTATATTTGCGTTGCAAAATAATTTACTTGAGTATATCGGATGAAATAATCAAGTTGTCAATCCTACTATGAAGCTTGGAGAGCGATCATGAAAAGGAAAATGGGAGAGTACATCATCAACACAAGTGTAGGTTATGATCCGATGTACATTCTTGTTGTTTTAGAAAATGATACAAGAACAAAGGAAATCATATAAGCACATATGACAAACTCAATCAAAAATCCATTTAGTGTGTTATATGTTTTAAACATTTTCAACCTATATGACTTATCTAAATATCTAAACTAACATTTTCGACACAACTAGATGTTATCCCAAACACTCCTTCAAATAGCACATTGATTAGTAGAATATTACTAAATCGACAAACAAGAGAATGAATAGCAAGGTAAGGAAACCACATATGCTATTCAATCAAACAAGCACAAAAGCTATTTGAGATAAGCAAATAATCAAGTAATGCAAAGAAGACAATTTATCATTTAGCATAGCATCGAAAGTTCTTTTCATCGCTTTGTGTTAAATATAAACATGTATACCAAGCTTGATTAGTTTCTTTTATATTTATAAATATGATCAAAACCTTAATTTCAATAGAGGACACATTGTTATTCAAAAGCGAAAACATCCGTCTCCATTAGATCAAAAGTTTGTGCAAAAGTTATGACCGAAAAATGACTTTCTATTATAAATCAATGATTCTGTAAATTATTGTTTTGAATCAGTTTATGAAATCATTTTAAATGAAAGTAGACTCAAATACCTTTAAAGCGATAGGTGGCACGACTTCTAACGACTTACGGTTAAAAGTTATGAATTTTGAAATTGAGACAAAATTGTCTTACATACCACGGATCCCACGGATCCCTTGCTTGAGGATCCGTCCGATGTAACTGAGGGATCCGCGGATCGACACGAAATTACAAAATGTGCGTTTTGACCCGACGAAAAGGTTTAGTCTTTGTAGACTTTTAGTGAAGTTATATTACCCATTTTACCTTTATTCAAGCTTGATTAACAAGATATCTAACAACAAAACTTCAAAGAAAAAAATCACTAAAACACTTTTCATATTATGCTTATTATAAGATAGAAGCATATATCACCATTTTGTCCACAAGCAATTTAGCACGTTTTGAAAAAAATGTAACTAAGAAAACATACCTTTGCTATATCCCTTTTATGGTTTTAGAAACCATAGGCGAAATACTTCATGATCTTCTAAGATACCCCAATCCTTTGCTATATTCCCTTTTATGGTTTTAGAAACCATAGGCGAAAATACTTCATGATCTTCTAAGATACCCAAATCCTAGTATGAAGACTTCTCAAAGGAAAATGTTAGAATGATCTATCACTATCCAACATATGATGATTTCTAAAAACATGACTTTTGTTTTAAGAAATTCCCTTCTTTGTAGTTTTCAAACATACGGATCGTATCAAGTTTTCAAAGTACAATATACAAAAAAAAACTTGGTAACGAAGCTCGATG
This sequence comes from Chrysanthemum lavandulifolium, assembly GCA_022545495.1. Classification (NCBI taxonomy): domain Eukaryota; kingdom Viridiplantae; phylum Streptophyta; class Magnoliopsida; order Asterales; family Asteraceae; genus Chrysanthemum; species Chrysanthemum lavandulifolium. The sequence goes on from CM040239.1 coordinate 90,538,261, forward strand.
CCAATTGTGGAAAACTAGAAGGGGGTTGAATAGTTTTACCAATTTAAAACTTCCTTTTAAATATTTAGATCGACTTATGTCAATCTATTTGGTTGTTTATGTTGGACGTTGATAGATAGATATATAAGCGTGTAATGAAAGATAAAGAGTAAGAAGCACATCACCACGACACAAGTATTTATAGTGGTTCGGCTACAAGGACACCTTCCTTGCCCTACTCCACTCCCGAGTCACCTACTCGAGAGTTCGTAAACACTACACCAACTCCTTATGGCGGAGAAGCCTTCACAACGTCGCTTAACCTTTTTCGGTACAAAGCTAAATACCGAGTTCCTTCACACCAAGGCGAACCACACCTAACACAACGTCGCCTACCCTTTATACGGTGCTAGGCTAACCACCGAGTTCTTTCACACCAAGGAGAACTAATCCTATCACAACGTCGCCTACCCTTTATTAGGTACTAGGCTAAGCACCTAGTTCCATTACTATGGAGGAACTACTACCCTTCACAACACAACACCTAATATCAAGGAGATCCACTCCTTGTTACAACACCATCAAGGATATCACCATCCTTGAAATAAACAAATACTTATATGTATAACGATGCACCTCATCGATTATACGACCTAGGCATTCTTCCCAAATGCTACTTGATTTGATTCTTGGCATCCTTCACTAATGCCTTTGACACAACGCTTGGCACCCTTCACTAATGCCTTCGTCTTGACACCTTTAGCATTCTTCACTAATGCTTTGACACGGATGATGAGCACCTTTCACTAATGCTTTCATCTTGACACTTTCGGCATTCTTCACTAATGCCTTCAACCCAACATCTATGGAGAAAGGAAGAACTATCAACAAGAGAACCTTAGTTGTCTTGATGATGACGAAACATGGCAACTCATGGACTTGAGCTTGCTCGTCTTCAAGTGGTGATCTTGCCTTTAAGAGGAACCTAGAAGATCACACAAAACAAAAGACAAACTACATAGATCACTTGGATCCGAGGTTAGAGGTTATAATACTTGGGAAGTATGTATGTAAAGTGGTGAGTAGAAAGGAAGAAATGGCTCTCTATTTATAGAAAATTCTCTCTTGTTCCCGGATCCCACGGATCCCTTCCACTTGGGATCCGGCTAGCACAAAGCCAGGGATCCGTGGAACGCTCCTCTTTGCCCATGGGTATTTTTGGTTATGGGTCATGGGTCATGGGTTGATCCATGGGTCTTTAGCTAGATACAATGTATCTCTTGAGTGCTCACCAAGGGTTCAATGTATCTAGACATTCTCTTGAGTGCTCACCAAGGGTTCAATGTATCTAGACATTGGGTATGGGTCAATACCATGGGTTATGGATATTATCCATATATGATATAAGCATGATGTCATGCAATGGGTTATGGGTCAAGCTCCATGGGTCATGGGCTTTGGGTTGTACCAACTACATTCAATGTATTTGCCCAATGGGTTATGATACTTAAGTTTCTACCCATTTATATTACCCAATATACTACATACTAGTTATGTGTATATTTTACCCAAATATGTAAACACTAGTTGTTGTACATATGTAATATTAAATCATAAAATCACTTATACTTGTTTTAGTGTTTTATGTGAAAATGTGAATATGTTAGAAACTATTAGTTCAAACCATTTACGTATTTTATTTGTTTCGTTAAAATGATTTTACGTTTGTTATCGACAAAACATTAGAAGATCGTAAAATATAAATAAGCGTTTTACGGCTTATTTGTATTAACACCTTTTAAACCACTTGGTGTCCCACAAAGTTCATTTGAAAACTAATACAAGGTTATTGTGTTTAAAAGAAAGAAGTGTTACAGAGGATAGTTACGTCGTAACCCCTATAAGGAGTTACGCCGTAATTAGTGCAAAACACAGCGGGCGCTTCTGAGTGTAGCTACGGCGTAACCATTAAATAGGATTACGCCGTAATTGGTAATGCTCAAGAATCTTCTGCAAAAAAGTATGTTACGGCATAACCATAAGAATGAGTTCTGCCAGAACTATGAACGATCAGTCCCGCTCGGATGTCAGCGACAACCTTTCTCCGAAATCCGCAAATATGGTTAAAAACACAAAACCCAACAGAAATGGAAATAAAACAAATGAAAGGAATAATTCAGGTTGTCTCCCGAAAGAGCACTTTTCTTTATTTACGAGTCTTTAAGTTAGACTCATAGCCTTGGGGCTAGAAGTGCTTGTTTGTCATTTCGTGGATATGGCAATCTCCACGTTGAATCTAACTGATCAGATTCTCATCCCGTTTGTAGTGCGTCCCCAGTTCTAAACACCCCAAGTAAAAATTCTTGATCTTTTGGAAAAGGTGGTCAATACCTTTGGCCTTATCTTCGTTACTAATGTCGAGCAGTGGCTGAGCATGGCTCAACTGCCTCTTAGTCCACTTTTTAAAATTCTTAACATTCCTTGGCATTTTAAAAACCTTTTTATCTTCGCCAATCTTTAACCATACAAGCCCTTCCTTCTCATCTTTATCTAGCCCAGATAGTTCTTGAAAGAGTTTCCCGAAAATCACCCCGGTTAGCCCATCTTCCACGAACTCGCTAACGTCATCCAAAACCACAAAATCGAACAAAAATGAGTGAGTCCCAACAAAGAAACAGATTTTTGTTGCAATCCCTAGGAAATTGTTTCCTTTATATTTAAGTTCCTTTTCCATAACCTGGTTGTAGCATTCCTTTAAAATGATGTTAACTGGGGAATTTGTGTCGATGAACGGATGGAAATCAATGAACCCAATCTTGCATGAAATTTTCAGATAATAGGGGTTCCTATGATGGATTCAAGTTCCCATCTCATAAAACTTGGGTTGATCAGTTGTGAAAAAGTCTTTTCAAAGTTCTTTGTGCTAATGGACCATTTCGACGTCGCTAGATAAATCATCGGATCGATTCCCAAGTCTTCTTCTTCAAAATTGTGAACACATCAAAATCTTTCCTTGAAGCTATCTCGCCAAGATTGAAGGAGTCTTGAGGGTCACTAAGAAACTCTTCCAATGCATCACCAAAATCGCCAATAGGGTCAATCGCGCAAACTTTTTGAGGGGTGGACAGAAGTTCATTAGGCCTAAATGTATCAACTTCCCCATTAGCTTCAAGAGTTAATTTTCGAGCGAAGACATCCACTTTGGCATTGGTAGTAGCGAGCATTGGTCTTCTTAAGATAATAGGTATCCTGTAATCTTCGGGAATATCAAGAATCACGAAATTGACAGGGAAGAGAAATTTTTTTATCTTTACCAATACATTTTCAATGATTCCCAAGGGTGACTGCATGGATCGATCGGCCATTTCAATCTTCATTTTGGCTGGTTTTAGATTTCCGATACCCATACGTAGGAACATTGGATGAGGCATTATGCTTATGCTCGCTCCAAGATCGCAAGGCGTTACACATATTGAGATTCCCGATCAAGCAAGGAGAGTGAAACAACCGGGATCTTTTTCCTTTTGCGTGACTCATTTCTTAAAAGCGTTGAACATCTCTCGTTAAGTTGAACCGTCTCATCGAATCATTACTTAATTCTGCAAAATATTTTTAGGGTCGGTTTAATGGAATTAACAAGAGGGACGTTCCGGGAGAGCTCCAATGTCAAGGAGTAAGAGTTTCTCTTTGCTGATTCTTCGTTTAACTTTCTCCGAAAGGGTAGTGGGCTCTTCAAAGATTGTTTCAACTGTGTTGACAACTTCTTCTTCCTGTGCAACAAGGTAATCCGTGATGGCTTTCGAACATAAGTTCACATTCTTCTCCAAACCCTTTATCCGGTCTTCATGAGTCTTAAGAGAAGAGATTGTGTTTTCCACGAATGTTTTCATCATTTTTTCAGTTCTCTCATCACGTTCTCTTGATTCCTTGATATGGTCAAGGATCCTTTTTTCAAAGCTGTTTCCGGTCTTGGTCCCAAATACACTCTTTACTTTTTCTACCTTACAGGCTTCACTTTCATTGGCCCTTTCCAGCCTCTTCTTTTCAAAATTTCACCATAATTATATTCTTGCTTAATCAATGTTTTATCACCTTATGGTCGAAATTATCCTTTGCCCATACCGCTCTCCATATTCCATTTATAGCAATGTTCGAAATCAATCGAATACACTCCAAAGCTTGGTCGGGTGTCATGCTTGGAATAGGTCTAGGAGAATCGAGTAATTCACGTGTTTCTGCGTTAATTCCCTGTAGAAGACATAGAAGATTTGGTGTTTGTTCAAGTCATGAGTGGGGCATCGATAAAGTAGCTCATTAAATCTTTCCCACGCTCGATACAACGTTTCTTCACTCTCTTGAGCGAATTGATGGATCTTACCGAGAAGTTTAGCCATCTTTGAAGGAGGGCAAAATCGTTGAGCAATTCTCTTCTTAATTGATCCGTGTTTCCTTGCATTCGGCAGGAGTTTATTGTACCATCTTTTGCGAGACCACAGTAAGAGTCATAGGAAAAATTCTTCTTTGTAACCGAATAGCTAGGGATATTCCGGACGCTAAAAGGGATGATAAGTAGAGCACTTCTTCCATATGATTTTGAACATCCTCATTCTCGTCTCCACGAAAACTTTAGCTCGTGTAATTCCCGGATAAATTGGTCCGGAATGGAGAATTTTTCCACACTAGAATCTTGTGTGAAGGCTCGTTTACTGATTCACATTTGGCTGCTCTAAATCTTGCTCCATGGTTATTTCTTTGATATTATTTTCATCAATGACTTGTGTTACGCATCAGTTGGTCGATTAGAAAACAAGAAAATATTACGAATAGGAATTGGTGAGTAAACTTTTTCGTCCGAAATTGTTTTCCAGATCATCGAGCGGGTGGCCAAAATGGCTTTGAGCTTCTAGTCTTGAATCGACATTATGAAAAGAAAGAAAAATAAATATAGACTTAATAAAACCCTAATATAACTCCCGTGGCGCCAAAAACTTGATGCAGAGTTTCTTGACTGTGTTTTAATATTTATATTGTCTCGTTATACACGTGGTCTACCCTAATACACTAACAGGCGGTGTACCGGTGCGTGTGTAGTGTAGTATTTGGTAAAATCGAGGTCGTCCCAAGAGCAATGTGGTAGATTTAAACTAAGTCCGGTGTCACTGATTTTAATAGATTTTAAGGTTGAAATGATTAATTAACTACTAAAACAAGAAAATAAAGAAAGCAAATAGAGCGAGGGTTGTGATCAATAGGGAAGTGTGTTAACCTAGTTATTCATCCTATCAAGCTAAGTTCATGTTTAATTACTTCTAGTTACTTCAAGTGGGGGTAAAAGTCGCTAGGGCGACATTTGGTCGATTCGTCCTAACCTATCGACAAAGGGTTCCACGGAGATGTCGGTGACCCGTTGAAAGTCCAGTTGTTCTTAGTCCCTAAGCCAAGTCATTAAGTACCGCTACATGCAAGATTTGTAACAATGAGTGCCGGCGCTAGCATCTTAAATACTCATCCTTGACCTTTAAGTTCATCCAAACAGTGGGTGATCAGGTTGGTCAAATCGCCAATGAAGAAGAAGGTCGTCGATTGGTCATATCTTACCCTTCCCACCGGTCTACCTACTTAGGGTTAGTTGGTCATATCTCCTAAGTAATTAGCCACTACGCCATTCAAAACTACCAAACAAGGGTAGCTACCAACAAACTATGCATGCATACACTAGAAATAATTATACGGAAGCAATGTAAACATAAACAAAGCAATTAAGGAATCATAACTAGGCTAGCACCGAGGTGCTAGCATCATATTAACTAAAACACTCGATTCAATGTTTAACATTACGAAATACATGAATTGAATGTAAAGAAAATATAAAATGCTAATGCTTATCGTAGAGGAGGTGATTTCTCCTTTGGAGATGGCTCTGTATGCTCCCTAAGACCTACCTTCAACCATCTACTCACGTTCAACGATGTTGTATATGAAATGGGATAATTAGAAATCTTTGGAATTGAGTGGTATTTATAGGCCGGATCCGTTACGGCGTAACTTGTTGAGAGTTACTGTTGTAACACCATTATCTTCGTAATTTGCATTGAAAATCTTTGGTTACGACGTAACATGTGGAAGGAGTTACGTCGTATCTTCAATAAATCTGATTACGCGTAGTTGAGACAATAGTTACGGCGTAGCTTGCGCCGGCGTGGAACCTCATTTGACCTAGTTAGTTACGTCGTAATCTTTGGAGAGAGTTACGCCGTAATCTTGATTGAGTTGGTTTTCGAGCCACGCTCCTGTTACAACAGAATGTGAGAGGAGTTACTGCAGTAACATCTTCAAAATTAGCATACTATCATATATCTTCAATAAACTCTCCAAATCCGCGTCTCTTTAGCTCCAATGCTCGTAATTTACTTGAAAGTGAAATATAGAGGAAAACAAGTGTAAATCCATATAAATGATATAAAATACGAGCATTATCGGAAATTGACACTTAATATTCGGGACTATTTGATGTTATCACCTCCCGATTTCCATCACCACGGTTTTTAACCCGTCACAACCTCCATGAGTTGTTTAACCCGTCACAACCTCAAACGTTTCCCAAATGGAAGAGATGGCGGCGAGAAAGAATCGAGTCAAGAAGAAACAAAAGTCGACTTCAACGTCGAGCGCTGCGAGCTCCTGTGGGAGTCAATCGAGTACTTTTCGGGACATATATCCGAAAAATATGTTCAAAAAGCCGACGCTCAAATGGCTTGTTACGAGACGAGGCGGGAGAAGGAAATTGTTATCCAAGAGATGAAGTTTCTCATGCTAAATCCCAGTTTGGCCGATGACCCGGCAAAAGCAGCGATCATCCGAAAGAGGCAGGAAAAAATAGTGAGGAAATTTGCCGAACGAGATGATTAGGTTTCGTAGTATTAGTATGTGTTGTATTTTTTTTCCCGTGTCATTTTTTTTACGTATCGTGTTTATTTTTCTTATTATTGTGTTGTTTAATGTATTTTAATTAGTAATGAAATAAATTTAGTTTATTTGGAAATTTTAAAAAAAATAAGTTGTAGTGGTGGGCCTCAAATGAAGAGGTTGAGGTTTGTTGTGAGTGGGTTGGGGGGTTTAGTTATGGTTAGTTGTAGAGGTCTGTTATGATGATGTGGTAGTGACGTGGCGGTGATGAAGAGAGGATGCCTCTTCACCACACCAAGTGCTCTTATCTAACAAATATTTTAAAGCTTTGTAATTGTATCTCATAACACATGCATTTAATATATTGAGACTATGAAGAGGTCTAAGTTTTAGGACCTTTTACATGCCATATAAACATGAAATAAAAATCCACGGTGATTGTATCCCATAACACATGCATTTAAGATCTTGAAACTATGAAGAAGTTTAAGTTTTAAGACCTTTTACATGTCATATAAATATGAAATAAAAATCCACGATGATTCAAAATGAACCATAAACCTTTTCAACAATTTTAAACCTATTCTTTGACCTCGCTTAGAGATGCTCTAATCATCTTAAAATAGCATTGGTTTGGTTAAATGGAACATAAATAATTTTCGCAATAAGCCAAATGGAACATAAATACTTTCGAAAGGGACTCTTGGGGACATTAATCAAGGCTTTCAAGCTTAAATAGTAAGAAACTGCCATCCAAATGGAAAGACTAAATAATGGAAACTATAGAAGAACTCAAAACATTTATCAAATTAGTGTTTTTGGCTATTTTAGCTATCTCTTATTGTTATTTAATTCCAATTCGAACCTCGCATGGCATCCCGAGGTTACTCTCTCTTCTCCCGGTCATCGTAACCTTTTTCATACTCCCGCTTCCCCTCTCTTTCGTCCATCTTACCTTTCCCACCCTCTTCTGCCTCACGTGGCTCGCGAACTTTAAACTCTTACTCTTAGCCTTCAACCGCGGCCCTTTAGCTTCCAAACCACATTTACCATTCCTTGTTTTCATATCCATTGCTCTCCTTCCAGTAAGTCCTAAAAAAATTGATAAAAAAATGTCACGGCCAGATATTGACAAACTGGGCGCAAGACAAGTTGCGCCCAATTTGTCTCATCAGACAAAAACATCGAACCTAGATTCCGTTTCACGTCCATCACATAGACCGATTGTGTTGGCTTTTAAAGCTTTGCTTCTTGGTATAGTTATTGGTTCTTATCAATACATAGATAACTTCGACCAACATGTGATACATGCTCTTTACATGTGCCATATGTACCTTGGTATGGAGGTAGCTTTCGCTATGGCAGCTTTATTTGTCAAGTTTTATCTCGGATTCAACTTTGAAATCGAACCACAATTCAATGAACCTCACTTATCTACATCATTACAAGATTTTTGGGGTCGTAGGTGGAACCATATGGCATCAAGCATCCTTAGAACTATTGTTTATAATCCAGCTCGTTTAATATGGGATCCAATTCTCGGACAGTTGCGTGGCCAGATGCTCGCGATTTTCGTGACTTTTGTAGTATCGGCCTTAATGCACGAGTTGATATTCTATTATGTAACACGTGTTCCGCCCACATGGGAGGTGACATGTTTTCTTGTACTACATGGAGCTTGTACTGCTGCTGAGGTAGGAGTTAAGAAGGCGGTTAAAGGTAGGTTCCAGTTGCATAGGGCCATATCGGGGCAGATTACGATGGCGTTTTTTTTGGTGACTGGTGGTTGGTTGATGTTCCCTCAACTATTAAGAAATGGTGTCGATGTCAAAGCTATACAAGAGATTTCACTTTTAGTAGATTTTGTGAGGTCTAAATTGTAATGAAATGAGATAAGTGTGTCATACTCATGCTAGATTTTCAATTATGTAAGGCTTTGTATTTGGTACTTTTATAATCCTATCCAGTAGCATTAGACACGCAAAACCAGTTCTCAATTTCTTAGTAAACAAACATTTTGATACATGTCTGGTAATTTTGTAGGAAATGCATGAGTTTTGAAATTACATTCATAAATTATCATCAGAGATGTAGAGTCCAATAATATAGAGTTTAAGGTGACAAGAAGTAAAGTCCAGTTTTGTCGGAAATGCATGAGTTTTTAAATTACATATATAATGTTCGGTCTATATAGAACTTGTAGACCAGGAGAAGCTTAGGATCCCATTGTAGACCGGAAGAAGCATAGGATTAAGCTTCTTAAGGATTTTCGGACCGGCCAAAAGCCCGATTATACACCTCTAAGGTGTGTTAGAGTTCTTAGTCAAACGTTTTTGCTCCGTGTTTGTAAACTATATGTTTTTGTTTGCGAACAATACAAAGAGTATGATCTTACTAGAAGGAAAAACCTCTTTAGCAAGTATTTTAACATTGAGATCTTACCTAAGATCGTTTCGTCTTTGTAAGATCGTTATCGTGAAATCGGATCGGCATCTTAAGATCTTACTATAGTGTCATTTTTTTAATAGACGTTGTAACTTAATATAATGTAAATCTACATATTATTATATATCATATATCCTGAATATGTAGGTCAAAATTATGATTATGAAATGTTTGAAAACAATTAGCCTCTTGTTTTCATATTCTACAAAACTTGCTACATAAATTTGTAGTTTTTTAGCTCGCGATTCGAGAAGAGTAAGATCGGATCGATCGAGATTTTAAGATTCTATCGTCAAAATTGGGATTCTATTAAGATCCTATCTGGCAAAAATCCTACGTAGGATCGGGATCGATTTTGCTTTTCAGTAACCATAAAATAAATCGTCATTGAATTTTAGTCAATGCACCAAGTTAGTGACGGAAATATGTGCTCATTACTTGGTCATTAGTTGGTCTCTGTTATCATTAGTGACACTATAGCAAACACAAGTGACCACCCGACTTTGGTCACTAAATACCGTTGAATCGGTGACGGAATAATTGTAAGAAAATAAAATGAGAATGCAAAAGAGTACAAGGAGTATAGTACTCCGTATCACAGAAAGGCAACATCGTTGCAGGAAAGAAACATTTGTGTTGGAGTTCAAGTGACACCTTTTTGGCTTTTTTCTATAGTATCGAACATACTTAAAAATTTGAGATCATCTGAAGCTGATATAAACATAACCGGTAATATTTTTTTCATTAACAAAACAGTGAAGCATATTGAGAAACTCAATTTTTTTTTTTTTTTTTATTGTTATAAAATATTATCGTTCATGTTAATATTATTAGAGGATAAAAAGCCCAAGGCCGGTTTGTGGGTTTAGAGTATCAGGGTTTCACCATTATAAATATTAGTCAATAATAAAGATATACTCACGGGAAATTATGTAGTCTAACATGATATCGGAGCGGGTCTGATCTTCAGACATAAAAGACTATGTTGAGCCGCCTCCACTAAACCACCCCGTCAACCCTAATTATAATAATAAAACAAAATGTCGTAACTTTTTTACCCACCAATACAACAATTACTTGTTTTCTATTTCCCCAAGTTGTTCACTTTATGAGATAAACCAGCGCGCATTCGTAAGAAGGGACAAAGAAAGAAATCAATGGTTTGACGTTTTAAAATTGCATATATATATATATATATATATATATATATATATATATATATATATATATATATATATATATATATATATATATATATATATATATATAGTAGGATCGGTAAGAAGTAAATTAAAATAAGAAGTGGTAAGAAGTGACCAAAACCACGCATTTGAGATGCAACGACTTGTATTAGATGCATTTCTATTCATATAGATGCAACATCTTAAGTTTGAAAGTTAATTTGATGTATAGATGGTGCAAATTTATTTTCATGATTTTGCGCGTCTGAGAGGAACAAAAATAAGAGAATCATGAAATGCATCTAATATATGTATATGCATCGATTAAAAGCTAGAAAACATACTATGGTGTATTATAATGCATCTAAGATTATAGAGATGCATCTAATTTAGGTCGGTCCATCTCGGATTTATGTTATATTTCTTCTTATTACTTCTTATTTTATAATCTTCTTATTTGATCCTAACTCTATATATATATATATATATATATATATATATATATATATATATATATATATATATATATATATATATATAAATAGAGTTATTATCAAATAAGAAAATTACTTAAAATAAGAAGCAATAAGAATAACTATAACCATGAATACGAGATGCTCCGACCTAAATTAGATGCATCCCTATAATCTTAAATGCATTATAACGCATCATAGTGTTTTTTCTAGCTTTTAATCGATGCATATACATATATTAGATGCATTTCATGATTTCTCTTGTTTTTGTTCCTCTGCGTCTTTGAAATCATGAAAATCAATTTGCACCATCTATACATCAAATTAACTTTCAAACTCAAGATGTTGCATCTATATGAATAGAAATGCATCTAATGCAAGTCGTTGCATCTCAAATGCGTGGTTTTTGTCACTTCTCACCACTTTTATTTTAATTTACTTCTCACTGGATCCTACTATATATATATATATATATATATATATATATATATATATATATATATATATATATATATATATATATATATATATATATATATATATATATATATATATATAGAGAGAGAGAGAGAGAGATATTGGATCATTTAAAAGTTGATCTTAAGAGAAAAGTGAGAGAAGTTATCTCAACTGTTAGATCACCCCTTCCTTCCTTTTTTTCCTCCCAACTCAAGGGGTTTATTTGTTAATTTCCTTACTTTTCAGGGTAAGTTTTGTAAATTCGTCTCTAGTTTTAACTCTATCATATAAAGTACCTAAATTATTTATTTTTTCTTTTTTCCCTTTGGTTCATTTCTCTGGTTCTCCATAATCACGCTTCTTAAATTTTCCCAGTGATTATTGCTTACAATCTCTATACAATCGACACAATAAACACAATCTGCTATCAGCTTCACTAAATCATCTCGTTCTAATGTCATAAATCGCCGATCAAAATAAGTTTTTAAACAATTTTGTATTATAATTTTGTTAGTTTTGTTATCAAAGATCAAAGATCAAAAATAGTGCTCATATACATGTTTATTTGTACTGATTATTTGTTTATTATGAGTTAGGTTTTTTTATGAATTTTGATTGGGCAATCATCATATTTTTTCATTGATGGTTTTAAGTGTTTTTGTAATATGATGCATTGTATAGATTAGTTATTTGAAGCAAATTTGAGAAAAAAAATGACTTGAAATGATGTTTACAAGAACTGCACATAAGATGTTTGATAAAATGCCTAAATGAAATTTTATGATAATGATGCATTGATTTTACACTATGATGCACCAACTTTTCATGTAGAATCTGCTTTAAGCTAATAAGATTGATTATTATAATTCTGGTGACGTTCTAAAATGAATTAGATATTACTAGAGTCGCTCAAGTTACTACCTTTGTCCTAAAATACGACTGCAAATTACAATTTGACCTCATTTTGTTATTAAAAGAAAGATTTGATGTTGCTGGTCCTTTGTATGTAACTGTTATGCGGTATCTTACACTGTGATGCACTAATTTTATATGTTTGATATAAATGCTTAAATGATTTTCATCACTGATTAAGTCATTTGATTTTTATAAATGTTATGCTAAGAAAGGAGGTTTTGAAGTTAAGTTGGAACCGAATACAATCAATGATGATGTACCCTCCGAGTAGCTCGAAGGACACTCCTCTGAGACGTGTCAAAGCCCTTCTATTCGAAGGCCCAAGTTAGGATTCCAAAATATCCATAGGCGTCAAACCATTCGTTATCACGAAGGTTACCTCGGGAATTCGCCATTCGAAGCCTAAGCCCTTGGGGTATGGTGACGAAGAAGCCTTGGATAGGGAACCTCGACTTGGTCAAACCCACGATCTCCTCTCTCTTGGCTTCCCGTCAAGTCCGAGAACGTGGGTCACTAAACCCTAGTGGTTACCCACAATCATGGGACGCCCTATGATCTCCGACATTCATGCAAGTGCTCTCAACCCTATTTCATCCACTATAAATAGGTTGGGCGGGCAATAGATTATGGTATGCTCATTTCACACTCATCTCTTTACTTACACACACTTATACAACCATAACTCATACTTACTCTCACGCCGGAGGTGGTTCGCGGTCATACCCTGCGTAATCACTTAACGTAGTGTTTCGTATTTCTTGTTCTCGGTGAAAGGCAAGTTTTGGTTGGAACATACACCCTCATACCTTTGATCATCATCGAGCACGGTAGTGCAATCTGTTGTACAATCGGTGGCGCCATCCGTGGGACCACTACTATTAGTCCCGTAATCACCCGGTCCTAAAACCTAACCAACTACACTACTTTTCCGGCATGGAACCAGGAAGAGAAGATACACCTCCACCAGGTTTCTCTACCCTAGTCCCTCTCAACGCAACTAACATCGATAATCTCGCCCCCATAACGGCCTCAACCTTTACCACACGATCTCGTTTGGAAACTACTCCCGTACATCACGCCTCAACATCCGCTAACCCTATTCCTGATATTAGTCCCGCCTTCGTTGAGGCAAACTTTGAAGCCTTAGATTCCTTACTAAGAGCTCATAGGAGGCGGGTTCGCAACACTTTGAAATGCGAAGAGTTGGAATACTCCGGTGAGGAGTATGGCGAAGAGATTGAAATAGAGGAGAGGCCTCGACACATTAGCGAGGCGCTCGGCCTGCTGAAATGGTTCTCCTTCCATTAGAAGGCCAAATGGAAGGACGGTGGGTTTTGAAGAAGGACCCGGAGGAGATCCGGGAAGAAGGAAAGAATGCAAGGTGAAAGAAGGAGCGAGAACTCCAGCGGAGGAAGCAACCCGGTGAGGAATGGAGGGTAAACCTACCCCTCTTCTAGCCGCCCATTTAGGAAGAGAAGGGATGGGGCCTCCGGTACCCCCTCGTCTATTTCGAGTGTCGGAGGCCTCCTCCATACTCAAGCATGAATCGATTACCCCTCAGGAATAAACCCCTACCTACCGCTCAAACCTACAACACTTACCCTCCGAGTAGTTCACTCCCCAACCGAGTTACCGAGAAATGCCCTATGGACACGTTCCTACGCAATCGATGGGTGTAAACCCTTCGTACCAACCTTCTCTTGTTTACCACCCTCGCACGACCATTTCCTAACCCATATAACCCTACACTTGTTTATCCACCTCCATACAACCCGTACTACACCGAAGCCTCTAGAGCTTGCACGCCTTTCGTGAAGTGGATCGAAGATTTCCCCTACCTAACGGTGTAAAGATGCCTACTCACATAGGCACCTACGATGGAAAAGGCGATCCTGATAACTTCCTCCACTTGTTCGAAGGCGCTATCAAGATGCAAAAGTGGGTCATGCCCGTAGCATGCCACATGTTCACTTACACGCTCCTAGACTCCACGAGAATATGGTGGAATGGACAGAAGTTGGGAGGCATTGTAAGTCTAGACGACCTTAAGGCTAAGTTCTGATCACACTTTAGCCAACAGAAGAAGTACACCAAGACCCATCTAGCCGTGAACACCATCAAGAAAAGGGACAACGAAAGCACAAGGGCCTTCGTTACGAGGTACACCGATGAAACTTTGCAAATTATGGGTTTGCACGAAGATCGAGAGATCTCGGGTTTTGTACATGGCCTTGGACGCAAAGCTTGGTGGAATTCCTATCCACCGATCTTCCCACTACTTACAAGGCACTCGATGGAAAGACTTACACTTGGATTGAGTCCAAAGAGGTAGCAACAAGCGGGGCTCCTATAGAACAAAAGGAAGCTTCGACAAATTCTCTCGAGGTCCTCACGGAAGGATCCAAGAATAAGAAGAAGAACGAGACCGCTTCACTCCATACAACAAAGGTTCGAACCATGGACTCTTGGCGAACTTGGTCAAATCTCTCGGGGAGATTCTTGCTACCGATAAAGCCGCAAAGTCCTTGATCCACCACCTCGGATGACCTGAAACAAAGCGAGACATGTCCAATCTCGCCATTTCCATGAAGACCATGGACACGACACGAACAAGCTGCGAGAGAACTAAAGAAGTAGATCGAATAGGCGATGCAGTCCGGACAATTAGCACATCGGTTAAAGGCATCAAAAGGGAAAGGACAAGTTCTCAGACACCCAACTGGGTGAATGGAAGGGAACAAAAGGAGGCTACCCTACAGAGGCTCGATACTAATGGTGCATGAGCACGATCCAATCTTGAAGCGGAAGGAAGCGGACGGGGGCTGGAAGCGTGGGAGAAATAACCTTCCTTACATCTTGGGGTAGACACCTTCAACTGATCCTGTGGTCATCAAGGTGCGAATCTCAAGCAGGGAGGTAAATCGAGCGTATATGGATTGTGGAAGCTCTGCGAGATCATTTATGAGCATTGTTTCCTAAAGCTCAAGTCATCCATACGCTCACGAAGGGGACTCAAAAACACCATGGTAGGGTTCTCCGTGAACACTCATGGCCCCCAGGAGAAGTACCGTTGGAAATCACCATAGGCGAAGGCCCTTTATCCCGCACGAAACACTCACCTTCGTTATAGTCGGTTGATTCTCCTTATAATTTGTTAATAGGGAGAACAACTATGCAAAAGATGGGCATTGTTTTTTCCACCATACATCTTTGCTTTTAAGTTCCAAACCCCTTCGGAGTAGGGCTGTTCATTCTAATTATGGGCGGATAAGGGTGTATATGGTGTCAAAAGATCAAAGAAGAATCGGAGGAGCCTCGATACCAATTCTAAGTTGCAGATGCGGAGGAGGCGAGTTGTAGTTAACCCTAGCTACCACAGAACAAGCGGTGGTAATAGGAAAGCAACTCCGGAAAATTTCAAAGCGAAGCTCACGGAGCTGCTGCGGACTAACCTTTATGTTTTGCTTGGAAATATTCGACATGACAGGTACCAAGAACATTGCTTATAGCGGACGGTCCTTGAGCGGAGCATAAACTCAATGAGTACAAACACATTGGCCGATAAAACAAAAAGGAGGAGCCTAGCCCCGAAAGAAAAGCAGCTGCGACACAAAAAGTTGACGAACTCACACAGCGAGGCATCCTAAGGAAGTTAAGTACCAAACTTGGGTAGCCAACCCAAGTAATGGTCAAAAAGAGCGACGGAGGGTGGCGCGTGTGCGTTGACTTCACCGACATCAACAAAGCATGCCCGAAGGATTGCAACCCCTACCGAAATTGATTGGAAGGTAGAATCCTGGCGGGCTTCTGGTTAAAATGCTTCTTAGATGCCTACAAAGGGTATCATCGGATCCGGATGGAAAAGGAGGACGAAGAAAAGACAACCTTCTACACAAGCAAAGGTGTTTCTTATTACGAGAAAGATGCCTTTCGGTTTGAAGAGCGAGGGCAACTTACCAACGTCTCGTAGATAAAGCCTTCAACAAGCAAATAGGCGAAATCTCGAAGCATCGTTGACGACATGGTTATCAAAAGCAAGGCGGAGGAGGACCTACTCCTCGATGTACGAAACCTTTGACCGACTTGGGCGATTAACATGAAGTCGAACCTAAGAAATGCTCCTTCGATGTCGAAGAGGGTAATTCCTAGGGCATTTGATTACTAGCGGGGATAAAGGCTAATCCTCCAAGGTTAAGGCGATTCTGAGACCTCCAAGCCCTAAGTGTCTAAAAGGCGTGCGAGCACGAATGGGAAGGCGGCGACTTTAAGCCAATTTTTGTCGAAGGGGGTGATGGTCCCTACCATTCTTCAAAACACTCAAGGATGCGTGGATAAGAAAACTTTTCGGTGGAGTCGGGATGCGAAGCCGCCTTTCAAAAGATGAAAGAGTTCATCGAATCCTTCCAACACTTACGACCCCAATCAAAGGCGAAGTGTTGTTTATGTATGGCATCCTCAATGGAGAGTATTAGCGCGATCCTTATGGCGAAACGAGACAAATGACGGATCCCATTTACTTTGTCGGCGGGGTCTGCGGGCGGCGATCAACTATCCAACATTGGAGAAGTTAATACTCGCCTTATCTACGCAACAAAGAGGCTCAAGCGCTATTTCGAGCCCATCCAATCATCGTCTTAACCGACAAGCCACTCAAGCGGATCTTGTCGAAACACGAAAAGTGCGGGAGGGTGGCTAAATGGGCTATTGAACTTGGAGAGCACGAAATAGAGTTCAAGGGCGAAACTCTATTAAAGGACAAATTCTCGTGAGACTTCTTGGCGAAACACCTTCCGAGCGGCGTGAAAAGGAAGAGCCCAAAACTAAACTCACTCAAGTGCGGGACGATTGGAAACTTTATCGAGATGGAGCATCCGGCTCCGATGGTTCTGGCGCGGTCTAATCTTTGGTCGACCACGATGGGAAGGAGCATCGTATGCTCTTCGTTTGAGTTCGAAGCCACAAACAATGAAGCGGAGTATGAAGCGTTGCTAGCGAGCCTCCGATTTTGCTAAAGATATGGAAGTCAAAGCTCTCGCTATTTTCGTAGACTCCCAATTGGTAGCAAACCAAGTGACGAGCTCCTATGAAGCAAGGCACCCGTCATCAAACAATACTTGGAAAAAACAAAGGAGATCTTTGGAGAGCTTCGACTCTACACCATTCAACATGTTCGTAGGAATCGAAACAAGAAGGCGGATGCACTAAGCAAGCTAGCTTCCATGGCCTTCGCTCATCTTACCAAAAAGTACTTGTCAAGTCTTACCCGAAAGATCCATCGTTTGTAAGGAGGTTGCAGATGTGGTTCACAAGGAAGGAGAGACACGGATGACTCCCATCAGGGAATATTTGATAAGCGGTCTTCTCCACGAAGATCTCAAGCTAGCAAGGAAGATTCGGGTTAAGTCCCATGATGCCGGCTAATAGGAAACCCTATAGAAGGTCATTTTATCACCTTGGTTAAGATGTGTGGGACCCAAGCGAGGCTACGAGCATTATCTCTGAAGTCCATGAAGGATCCTGCGGCCTCCATGCAGGACCCGCTCGGTTGTATCGAAAATAATGAAGTTGGGCTATTATTGGCCTTGATGCATGGGGATGCGGCAAATCATTATCAAATGTGAAGCTTGTCGGATACACTCAAGCGTTCCAAAGATGCCAAGCGGGACATGACAAGTGTGACGTCCGCATGGCCCTTCTCTCGATGGGGCATCGATATCGTGGGACCTATGCATATAGCTCCGGAGGAGTCAAATTCTTCTTGGTGGCAATCGATTACTTTACTAAGTGGGTGGATGCTAAACCCTTAGCCTCCGTCACGGGAGACAGATCGAGAAGTTTGTGTGGGAGCACATTGTGTGCGATTCGAGTGCCCCACATAATCATATCGACAACGGGAAGCAATTCGCGAAGGAGTCTTCTACGATTTCGTCAAGGGCTCAACATAAAGCGATCTTGGACATCCGTCTACCATCCACAAGGTAGCAGACGGTGGAGGTTACAAGCAGAGACATCGTCAAAGGGATCGAGAAAAGGTGGGACGAACTCACCATGGATGGGTAGATGAACTCCCTCAAGTACTATGGGCCCATCGAACACACCCTAAGTCAAGCAATGGAGAAACCCCTTGACTAACATACGGAATGAGCGGTCATCCGCCTGAGCTAAGTGTAAACACGGGCGTGTGGCAATGTATGATGCCTCCCAAAATGACGAAAGGATCGGGAAAACCTTGATGCGCTAGAAGAAAGAAGAAAATAGCCTCCATCCGAGAAGCAATACACAAACATAAGATCGAAGGCTACTATAACAAAAGGGTCGGACCTTCCACTTTCAAGCACGAGGAATATGTGCTACGCCTCAACAGTGTAAGCAAAGCCGAATACCGGGAAAGCAAGGACCAACTTGGGAAGGACCTTACATGGTAGGCGAGGCCTCTGACAACAGAGCCTACAAAGCTGGCCACTCTCCTCGGAGAACCCATCGACAGGACATGGAATGGTACAACCTTGAAAGTTCTATGTTTAAGAAGTACTTTTACTTTTTCTTGTAATTAGAAGCTTCTCAAGGAAAGCAAACATTATTGGTAGTTGTCTTAGTTTTCATTTCAAGAATGATGTAATCCTCCTACCAATTCAATGATAAATAAGACATTTCCCACAAATCTCTTGCTTCGTTTCTTAAACACAAAGATTTGTTCAGCCAAGTCGTTAATGAGTTTCAATGTCGAATAAAATGGCTCAAGGTGTAATACACGCCTTATCATTTAAGCCAACTTTAACATTCACATTAAATCTCCTAGTAGTTTTTGGCACTTGTAAAAATAAATACAAAGTCATACTACTTAAAGGATTTGAGATAGAGTGGGTCGCGACCCTCTGTCAATGATCAAATTTGGTCATTATATTCTTGGTGTTGCAATTTACACGCAATGAGGTTGTTTAACCTTAGGTTGTAAAACTTAAGCGTCGGAAAAATGGCGCACGAGAAGTTAACAAAGACAAACACAAATAATAACTAAGTGTGTAGAGGTATTCCCCCACACTTTACCATTCAAAATAAAGGCTAATGCCCTTACACCTGCCTAAGGGATAGAAGCCCCAATTACGTTGTCTTTGGCCCAAGGCGATACATCACATCACAAATATTTAAATTGTTTAAGACAAGCATTGTTTTAAAGGGTACATGCCACCCTTGAAACCAAATTATTGCCGACATGGCGACCTTCATTCTTGCTTTTTGGAGATGGAGTGGGGGATGGTTGAGCGGAGAGCAGGCTTGGTAGATATAGTCTTCTTGGTGGGAGTGGTAGGCTTGACTTTCGAGGTTTCTTGGAAAGGAGGTCTTGAGGGTGCCATAGGATCTTTGGTAGCCTCGGCAAGGAAGGATTACTCTGCGGTTGCGAACGCATTTCTGCCTCATCATACTCGACCTTGAAGTGGGACGGTAGCATTCAATCTTGGAAAGGTCCACGGGCTTACATGTTTTGGCGACCTCCTCCAGCATGAAGCACCGTCCATGAAAAATGGGCGATTTGATGACCTTCCACATCCGAGCTCCCAATTCATCAACGTGGTAGAGCTCCATGGCTATGTAAGGCACCACCTTTGAAGCGACCTCCATGCGATCCTTTTGCGACATCTTATACCTCATCGCAAGCCATCGACTTCCTCCTCAACTTCACTTCTACCTCTCCGAGCCTAGCCCTCTCACTTTCCAACCCGGCACATTTCGCCTCAAGAACAACATTCGACTGTTAGAGTGATGACCTTGGCTTCTTCCAACTTAAGATTGCCGAGTTCAACTATCAACCTGGCTACCTTTCCACGAAGGTCTTGGGCGATGGGGTTCTTCTCAACATTCCCTCAATCTCGTCACACTTAGCCTCCGCTTGGCCACGTTCGAAGCAACTCTCGGTTACGGCATTTAAGTGATTATCCAATACCGCTTTGCCTCAACCCCATTGTCATGCATGTCACAAAACCTTTCAATGGACATATTTTCCGGCATACCTTTCCATTGAGGAGGGTGACATGATCGACAATCGGTGACAAATTCAAAGCATTGGGAAGCTCCTTCGTCTCGGAAGGCTGCGACCAATACAATGTATAAAGGCTAAGTTAGTTGTGACAATTATGACTTGACATATTTTATAAGGAGAAACTTACCATGCACCTCCACCGATTCATCCGGCAATTCGGTGACTTCACAAACTTTCTACCTTGACTCTTACGCTTCACAACTCTACCTCGGAGGCGGGTGGGGATTTTTCCTCTTGTTGGTAGACTTATGACCTTGGTCATTGTTCCTTTCGGCTTTTCAATCATCACCTATCCGGTGGAACCTACAACCTGGACATCCTCTTCCGCAGTATCGTCCAAAGTAGCAACATTCTCAACAAGTTGGGAAGGGCCCTCCAGCGCAGCTTGTGGGGGTGCCGATGAAATAGGCTCCGGCTTCGGGGTATCCACCTCATTATTGACAGATGTAGACGGAGAGCCAACACCATACGACTCTTCGGCCTTATCAGCCGGCATAAAGCTAAAGTCTTCATCCAAATCTTAGTACATGAAGTTTCGAATGACATCTCGCAAAAAGAAGCAAAGGAAATAAATATCGATTGCTACATTGGTCCTACTTTAATGAGTAGAAACATACTTTGTCCATGGTACATGATAACAGGCTTCTTGGGAGACCCCTCCCAGCTCTGGGCAATCCCAGCCATGTATAAGATGGCTTCAGAGAACACTTGCACATCAACAGGGTATCTAGCCAAACGCTGATAGCAGGGATCCCTTCGCACCTCATATGGCAAGGGGTTATTGTACCATTTTGCATCAAACATATTTTCCTTATTCAGCAACTCTGGATAATTAGGGGGAACAATAGTGTCTTGCACATAGAAAAAGCTACCTTTCCAACTTTGTTATATTGGTATACACCCTCCCAAACAGGGTTTGGCACATCCGATTCAGTGCCTTTTGCTAAAGTTAACCAATTGCCCCAAGATACAAGTTCGAAAACCTCTTAAAACCTTTAATGTTGGTTCATAGCGTATGCTTTACACATCACTATGAATGTGGTCGGTTTGGCTAAACCAAAGGGGTTGAACCTAGAGATATGAACCTTGTAGTATTACATAAACTCTAATATCGTGGGTGCGGTGGAATCCTAAGGTTAGAATGGCTAAATGCATGAGTATATAGTCCTACGAAACCTTGAGGAGCATCAAAAATACCCTGATTAGACTTGGGTAACATCACTTTGTGCTCTGGTGGGATTGGGTAATCAGCTAAGTGATCATGTAAATCTTTTGCAGACAATGTACATTTTTGTTGTTTTATGATGAACTTGGAATCCATTTTTTTATAAAAAAAAACAAGCTACTAGTGAGAAGGAAGGTTTACCTTTTGATTTCGAAGTGGTGGCGATCAAGTTTTACTGCGTGAAAAATATGGCGGAGAGAGTGAAAATGTTTTAGGGTTTCAACAACCCTCCTTAAATATTTTTTACCACTTTCCTAGCCGCACACGTGTAACTACTACTTACCCTTATCCGGTTTAAATTGTTTTTAAATTTTGAAAAGAAGACTTTTGGTCTCCGGGTAAAATGAAATGTGATTCTGTGGCGGCGGCGAAAGGTTTAATTAGCATTAAATGCGCTTAGTTAGTTGCATAGTTATCTTCCAACTAATACGATTAGCAGCAGGATGGTATTTTTTCGAAGCATGAAGTCGAAAGCAATGCCTCTTCGCTCAAATACATCACTTTCGACTGGGGGGCTTGATGATGTACCCTCCGAGTAGCTTGAAGGACACTCCTCCGAGACGTGTCGAGGCCCTTCTATTCGAAGGCCCAAGTTAGGATTCCAAAATATCCATAGGCGTCAAACCATTCGTTATCATGAAGGTTACCTCGGGGAATTAGCCATTGAAGCTCTAAGCCCTTCGGGTATGGTGACGAAGAAGCCTTGGATAGGGGAACCTCGACTTGGTCAAACCCACAATCTCCCTCTCTCTTGGCTTCCCGTCAAGTCGAGAACGTGGGTCACTAAACCCTAGCGGTTACCTACAATCATGGGACGCCCCCATGATCTCCGACATTCATGCGTGAAGTGCTCTCAACCCTATTTCATCCACTATAAATAGGTTGGACGGGCAATGGATTATGGTATGCTCATTTCACACTCATCTCTTTACTTACACACACTTATACAACCATAACTCATACTTACTCTCACGGAGGTGGTTCGCAGGTCATACCCTGCGTAATCACTTAATGTAGTGTTTCGTATTTCTTATTCTCAGGTGAAAGGCAAGTCTTGACTGGAACATACACCCCTCATACCTTTGATCATCATCGAAGCCTGGTAGTGCAATCTATTGTACAATCAATCAATATTCTAGTGATGATCCGAAACTGAAATATTTTAGTTGTAATGGAAGTTTAAAAAAAGACTGGAAAAATATAGCCGTAATAATGGTAAAGCTATTAGTATTGATAACTAAAGAAGTGGTTAGCCAAAAAGCATTGATAAGGGAAGCAGTGGTAAACGGAAAAATTATAGTTGATATGAGTGAAACTGGTGAAAGTAGTGGTAGTCGTAGTAAGAAATCACATAGGGGAAATACCTCTTGTGAAATTGGGTGCTTAGCATAATTAAGGCTCTGGATAATAGATGGTGATATGCACGTGGTATACAAGTTTCTAGAAGTTCATAATGATATCTAGTTTATAAAGAAGATTTAGTTTTTGAAGACTTCTAGGGATTTGGGTTACTCCTAATATAACTTTTTGTTTTATGTTTTGAACGCGAATGTTGGTGTGGTTAGAGATTTTAGGCTAATGAAATAAATGTATGATGGCTTCTGAATGTAGATTGCAAGAATCTTAGGTGCGAGATCAACATTTTTATTGAGGATCGTGACATACAAATGGCAGTGGAGATGTTTCTAAGTAAGCAAATGTATTCTATAGGTTATATTGTTGATTATTACAAAGATGACGATTATTGTTTGTGTAGCTTATTCAGGGCATATAATGAAGCTAAAAAGAATTACCAGCAATATGGAGATTATGTGTATATCAAAGCTACCTTCAGGTTTAACAATTAATACATTTTACTAAAATTTATAGTATTATTATCCACTATGTTGCACCTTTCTGTTATAAACTGATGCACTTTTTTATGAATAGTTTATATTGATTTATGTCCATGGATGAGATCCTAAGGAATGAAGATGAGTCTCCTAAGAAAAGACGACTATATCTCACTTGCGAGAAGAAATAAGGACATACCTTGAGGACCTGCCCAGGGAAAGACCCCGACAAGCAGATACAAAAGCACCCAAGTCGCTCAGTTTATGGACCTTCCAAAATATGCTATCAAGAATGAATCTTCTTGTATTCGTTGTTTGATACTTTTTCGTATTTGACAAATTTCTGTATTTTCTCTCTTTTATGAATTCATCAGCTCATTGATATAATGAGGCTTTTGTATATACAGTTTGTTTTATTTGATAATTCTGCAAATTAATTCTCATTTATATGATTAGCATTCTATTTTAACATTGGTGCACCTTTTTGTTTCTAACACTGATGCACCTTTCATTTTATCATTGCTATGATGAGTAAATTAATTCTCATTGAGCAATTACTGTTTTCAAATTAGTGCACCTTTATTCATATACGAGGTACCAACTATTTTAAATAATGAAGATGTTGTTGAAATCTCGATCCACCAAACACAATTATCACAAATCAACCCATCATGGAAACTTACCTGCAACAACAACAACTTATTCTTTCATCAGTTAATAGTTACTTATTTCATGATACTTTATTGTTTTTGTGTGTACAAGTAAACTAAATTAACACTTCGAGAATCCTCTGGTGGCTGGGGTTTAACCGGATGATTTTTAACCTTCAAAATGACAAGAAAAGGGCATCAATTTTAAGCATAGAAAAATGCAGTGTGCACGTAGAAAAAAACACAAAAAATAGAAAATTTTAGCATACCAAACAACGCATGATATCCCATATGACCTCCATAGGAGCATCAGATTTTAGACCTAATGAGTTTACATGAGTTCCAGAGATATCATATCCAACATTTATCACTACAGACCTAAACAAAACAGATGCACCAAATAAACAAAACAGATGCACAAATTAAACAAAACAAATGCACCAATTAGCTATCATTGTTATATAATTTCCATGAAAAACATATTTGTCACACAAGAATCTGAACAGTCAAGATAATGGTATATAATTTCAAAATATGTCAATTTAGTCCACATTGAAGGGCATTTGTGGCATTAGATTAATACTGAATATAAGCATACCTGAACCACGGGTTCCTTGGCTAAGATCACACTTCCAGAATCCTCTGGTGGCTGGGGTTTCACTGGATGGTATGTTTTCAGTTATTGAAAGTACAGAATGTTGGAATCACTCCTAAACCTTAATTCAATTGTTAGTTACTTATATGTAATAGGTAGCTTATTATGGCCTTTATGTTTGTTTAAGGTCAAGTTTATGTAGAAGGCCCATAAGCTTAGGCCCATGTCCAATAAGGAAAAGGGAAGGATTAGGAGTGTTGCCCTAGCTCCTTGCCTATAAATACTATGTAATAACCCTCACTTGAGGGTTGGTTGTTCAAGTTTTTCTTTCATTCACATCTTACGCGTAACCGTCCTTATCATAACGTATGTGTGTGTTTGGTTTACTTGTTCAATCGCCTTTATCTCTTTCTTGTAAGCTTGTGTTGTAAAACTAGTGACCTAACAGTGGTATCAATCGCCTAACTAGTTGGGTGAATCGTTATTTCTTGAAGTGGGTTTTGGTCCTACGCGTAGAATAACAAGATACTTTGGTTCGCTTAAAAACTTGTTTTTACACTTTTAATCCAAGATTCTTGTACTTTCAACGCTTTAAGGTGTTAAAATACTTGTTTTGGCAAAAGTCTCAAACTTTACGCGCGTGGATCTAAGTTTTTAAGCTTGTTTTGTTCGTGGGTGAAGTTCTCGCCAGAACCCGCTTAATGCTTTTGGTTCATCAAGGTTCACACTTTTGTGTTATTTTGGTACTATTAACGCTATTCCATAACAAAAATCGGTTTAGAAACAAATTTGGGCATAATCATTTTACGAGTAAGATTACGCGTATCAAAACCCTAATCTTACGCCGTAACTTTATCCGTGGTTTGATCTTCGGTTCGTGGTTTACTCCGTGTTTTCTTGCTTGGATAAGCCCGAAAATACGTCGACTTTGGATATCTTTTGCAATCGTGATAGTGTAAAGATCATTTGGGCAAAACCCTAAACTTACGCATAAGATAAAGCTTACGCCAGAGAAATCCCACGATAAGATTCATCTTACGCCTAAGCCAAGTCTTACGATAAGGTAATCCCACGATAAGTTTCTACGCCTAACTTTGTGTCACGCATAACTTTAGAGTCTTTTCCATACTTACGCAGTAAGCTAAATTCTACGCCAGAACTAGTGATTGTTACGCCGTAACTTTGGTGTTTTACGCATAAGTGCTACTTGGATTATTGTGATTTCTACGCCTAAGGACACTTCAACAACTAAGGTTCATTCGACTACAAAGATCCATTTTATAACACAAGTTAATCAACATGTCTCAACCACCATACTCTAACTATTTCCCTTACACTTATTCTCAACGACAACAACAACTAAGTCCACAACATCAACAATGGAATCAACAACAAGAAATTTATCAACAACAATTTAATCAACAACATACTCCACAACTTGGAGCAATTCCTCCACCACAAATGGTTCAAACACCGCCAAGCCTTCAAGTTCAACCCTACACAAATGACTTCAATCAACATCCATCAAGGAACACTATGAAGGAACCTACTTGGTTTGCAAAGATGTGTGAAGCTTTAAGCGACCAACAATCAATTCATGAGGTCGATCACTTGATAGACCTCCAATGCTCACTCCAGAAACTACGATCAATGGGTGATAAGGTTCTTTAGGTTTTGTGATTTGAAGAAGCCACATGGAAAGTTCTTAAAGAAGGTTATCTTGGAAGGTCCATTTGAGATGCCTACTACCATTGTACCCGGAGATCCAAATGCTATTCCACCAAGAGATGAACAAACGAACATTGCTACTTGCAGACTTGAATCCTCAAGAACTTCTACACTATGAAGTAGATGAGCTTGCAATGGAATATATCCTCTTAGGATTACCAAACCCAATTCTTCGTAGTGTTGATGCTCAAAAGATTGCACGTAAAATGTGGGATCATATTCGCCTTCTTATGGAAGGATCTCAGACTCAATCAGAGGATTTGGAATCCAAAATTTACTTGGCTTATGAACACTTCATGATTGAACCCGAGAGACACTAGAGTCCTATCATCATCGATTTTCGACATCATCAATGATTTGGATAAACACAACATCATCATGCCAAGAATTGCAGTGAATACTAAGTTCCCGAGTAGTCTTGGTCCCGAATGGGAGAAGTATGTCATTTTCTCCGCTGCTTAAGAATATGCATTATTCTACATATGGATTGTTGTACGATTACTGAAGCCTCATGAAAAGGAAGTTGATCGAAAGGATTCTCCGTGCTCAAATTGCTCCACCCACACATCCGGAAAATCAACAACTTGCCTTATATGCTCAACAAAGTTATCCTCCTCAACAAGCAACTCAACCAACTCGCTTCTATCACACAAAACGATCATTCACAAAGAATAATCTCAACAAAATCAATTGGTTCAATACAACAACAACAATGCTCAACCAATTGTCGATGAAGCTAATGAGACATCGATCCGCTCAAGCATTGCAACAAGGATTTGTTATGATTGCTAATGCGTTTGGTCGTTATACCAACAAATCCAACAATCGATTCGCTCTCATCTAACACACGAAATCAGTCATAAACAATTGACGAGTTGAAGTTCGTAATCGTGGTTATGGTCGCCGATGGGCGGTGGTCAAGGGTTTAATGTTGTGGGTCGGAACAACAATGAGCTCCAGTGGTGGAACAGGAAATGCTCGAGAATGGGTTGAATGGTCTTCATGCTACAACCGCAATGAGAAGGGTCACTGGCTAATGCATGCCCAAAGCCGAGGACTAGGGCGGTGCTTATTTCAAAGAGGCTCTTCTTTTGGCTCTTAAGGATGAAGTCGGTGGATCTCTCATGCATAAAGAACAGTAGTTTTATGGCAAATGCACTCGGATGATGATATGGAGGATTTGCGGGCCAATGCAGAGTTATGTTGATGGCTAGTATGCATGAGTTACACATGAGTGACACAGCCCAGCAGATGACATTGATGGCTTGTCTCGTGCAATTCGAACAAACCATATTTATCTCTCGATCTAATATCTTCGCCAACATCCGAATCCGGAAAGGCTCGTAATGTTCAAAATGAGTCATTTACATCTCATTCGACGATTTTCAAATAGACCTCAGAGTTACATTTGACGATCAAGATGACCTTATGGTTTCCTTTGATAATCAAATTGACTCCGTGGTTATACTTCGAGGATCTAAATAATGATCATGTTGTGACTTCGTTGAACAAGTCGAACTTTTGCCTCATCCGATCTTGCTCTCTTACTTAAAGACCAAAGAATCCCAAATTGAAGAATGTTGTGCATTAAATCAAACCTTAAAAAGTAAAAATGCATGTTAACCAAGGATTTTGAATGTTTACAAAAGCAACTCAACTTTTTCAAAACTCAAGAAAACCGTGAAAAGGTTTTGAAGCGCCTTTACTAAATCTCATCAAACGAAAAATATTTAGAGAGACAGATGCGTATCTAGCCGCTCAAGAATGCTTTATTGTCCGAGATAGAACAATCAAACATGAACATAAAAAGCAAATTAACGCCTCACCTTGGAAAATCAAAAATCTAAGGTCGAGTTGTTAACTTGTCAAAACAGTCTGATACAAAAAGCATTCCACGAACCGAATAGATAATCATCTTGAAGAAATTATCGGCTTGCAACGAAAACTTAAAGAGTTTAAACTGTTGTTTACAAACATGGTGAGTCAAGAATCGCTATTGAAAATTTTACTTTAAAACCCGATCCAAAAGGATATGGACCAAATGTTGCCGACATAAACCAAAGCTTTCAACCAAAACATTCAAACCAAACTCGAAGTTTCCAAAGCAGTAATATACAATTGATAATTCATATGAGTGTTGTTGAATATCATCGTCAAGAGGAATTAGATGCGTAAGACGAGAGTCGATCAAAATTAAAACCGTTGTTTACAACAAACCTTTAATTATTCAAAACCGATCACTTTTGTCACACCAACGGATTCTTCTAACACACCAAGGGTTATCATCAAAACACCGAGTCTTCTAATGTTAATCCCCAACCGATTATGCACAAATTTATGGTCCTTTACCTTCCATCATGAAGTAACTCAAAACCGAAAATCGCAAAATTCTTAGATATTTTGATATTTTCATGGTCGACCTTAAAACTTTAGAACATGAGATAGAATATCATTCTCAAATCAAAGTTCAACACTTTCAATCGCCTCTGGCGCGAACAAAGAGACATTTTTCGAAAAATCTTTACCAAATGTTAAGAATTTGAAAATTGTGCATTGTCTTGGGAACGGACTTTCATAAGGAACTTGGAGGATGAAGGTCGCTTTCGAGAAAATAGAAACATCTATTTCAAAAACTAAACGGAAAAAGAAAATGTTGAGAAAAGATGTTGATCGACTCTTGAAAGATGTTATCTGTGCCGATATCCATAATGTTGTGTTATTATATTCTTTGCCACATGCATCCGATTATATCTCTCGCGATAAGGTTGACTCGTGGTAATCATGAGAATATCGATAATGTGCTTCGATCGAGTCTTTAAAAGTCGAAAATGAACGATTACTAAACGAACTTTACAATGCAAAACGCCGCCTTAATTGGTGTGAAAAGATATTCACATTCAACAACTTGGTTTTCAAAACAAAATCGCTCGCTTGCGTGCAAAATTTTCCGATCCTAAAATTGAGCAACTGATGATCAAAACCCGTCTTTGAAAAGCCAAATCTCAAAATATGAACAAGAACTTGTAAAAGTTAAACAGAATATGGTGTCATATTTGATTTCCTCAATAAGACTCGTCATGAAGCATCAAACGAACTTGATCACTATCTTGCTCACACTAGAGAAGTCATGAATTTTGGCCGGTATTATTCGCTCGAAAATCAAGATTTGATTCACACTATCTCTAAGTTAAGAGAAATGTTAGGAAAGTATGAACAACTTCCGCCAACCATCATTAAGAGATTAGCACCAAGAACACTTAGTAATCGTGCACCTAGAATCCCTACCGCCAAATCACAAGTTGCTAACGTGCTTCCTTCTCATTAAACAGAATAGTTGCATCTTTTCCAAACGCCTCGCACTTCACACCTAGGAGCAATCAATCAAGAATAGGTAGTTCGACCTAAGAAAAGATCAATAAGGAATGCTAAAGTAGAAGAACACCCTAGGACTATGAATAAGACTCACGTTGCTTCCACTATAGATATTGCATCCGCAAATGTAATAGAAATAGTGTTGTAACGAATGCTAAACCTTTAAGTACCTTTGATATTCATCCCGATGCACCTTGTGTTATTTGTCGAAAAGTATGAATTCGATTGTCATGACAAATGTGTTGCTAAAGCTATAATTTCTCGCTTACTTAATCCTAAGAATCGGCATACCTCTAGGCCCACTAATCATTCTAAGTCCTGCTTGGTAGACCGCCTTCTTTAGATTCTAAGGCAAGCATCACGTCCCTCAGTAGCTCCAGCCACCTCCTAAGAATG
This sequence comes from Chrysanthemum lavandulifolium, assembly GCA_022545495.1. Taxonomy (NCBI): domain Eukaryota; kingdom Viridiplantae; phylum Streptophyta; class Magnoliopsida; order Asterales; family Asteraceae; genus Chrysanthemum; species Chrysanthemum lavandulifolium. Next base: position 90,568,455 of record CM040239.1, read on the forward strand.
TAGTACCACCCAAAGGTATTCACAATGACAAAAGCAAATAGTAGTTATAGATGGAAGAAATGGATATATAACACACTATGATTTAAATGGATGCCTAAAGTTATTAATGTGTATGTCACTATAATCGCTCGAACCTCAGAACATTTCGGGTTCCACATCTACTTCTATTCCATCCGTGTCGCTCAGTGTAATGCAGTGTGTTGGGTTCAAGAATACCCAAACCCCTTAATCTAGGATTTGAATAGAAAATAGCCAAAGTATTTAATCCGTTAACACAAACAGTCATCGAAAGCATAGTCTCTCGAGTCGCCTTCAGATACTCAAGACGAGACAAAGATGTAGTCTCTCCACCAAGAAGGCGGATCTTAAAGGGTGAAGACCGAGTCAAGAAGAAGATGATGGATTCAGGAGTGATGACAATAACTCATCAATCCCTAAGATTCTCTCCAACTTACATCAAGACAAATCAAGTAGAAGATCAAGAATGTTAAGATCAAGAAAGAGCGGGACAAGGCGAAAGGTTGAATCGATAAGACGTAAGTCCTTATCAACCAAAGTCAACTTTCCCGAATGGCAAAAGATCGTGCTCTGTCATCACCGAACTTAGGAAAGTAGTCTTGTCTCTTACCTAGAATAGTCTTTAAATGAGACAAAATACATCAAGATTTTGTCTTTTGTATGATGTCGCTTGTCACTTAGGAAAGAGTCAAATATCATACATGTATAAATAGCATAAGAGATGGAGTGAAAAGGTTAAGCTTGTGAATTGTAAAACACATACACGCAAGCCATCTTTTCACCTCCAAATACAACTTAGTTCCCGAGATAGCTCAATGAGCTCTAAGAGTTGTGCTCGACTTAGCCCGAGCTTAGAGAGGAATCACCCAACTTTGTCATTTCAATCCCAAGTACTATTCCGCAAGTACTGGGTAACGATTCTTTGTTGATTTATTTCTAATAAGAATATGACGTTGAAAATTACTTAGTGTGTTTTTCTTTATGTTAATTTCACCATTGTTCACTTTTAACTTGTTTTATAAACTTTAACTGCTTTTAAACGATAGTGAACGGGAACAACAAGTGGTATCGAGCAAGGCTAATTATAAAACTCGCTTTTAGGCCGCTCTAAAAGTTTTTAAATTAGATCCTAAATGGTCAAATTGATGTACCCCAACTAGTCGATAAAAGGGTGGAGCTTATTCACCAAGTTGTCCCTAGACTTGAAGTTGGCAAATTTACCAAATGGAAAAAGCGAATGCTTTGTTATTTGATCGGATGGAACCTTATTATGTCAAGTGCATAAATGAAGGTCCATTTGTCCCAAAGATCAAGGGTTGCCCAAACCAAGCTCAAAGGACCCAAGATGAAAGGAGAGTGGTCAACTGTGACCAAAGACTCAAAGTATCATAATATCTTGTCTTCCCGACGATATTATGGAGTCTCATATTAGTCGTAGTAATCGCTAAGCAAACCTGATGACCTAGTTCATAGTCATGAAGGACCATCCGATACCAAGGAAAACAGGATAATGGACCGAAACTCGAGTATAACACCTTCTGGCTAAGGACTCGAAACTCTCTCTCAAACTTACACCGATACAAAACTCTTTAAATGAACTTTCAAATGATGGTGTTGTTGTCTAAGCATGAAATCAATGTTGGTTTTGTAAATAGCCTCCCAGAGAAGTGGTTGAATTTCTCTCGTGGACTCGGAATGCCAATCACATCCAAAATCTTGAGCTTCCCGAATTTATGGAAATTTGTCTATGAGGAAAACCTCATCAATGCACGATACCGACTTAAAGAAGTCTCGTGAAGTCAAGAAGTCCCCGACCACTACATCATCACCAATATCAACCGCTTTTTCTAACAATGTAGTTCAAGATTTCCAAGAAAACTCGATGATGAGCCTGATGAGATCAAGTGAGAGTACCTACGACCAATGTCAATTTCAGAAGGGCACTCGCTAACTCTCAAGGTTTATAAAAGAAACAAAGGTTTTTCAACGCTAAAGCAATCAAGACACCGAATGCGACAAGTGTCATAAAAGAGGCCATTTTGTAAAAGACTGCTTTTCAAAAACAATTTCTCGAACCTCTTACAAACCATCGTGATCTAATCGCCTTCGTGCTTTAGCAAATTTCAACCAAAAATCTATCGCCTCATCAAAATGTTCAAAACAAACTGATCTTAACAAAACCATTGATTATGAAGCTAAGTATAAGAAAGCAAAGCTAAGCTTGCATTGCTTGAGGCCACCCTCGAAACAATAAAAATGTTCAATCAGGCAGGGAAGAACAAAGGCCTTGTTGTCGAAACCTTTGATCGATGAAGAGCCAATCTCATCGGATGATGAAATGGTACATGTCGGTGCTCTAATGGCTCTCTCGTAAGAAGACAAGCTTGTCGTTGTGAAGAATCATGCTAGAACGGAGAACGGGTCAACATCACAATGAAGAAGGTAAACACTTTACTTTCTATGGATGATGACTCGATTGGCGCCTTATATGAATTATCTAAATGTTGACCTTAAGTTTGTAGAAGAGCAAAGACCGAATCTTTTTCTAAGTACAACAAGTTAAGTTTTGAATTGAATAAGTGTAGGGATGAATTGCTCATTTTAAAACAAGCTAAGCTTGAGGTCACTACTTTGCAAATTCAAAACACCGAACTAGTTAAAAGAAATCGTAATCTTCAAGATGAACTTACAAAGGCAAATGATATTCTTAAAAGTTGGATCGCTAAGAATCCTGTGGTCTTTGATGTCGTGGGAGCCCCAAGAGAGAAGAAGAAGAGTCATAGCGAAGATCATCTCCCACTCTCTCAACAAAGACCGCCTCCTAAGCCATTTGTGTCCGTGGCATGATTACAAGTATGTTGGTCGATTCAAATTCCAAGGAATGGATCGAACGAGTTAATCCCGAGAGTAAGCTTCCAATCTTCGATTCGAAGGATTCTAGAGCTCGAAAGTCAAGCTCTAAAGAGCATGTTGACTCTCGATGCGCCCAGTGGTACCGAACACATCTTTGAGTCTCGGGTAATCTCAAGCACCGCCCACCACCGAAACCTCTTCGTGGTGCCGCCCAAGCTCGAGCTTACTCCACTACAATTCAATCCTCATTCACCAAAAGAAAGGTCCGGACGTGGTAGAACCATCCTTCAAAGACAAGCAAAACTAATCCAACAAGAGTCTACTCCCGCCGAGACTTCATCATCCTCTCGTCCCCACCGAAGTCGACCAAATCCAAAGAATCGATCGAACTTGTGAGAAGCTATCAAAAAATGGAATCCATTAAAAAGGTCCCGAACCAATCAAGGAGACAAAGTCGCCTCTAATTCCTCAAAGTCTAAGTCAACCTCCAAAACAAACAAAAGGAAATGTGTCATTACACTACCCATACCATCGACCATCGCTATAGAATCCTTTTTGCATGATTCGCAAAAGGATGATCACAGATCGCGATCATCTACAAGATGTCACCAAGCAAACTATACCAAAGTTGGTCATCAAGATGCTTCATCCTCCAAAACCGCCTAAAGAATAGAGCAAAACCTTTTCCTCTCTCGTCCTCACCGTGGATTCAATGATCATCATCGATGATTGTCTCATGAATACATGCCGTGATATATGCGGTAATCCACTCATGAGACATCCCAACATGACAAGATTATTCATGCAAGGAGAAATTCCATACAACCCGTAGTCACCGAGTCATCCTCATCCTCTAAGTGCAAAACTGTGGTAGCACCTTGCACACAACCACCGACCATGAGTTGATTGCAAATTTCAAAGAGACCTTGAGATCCAAGCCCACTAGTAAGTGGGTCACGAAGAGAAACTAATTCGGTTTACTACTTGTGCAGACATGCCGTGGAGCCTATTTGGCATCTAGACAAGGATGCTCAAGAAGCATGACCGTGTGAAGGAATATCTCACAAGTATGTAAAGGAACCAGGCCCAAGGTAGTATTTGGTGATAACTCATCATGTCCCATCAAGGTTATGGTTCAAGAACCGCAATGGAATAGTTTTCTAGAATAGCCTATGTCAACGGTCTCAAATACAATCTCATCGTGTCACCAACTATGTGATGCAAAATTCATCAGACAATTCAATGATAAGCAAGGTACCATTTTAATGCCAACAAGGAAGTTGTGTTGATAGCTCCTAGAGAGATGATGTCTATGTACTTGACATGTCAACTCTCTCCCAAGATGGAACTTGTCTCTTTGCTAAAGCCACCGAAACTATCAATTGGTCGTGGCATAAGAGACTTTCACACTTGAACTTCAAAACCTCAACAATTTGGCAAACAAAACAAGGTCCTTGGCTTACCATCACCGGTCTTTGCAAAGACAAACCTTGCTCGCTCTGTGAAAAGGGTAAACACCACGAGCATCTTTCAAAACCAAACAAAATTTCTCCATCAAAGTCGCCTTCATCTCCTCGACATGGATCCGCTTGGACCACATCCCCGCATCAATCCAAGATGAGAAGTATACACTTGTCATTGTTGATGAATTCTCAAGATACACTTGGGTATACTTTCTTTCTAAAAGAGTCAGCAATTGATGCAATAATGTCATTCATCGTGAAGATTGAAAACCGTAATGACATTATCACAAACAAACCGAATCGACAATGGCACCGAGTTCGTAAATCAAGAACTTGAGAGTTTCGTGATGAAAAGGAATTTCTCAAAATTTCATCTCCTTATACCCCGAACAAAATGGGGTTCTTGAAGGAAAAATGTAACTCTCATTGAGGTCTAGAACTATGTTAAATGGCTCACCTCTCAAAACATTTCGGATCAAGCAAATAAACCGCACATTACACTCAAAACAGTCAATCATTGTCAAAAGACATAATAAAACCCCATATGAGATCTTTAAAGGTAGACTTCGACATCGCCTATTTTCATGTGTTTGATGTCCCGTGTTCATTCACAACCACAAGGATCATCTAGGCAAGTTTGATGCAAAAGTCGATGATGGATACTTTTAGGCTACTCACCGATCTCCAAAGCCTTCGTGGTTTTAACACAAGGAGACAACAAGTCGAGGAAACCTTTCATGTCACCTTTGATGAAAGTACCGAAGCATCAGTTCACCAACCCTCAAGGGAGGAAATAGGAATTGATAACTCATCAAGATATCCTCCCGATGAATACAACATCGAACTCAATTCCTCATATCAAGTCGATGTCGACATCTCATATTATGTCTTACCCCACAACCTACCCCAACCAACCATCAATGAATTCATTGACAATCACCGTCTCACTGGGATATGTAACAATGATCCAAATGATCAAGAACTCAGAACTCATGATCCTCAACCCGATCATGACATCTCAACAGCTATTCTAAATGATTCTATGGCTCTTGCACCGAACTCACATCCGAACTCCCAAGGACATCTTCAAGCTCATATCCTGCACCACAAAGTAAGTGGACTAGATCTCGTGACATTGAGCTTGTAAACATCATTAGTGAACCCACCGAGGGCATGCTCACTAGAAGCATGGTCGCTAGTCTAACTCAGCCTTCACCAATGAATGTCTATATGCCGATTACCTATCAAACATTGAACCCAAAAGTGTCATCAAGCTCTAAAACACCCAAGCCGGGTTCAAAGCATGCAAGATGAGTTGCAATAGCTTGATAAAACAAGGTCATGACCTTGATCAAATGTCCTCGTGATGTAGTATTCATAGGAATGAAGTGGGTTTTCGTAAACAAGATCGATGAAAACGGCACCGCATCAAAACAAAGCCGATCGGTAGCCAAAGGATACACCAACAAGAAGGCATTGACTATGATGAGACATTTGCTCTGTTGCAAGAATGGAAGCCATCAGATCTTCCTTGCATATGCAACATACATGAACTTCGTGGTCTACCAAATGGATGTTAAAAGTGCATTCTTAAATGGTGATCTCAAGGAAGATGTGTATGTTCAAGAACCTCCGTGCTTGAGAGTAGTGAATTCTCGACTATGTCTCAAGAAGCTTGACAAAGCCCTTTATGGACTTAAACAAGCTCCTGTGGCATGGTATGAAACTCTCTCTTTTCCCGATACAAAACAAGTTTGTCGAGGAAAGATAGACAACACAATCGCTTGTCTATAGAACCCAACAGATGTGATACTAGTCCAAGTGTATGTTGATGATATCATCTTTAGCTCAACAAACTACAACTTTGCAAACAGCTTGAAAAACCGATGACAAAGAAGTTTGAAATGAGTATGATGGGGAACTCACTTACTTTCTTGACTTCAAATCGTGCAAACTGATAAAGGTATATCCATCACCAAGAGAAATACACCGTAAATCTCTTGAAGAAATATGAGATATTTGACTATGCCTCGGTGAAGACACCAATGGTTCCACCTAACAACCTTGGACCCGATCTCACCGGCAAATCACCAATCAAACTCATTTCGTAGGGATTGTTGGCTCACCGATGTATCTAACCGCTACTAGACCGTATATACAATTCTCACTGCTTAATAGCAAGATATCACCAATCCCAAAGAATCCCACCTCACCGCAACCAAAAGAATACTCGTGTACTGAAAGGAACCCCAAACCTTGACTATATTATCCAATATGCCTGTGGTTCGATCTCGCGGTTACTCGATTCGATTATGCTGGTCGCAACATGGATGTAAAAGTACCTCGTGGTCCCGTCAATTTCTTGAGGAAAACTGTGTGTTGGAGTGCAAAGAAGCAACAATCATGGTTATGTCCTCACCGTCGAATATGTAGTCAGCAGCAGATGTTGTGCTAATGTATTATGGATGAAAAGTCAACTCAATGACTATGACATCCATTACAAAATGGTGCCCATCTTCCGTGACAACACTAGTGCAATTGCAATCTCCAACAACCCCGTCCTCCACCAAAGAACCAAACACATTGATATCGATATCACTTCATCGTGGATCACATAATGAAAGGAGACATAGAACTTCATTTCATCCCTCATCGAATATCAATGGCCGATATCTTCACCAAACCCTTGATGAACCTACCTTCGAGAGACCGATCGGTCTTTGAATAACAAGTTTTCTCACGCAGACTAGCCACTTGTGAATGACCAAATTAAGGAACTTAAAACAAATTTCAAACACTAATGCAATTTAAGATCGAGGAATATAGGGATTCATGGGTCGTTAAGTCCCACTTGAGGATGAATTGGTGTATAAACACTTGATCGATGGTAGAATGATCACTAAGGATAGTGATCAAGAAGGATATTGGTGGAAAATTACCTAAAGAAAAGATCTACAAATTACAGCGACTTAAATACATAAGAAAATTAAAAACTTAAAAGATATTAAATAAACGCTATCACTATTTTTACAATGATGTTTTTGTGATTTTATGAAATAAAATATCTTAAATAAACTATATTAACTAAAACGTAAACTCAAATTATCTAAAAACGTTACTTAAAACTAAAACGAGCGTTACGTTTAAAAATTACGCTGGAGCGCAAGCAAAAACGTAAAATTTATGAAACAAAAGGCCTATGAATGTAAAACTAATTTTTTTACATACTATATGATAAAAGAAATTTTTAGAAAAAAGATTTATATTTTTTTTTGACTTTTATATTTTTTATTATGAATTAATTACTATAAAACACTAATTAAATGTTTAAAATACTAAACCAAATGAGAAAAATCAAACTTTTGTAAAAATACTTTATACTATTACGAGTTAAGAAAATAAAATGATGTAATGACTTCTACAAATAAGCTACTAAAATTCGAATAAGCTAATAAGCTATATCTTGACAAACTACCTTATATATTAAATATTGCAAATAAAAACGAGAAAGACCCAAGGCTTAATGGTTACTGTGTACACTCACTATCATCCCCATAAGGGAGAGGTCTCGTGTTCGACCCCACCCTCCCTTTTGTAAAACATTTTTTTGAACTTTTCTTTTACAAACTCATTAAGCACATGAAGATAAGCACTTTTTAAAACTAAAGCTTTTTATAAAATGACAAATAAGTCGAGAATAAGCACAAGATTCTTAACAGCTAACAAAGAAAATGAATAAGCAAAAGTTTTAAAGCTAAGTGATTAATAAGCTACTTAATAAGCTAATGAAACCGGAAATAAGTCGAGGAACCAGAATAAGCTAAAATGAAAACCGAGAAAGCATAAAGATCTAGAAATAAGCACAAAATAAGCCAAAAATAAGCATAAGCTATCATTGTACAAGACACCTTTGGATCACTAGGCACCTTCGCTTGATTTTAAGCACATGAATAAGCTCAAAATGAAAAGAACTATGGAACTAACAAGTAGACCGATAAGCTATCCAAAAAGCTAGATTACGTAGATTGGTGTGCTATATTGAGCTTGTGAGAAGCTTTTAGAAAACTCGATGAACACCGACTCGCTTGATACACTTAATAAAATGGATGATTTGAAATCAATAAGCGCACTAACTAAACAAGCTTCAAAATGGAAAATAAGCACCGAGATAGCTAGACAACTAGGTCAAGCTTCTCAAAAATCTAAATTTCATGTAATTAAGCTAACTAAAGAGCTTTGTGAGAGCTTATGAAGAACTGGTAAACACCGAATAAACTATGTACTAGTCTAAAATGGACGAACTAATAAGCACAAGCAGCTTATTGAATAAGTCGCAAATTGAAAACAAGCTTGAATATTGAGACAAATAGGTAAGCTACTTAAAAACTAAATTTGACAAGCTAATGATCACTAATAAGCTCTATAAGAGCTTGTGAAACAAGGTACCAAATGCAGTATGTGGGAGCTTTTTGACTTTTTGATTGTTGAGAAACTTTGACCTTCTTGAACTTTGGATCAAATTTGTGGATGTGTATTGATGTAAATGATGAAATTGAGCTATCGCCACCTATGTCAATGAATTTTAAATACAAAACAAGCTTTTGCTCCTTTGAAAATCCAACGCTATGGTGTTAAATGTAATCTAAGTGACTTTTGACTTTGAAGTTCTAGTGACCAATTGACTAACTAAAGTGATTCAAGAAACTATTATTAAGACTCATAGATAGATTTGCTTAGAGCATAAACAAGAGCTTAAGCTCTTGTAATCCACTTATCCAAACACCACTTTCTTTCTTGCTTTGCAATTTAATATGAAACAAACACCACCAAACTTAAACAAATGATCAAACTAAGTTCAATAGACCTAAATACAACTGCTTAATCAGTTAAACCGGTTGTGACCACAAATATACGATAAGCTTAAAATGCAAATTGGCTTGAAAGTTTAAAATGAGGTAATCACTCACAAGTGCTCAAATTGATCAGCAGCTTAAAACCAAACACGTAACTATTCTATACTACTCTAATCCAACCCATATCCATCTCTCGAATCACCAAATACCAAACTTATACCCATTTTGGTTCTCTGCTGACTTTGTTGACTTTCCACCCATTGTGCTTGAAATCGAACTCCGTGCTTACAAAAGCTATAATAAGCTTATGTAAACTTGTTTAAACTTTTAAATAAGCTACTTGAAGCTCGAGTTTGAGATTTTGAAATAGAAATTTCCAACAAAGGAACATAAAATGTAAAATGTAAATAAAAACATGAAGTGATGCTTGATAACAGTTTTAATACATTCAAACAACTTAATTTGATATCATGAAACAAAGTATTACAATTTAAAGCTTAATTAAAGACTTAAAAATAAATTACGACATTCATGAAATTAAAAAAAAAACTAAGACTTCTTCTTCTCTGCATCTCCTCTCTCTTTTATGCTTCAAACTTGCTCCACGTGTCCTTAGAGCAGATCCCACCTCTCAATTTGACCAATGGGAGAGTTTTGAGTGCATTGCCTGTTTTATCAATTTTGGCGGGAAATGCAAATTGACTTGTAGGCCTGTGAATTTGTAAGTAGGGGGTGGCATTAATTGTGGGGGGCTAGTGATGATGAGGGGGTGGTGGGAAGGAGATAAGGGAGGCTGAGGTGATGGGTTGCAGGTAAAGGTGGAGAAGAGAAGTGAGGTGGAAGATAAATGTTAAGGCTGTCGCTTTTTTTGACTTTGTTTGACCAAGGGGTCAAAATAGGCTAAAGACAGGGGGTTCAAAAAGGGGGATATGGCAGGGTCAAATGTAGTTTTGACAAGGCATTGTATTAGCTAATATGACAAGGACCAAAACTGTAAATACTCCAATCTTGAGGGACTAATCCTGCCATTTCTCCAAATTTAACACAAGGACTGAAATTGACAAACTTGAATAGTACAAGGACTAGTTTTGGCATTTTTGATTTTACAAGGACTATTTTTGCCAAATTCCAAAGTTCAGGGACCTAAGTTGTAAATTTGTAATTTTAAGTTTCAAGGATCAATTTTGACAACTTAGGAACCTTTAGGACTCAAATGATATTTTTCTTTATTTGGTTTTACCAGGACTATTTTTGACAACTTTCCAAACTGGGGGACTAGAATCGCCAATTATGCAAACTTGATACGCTTTTCACCGATTTTGATATTTTGCATTTAAAACACATAAAACACTTCTTTGTGATATTTTTATCATTTTGGTGCATTTACAGTGTTTTCGATGTTTTTGCAATTTAAATTAGATAAAAATGATGAGTATTTACACACTCATCAATCCCCACACTAAGATATTGCTAGTCCCTAGCAATGTTTTGAGAAAAATTAATGGATTTCAATCTCTTTACCAAAAGCCATTACTCGAGTAGCCAAATGTTTCAGCTCAAGTAAGAACTTTGGTACACCGATAACCAAATGATTTTGAGCAAATCACCAAATTTTCAACGGATTTGATTTGTCTTTACCGTAAGCCGCTTGCTCGGACTAGCCAACTCTTAGATAAAATATCTTTGGTGAGCCGATTACCAATTATGGTTTTCCAACCGCCTTTACCACAAGCCATAAACTTGCGGGCTAGCCAACTCTTCACTTTAAGGATATGCGAATAATACCATACAATTTTGGGCAAATTGCAAGTCCGTAAACGGATTTGATATATCTTTACCAAGAGCCGCTTGTTCTCGGATTAGCCAATCCTTTTGTTTATTAGACAAGGCGGATCGATAACTATAAGATGAGTAAGTGTAAAACACTTACTCCAAAAAAAAAAATTTGGCCAAAACGGGGAATTAGGCGGTATAATTACATGATAAAATTCGTGAGAATTCCAACTTCACACTAAGATATTGCTAGTCCCTAGCAATGTTTTGAGAAAAATTAATGGATTTCAATCTCTTTACCAAAAGCCATTACTCGAGTAGCCAAATGTTTCAGCTCAAGTAAGAACTTTGGTACACCGATAACCAAATGATTTTGAGCAAATCACCAACTTTTCAACGGATTTGATTTGTTTTTACCGTAAGTCGCTTGCTCGACTAGCCAACTCTTAGATAAAATATCTTTGGTGAGTCGATTACCAATTATGGTTTTCCAATCGCTTTACCACAAGCCATAAACTTGCGGGCTAGCCAACTCTTCACTTTTAAGGATATGGTGAATAATACCATACAATTTTGGGCAATTGCAAGCCGTAAACGGATTTGATATATCTTTACCAAGAGCCGCTTGCTCTCGGATTAGCCAATCCTTTTGTTTATTAGACAAGGCGGATCGATAATCATAAGATGAGTAAGTGTAAAACACTTACTCCAAAAAAAAAAAAAATTTTGGCCAAAAACGGGAATTAGGCAGATAATTACATGATAAAATTCGTGAGAATTCCAACCCCCACACTAAGATATTGCTAGTCCCTAGCAATGTTTTGAGAAAATTAATGGATTTCAATCTCTTTACCAAAAGCCATTACTCGAGTAGCCAAATGTTTCAGCTCAAGTAAGAACTTTGGTACACCGACAACCAAATGATTTTGAGCAAATCACCGCTTTTCAACGGATTTGATTTGTCTTTACCGTGCCGCTTGCTCGGACTAGCCAACTCTTAGATAAAATATCTTTGGTGAGCCGATTACCAATTATGGTTTTCCAATCGCTTTTACCACAAGCCATAAACTTGCGGGCTAGCCAACTCTTCACTTTTAAGGATACGGTGAGTCAATACCATACAATTTGGGCAAATTGCAAGCCGTAAACGGATTTGATATATCTTTACCAAGAGCCGCTTGCTCTCGGATTAGCCAACTTTTGTTTATTAGACAAGGCGGATCGATAACTATAAGATGAGTAAGTGTAAACACTTACTCCAAAAAAAAAAATTTGGCCAAAACGGGGAATTAGGCTAGATAATTACATGATAAAATTCGTGAGAATTCCCCCACACTTAGAAATGAATATTGCCTCAATATTCAAAGTACCGCGGTTATGCCAAACAAAGAACGAAAAGGGAAATACTACGGCCATTATTTAGCAAGGATTTTTTTTTTTTTTTTTTTTTTTTTGAAATTTTATATATACAAAACATGGGCAACTCCCCACACTAGGGTGGTACACACGGTGAAAACCCATGTAACATGCTATCTTTTTGATTCCCGAGTCGCTAGCTTGACTCGATCCCCGCATTCATTGGTTCATGGGGAAGGTTTGTAGATCCGGACAATCACGGGGAATGTCCTCTCCAAAGTAATGCTTCAACCGATGACCATTCACTTTAAAGTTTGGACCATCGGGTTGAGATAACTCAATGGTGCCATAAGGATAAACCTTAGTGATGTTGAATGGACCGCACCAACGGATTTAAGCTTTCCGAGAAAATCTTCAACTGGAGTTGAAAAGAAGGACTCGTCACCAACGTTGAAAACGCGGTTTTGATCTTCGAGTCATGAATCTTCTTTGTCTTTTCTTTGTAGATCAAAGAGTTCTCGACGCTTGATCACGAGTTCATTTAATTCATTCATTTGAACTTTCCTATGATCACCAAATGTCTCAATATCGAAGTTGGCATGCTTCAAGGCCCAAGATGCCTTGTGCTCTAGCTCAACCGTAGATGACACGCCTTCCCGTATACAAGCTTAGATGGAGTGCACCATGGGTGTTTTGTAAGTCGCACGGAAGGCCCGGAGTGCGCCATCTAGCTTATCCGACCAAGAGGCACGGTTTTCGCCAACCGTCCTCCGTAATTTTTTAATCCTCGGTTGGAAACTTCCACTTGCCCACTTGTTCGGGGTGGTACGCAGAGAGAGACGGTGAGTTACACCATACTTCGCATGACTCTTTCAAACCGGTCATTGCAGAAATGCGCACTCACGATCACCGATTATGGCTCGTGGAGTTCCAAACCTAGCAAAGAGAGATTTCAAGAATTTCACAACAACTCGGCATCATTGGTATGCAAAGCCTTAGCTTCAACCCATTTTGACAGATAGTCAACGGCCACGAGTATGTACTTATTACCATGAGAAGAAGGAAATGGCCCCATAAAGTCAATGCCCGGATGTCAAAATCTCACATACTTGAATGGCGCTTTGTGGCATCTCATTCCTTTGTGAGATATTCCGTGACGCTGACAAGAGTCACGTGCTTTGACAAATTCGGGGCATCCTTGTAGATAGTGGGCTAATAAAACCCGAATCAAACACCTTCTTGGCGGTGTAGTTGGGGCTATGATGTCCCCAAGAGGTCCAAAGATGGCAAGCTTTGAGAATGTCAATAGCTTCCCGACCATATACACATCGCTCGATGACTTGATCCGCGCAAATTTTAAACAAGTAGGGTCGCCCCGTAGTAATGTTTCACATCTTTGAAGAATTTGTTCTTCCGCTGGGACGACATCCTTTCACTATGAAGTTACCCGCATGGTAATTTGCAAAGTCAAGAAACCATGGGGTAGTAGAGTCTCCACGAAAAGAAACCGCATTGAGTGTTTCGAGAGGAAATGTTTCATTTATTTCCTTTTTCGAAAACATCTTGGTGAGGGTTCTCTAATCGACAGATGATCGCAGCCTGGTTCTCACCTTTTTATCACGTATAATGATATCAAATTCGGAGGAGGAGAACCCAACGGAGCAATCTCGCTTTGCATCTTGTTTTGCAAAGAGATATTTGAGAGCCGAGTGATCCGTGATACACCACGCATTTGGTCAATATAAGGTATGGTCGAAATTTTTCAAACGCATACACCACGCCTAATAATTCTTTTTCTCGTAGTGGTGTAATGGGTTTGAGCTCACCATAGTCTTACTTGCGTAGTGTATAGGCCGAAAATGCTTAGTTTTATGCTGCCCAAGACCGCACCGATTGCAAAATCACTTGCATCGCACATGAGCTCAAAGGGTAAATCCCACGGGGCAACTAGAATAGGTGCTTCCGTAGTTTTTCTTTAGTGTTTCAAAAGCTTCGACGCACTCAGAGAGAAGATAAAAGGAGCTCTTTTCAAGAAGATGGGTCATAGGTCGAGCGATTTTAGAAAATCTTGAATGAATCTACGATAGAACCCGGCATGACCAAGGAAACTCCTAATACCTTTGACGGTAGTAGGATGAGGCAGTTTAGCAATAACATCAACTTTTGCTCTATCGACCTCAATTCCATTTTTGGAAATCTTATGGCCAAGGACTATGCCTTCTTTGACCATAAAGTGGCTCTTCTCCCAATTTAGACAGAGATTGGTGTCTTCACACCTTTTAAGCATTTTGTCTAAATGGGAGAGACATGTCTCGAATGAACTCGATGACCGAGAAGTCATCCATAAACACCTCCATTGTTTCCGATCATGTCGTGGAATATGGCCATCATACATCGTTGAACGTGCCAGAGCATTACATAAGCCAAAAGGCATACGCTTGTAGGCAAAAGTTCCGTATGGGCAGGTGAATGTGGTCTTCTCTGATCCCGTGGATCAATGGGGATCCGAAAGTATCCCGAGAAACCATCAAGGAAGCAATAGTACTCATTCCCCGCTAATCTCTCAAGCATCCGTCCATGAAGGGTAGAGGAAAATGGTCTTTACGGTGGCGCATTCAACTTACGATAGTCAATACACACACGCCATCCCGTAACCAATCGAGTTGGAATTAACTCGCTTTCTTCATTTGTGACAACAGCTATGCCACCCTTTTTGGAACACAATGAATCGGGCTAACCCAAGGACTATCTCGAGATAGGGTAAATCAATCCGCATCAAGAAGTTTGATAACCTCTTGTTTGATAACATCATGGATTTTGGATTCACCCTTCTCCGATGTTGAACTGCTGGCTTGAAGTCATCCTCCATCAAGATCTTGTGAGTACGTAACTCGTGGTTAATACCCTTAATGTCGGAGAGTTTCCAAGCAATTGCTTGCTTGTGTGACTTCAAGACCTTTATGAGAGCAGCTTTTTCATCTTTACTCAAATCTCGAGCAATAATGACGGCAATTTATCATCGCCTTCAAGAAATGCATACTCAAGATGAGGCGGTAAGTCCTTAAGTTCGACTTCAGAAATTCTTCGCTTTTTCAACCGACTTGACTTCCTTGTTATGAAGGTTGACGGAGGGAGAGGAGGAGAAGTGTCCCGATTTAACAACTTCTCAAGAATAAGAATATCTCCTCCGGATTAATCTCATGGTGATTAATCTCTTCCGAATTGCATCACTAGGGTGAGGGTTGATGAATGATCATCTTTAAGCATTTTCTCAATGAGAATTATGTCCCCTCGATGTCAATTGAGCGTGATCAATTTCCCATGGAATGTAATCACTAGCCAAGTATGCTTCAATTTCTTCCAAGATGAAGTCGCCTCAAACGGAGTGAGAGAAGGAGTAGAATTGGCTATGATAGGTTGAGAAGATGTGTGGGATCCCCACTCACGTAATTATGAGAATAACCAAGAACTTCGAGAGTACTCTTCGTAGCAACATCAATGATATCAATTCGGTTAACCGACCGTAATCATAGTTTGGAGTACCTCAAGTTTGATCAAGGTTAAAGGTGATGCCTTCATTACCAACACGTAATGTGATTTCTTGCTCAAATACATCAATGAGAGCACGGCCCGCTCTCGTGAATCCTCTTCCAACAATGAGAGGAACCCGTGATCAAGATCGAAATCAACAACTACAAAGTCACCGAAAATGGAACTTTCCTACTTTCACAAATACGCCCTCGGCAATTCCAAGAGGACGGATATTGTACGATCCGCAAGCTCGAGAGTCATGCAAGTAGGAGTAAGATCCGAAGAGAAAGTTTCTTCCATACCGAATGAGGCATCGTGTTTATGCTTGCACCAAGATCGGCTAAGGCAAAGCATTCAACCATTCCCGAAATACACAAGGTAAGAGGAACTTTCCAGATCTCCAAGCTTCTCGAAGCTTTTTCAAGATAATCGCAGAGCGCTCGCTGAGAGGAGTTTTAGCCATTTCAAACAAATTTTTCCTTGTTGCTTAACATGTGTTTGAGAGTTGATGCAACTTGGGCATCAACATGATAGAATCCGCTTATGTCAAATGAAGTTCTTGGAAAATTTGAAAGAATTTTTCCATTTGTTGACCGGCTTTCATGAGCTTTTGCTCATGTAAACGTGATGGGTAAGGAATAGAAGATTTGGATTTTCAATGGGAGCTACAGGAGGTTCAAAACAACTCCTCGGATTGGTTTTTGGTTTCGGACAACCCGAGGATGGACATTGTTGGTACTTCCGTTATTAGTAGGAAGTTCCTTGTCCTTTGTCGCCTCGATTCACTTTCCACTACCTTCGGGAGAAGAAGAAGAGGTAGTAGGAATAGAAGGTCCATCATACGAAACACCACTTCGGTTGGATCGCTTTGCATCGCCTCGGATTAGCGATCGTGTTGCTAGGTAAAGTACCGAGCCCGAGGGTCGATCATTTAAAGACTTCTTTAATTCAAAGAACTGACCGACCAACAACATGTTTGTCTCCTCTTGAGTCTTCATGAATTGCCTTAAAAGCTCATCGATGTTGACACAGAGGAGGTGGAGGGACAATTTGAGGTCGATGTTCTCGTTATAGCCAGATTCCTTGATTAGGTTCATATTCCCGAAATTGATTCCCTCGATTGTAAGTGTTTTGATTTAGATTTCCTTGATGTTGGAAACCTTGATTGGGTCCGAAATAGAAATTACCTTGGTTTTGATAACCTTGGTTCATTCTTGGTTGGTTTTGATTCCTGTTAGATTCGTTAAAACCGGTGGTGCCTCGATAAGTGTTAGCACGGTAGTTTGGTTCATTATGAGGACGGTATTGATTACCTCCTTGATTTGAAGTACCGCTATAGCATTAGCTTCAAACGGATTACCATCGGTGGCGACAGCTTGTAGTATGCATGAGGACCACCACAAGTAACACAAACTTCAACTTTCTTCACTTCACCATATGATGGTGCTTGTGTGAAAGTGACTTTCTTCTGGTTAGCAAGAACCAAAGCTCGAATAATATCCGTGAGTTTGTCAATCTTAGCATCGGTGCTAGATGTACTCACGGAGATGAAGTAGAAGGTCCAAGATTAGACTCAAGATGATATGTCTTTGTGCGGAAAGGACGGACTTGGGACTTGTTTTCGATGATTTGCAAGGCTTCTTTTGTGGTCTTGCTCAAGAAATTACCTCCGCGGAGGCATTCAAAGAGTCTTGATTAGTCCGTTCGCACCATTGTAGAAAGTATCCATTTACATTAACTCGGAGAAACCATGATGCGGACACTTATGAGCAAGTCTTTGTAACGATCCCATGCCTCCCGAATGATTCATCAAATCTTTGAGAGAATTTCATTATTTCATTCTTAAGACTTGCAGTTCGGGATGGAGGATAGAATTGCTCACAAACTTTGTGACAAGATCTTCCCATGTCTCAATAGAACGAGGGGTTGTTTCTCAAGCCAATTCCGAGCTTGTCCTCTAGAGAAAATGGGAACAGAAGAAGCTTGATAGCTTCATGGGGACATTCTTATACTTGATGGTAGATGCAATCTTGTTAAACCATCGAATGTGTGCATGAGATCATCCCGCCAAAACCATAGAATTGGCTTTGGGTTACCGATTAAGTAACCCGGTTTTGAGCTCAAAAGTATCGCCCACGATGGTGGGACAACAATAGCATCTCCGTAACCCTCGATGGGTGCTTGGAGAAGCTCATTCATCGGCTTATCTTCCGCCATTATGGCAGGTGGTGGTGGTGGTAGACGCCTCACCACACCAAGGAGCGAACGTCCTCTATGTTCACGAGGAATCTTTCCAAGTTCGACAATGGACTTGTAGAACTCGAAGAACGAGTGCGCATGCACTAAGTATAAAAACTGGCCAAAACAAATGCGAGGCAAAACGACAAGTGAACTTAACCAATAATCACAAATGAAATGGCTTTGAAAAGGTACACCAAATCACAAGTGACACAAAGGCAAGTTTTAAATCGATGTTCGGGAACTTATTATGGTCGCACCCCGCTAGGTAGTGCAACGCCTTGATTTGCGGTGGTTGATTTTTATGTATATAAAGTATCACCGAAAAGACGAGGTACAGATTTGTCTTGATAGGTTTAAAACTTTTGGACAATATTTTTGGTATCGCCTCGCTTAACCAAATCGTATTTCTTTAAGAATCACCTTAAAAGAAACACAAGATAGAAAACGTTACGATTGTTTTGTTGTTTTATATTTTGTTTGGTGTTTTTAACACTTTAGGAAAAGTGTTAATGAACTTTTGATTTATATTAACTTTACGTAAAACTTTTACAAACCGTGGTATATGTGCAAGTAAGGGTCCAAAATTGTCTAGAACACGCTTACCCTCCCGCATGGCGCCAAAATTTGATCGGTCAAAAACCGCAAGTTTTCTCACGCAGACTAGCCACTTGTGAATGACCACCGTAAGGAACTTAAAATAGCTCAAACACTAATGCAATTTAAGATCGAGGAATATAGGGATTCCCGGTCGTTAAGTCCCACGGAGGATGAATTGTGTATAAACACTTGATCGATGGTAGAATGATCACTAAGGATAGTGATCGAAAGGATATTGGTGGAAAATTACCTAAAGAAAAGATCTACAAATTACAAATGACTTAAATACAAATTAAGAAAATTAAAAACTTAAAAGATATTAAATAAACGCTATCACTATTTTTACAATGATGTTTTTGTGATTTTATGAAATAAAATATCTTAGATAAACTATATTAACTAAAACGTAAACTCAAATTATCTAAAAACGTTACTTAAAACTAAAACGAGCGTTACGTTTAAAAATTACGCTGGAGCGCAAGCAAAAACGTAAAATTTATGAAACAAAAGGCCTATGAATGTAAAACTAATTTTTTTACATACTATATGATAAAAGAAATTTTAGAAAAAGATTTATATTTTTTTGACTTTTATATTTTTATTATGAATTAATTACTATAAAACACTAATTAAATGTTTAAAATACTAAACCAAATGAGAAAAATCAAACTTTTGTAAAAATACTTTATACTATTACGTAGTTAAGAAAAATAAAATGATGTAACAGCCTTCTACAAATAAGCTACTAAAATTCAATAAGCTAATAAGCTATATCTTGACAAACTACCTTATATATTAAATATTGCAAATAAAAACGAGAAAGACCCAAGGCGCAATGGTTACTGTGTACACTCACTATCATCCCATAAGGGAGAGGTCTCGTGTTCGACCGCCTCCCTTTTGTAAAACATTTTTTTTGGAACTTTTCTTTACAAACTCATTAAGCACATGAAGATAAGCACTTTTAAAACTAAAGCTTTTATAAAATGACAAATAAGTCGAGAATAAGCACAAGATTCTTAACAGCTAACAAAGAAAATGAATAAGCAAAAGTTTTAAAGCTAAGTGATTAATAAGCTACTTAATAAGCTAATGAAACCGGAAATAAGTCGAGGAACCGTAAATAAGCTAAAATGAAAACCGAGAAAGCATAAAGATCTAGAAATAAGCACAAAATAAGCCAAAATAAGCATAAGCTATCGTTGTACAAGACACCTTTTGGATCACTAGGCACCTTCGCTTTGATTTTAAGCACATGAATAAGCTCAAAATGAAAAGAACTATGGAACTAACAAGTAGACCGGATAAGCTATCCAAAAGCTAGATTACGTAGATTGGTGTGCTATATTGAGCTTGTGAGAAGCTTTTAGAAAACCGATGAACACCGACTCGGTTGATACACTTAATAAAATGGATGATTTGAAATCAATAAGGCACTAACTAAACAAGCTTCAAAATGGAAAATAAGCACCGAGATAGCTAGACAACTAGGTTGGCTTCTCAAAATCTAAATTTCACGTAATTAAGCTAACTAAAGAGCTTTGTGAGAGCTTATGAAGAACTCGTAAACACCGAATAAACTATGTACTAGTCTAAAATGGATGTAACTAATAAGCACAAGCGAGCTTATTGAATAAGTCGCAAATTGAAAACAAGCTTTGGAATATTGAGACAGCTAGGTAAGCTACTTAAAAACTAAATTTGACAAGCTAATGATCACTAATAAGCTCTATAAGAGCTTGTGAAACAAGGTACCAAATATGTATGTGGGAGCTTTTGACTTTTGATTGTTGAGAAACTTTGACCTTCTTGAACTTTGGATCAAATTTGTGGATGTGTATTGATGTAAATGATGAAATTGAGCTATCGCCACCTATGTCAATGAATTTTAAATACAAAACAAGCTTTTGCTCCTTTGAAAATCCAATGCTTATGGTGTTAAATGAATCTAAGTGACTTTTGACTTTTGAAGTTCTAGTGACCAATTGACTAACTAAATTGATTCAAGAAACTATTATTAAGACCAGACAGACAGATACATAAACAAGAGCTTAAGCTCTTGTAATCCACTTATCCAAACACCACTTTCTTTATGCTTTGCAATTTAATATGAAACAAACACCCACCAAACTTAAACAAATGATCAAACTAAGTTCAATAGACCTAAATACAACTGCTTAAGGTGTTAAAACCGGTTGTGACCACAAATATACAGATAAGCTTAAAATGAAAATTGGCTTGAAAGTTTAAAATGGGGTAATCACTCACAAGTGCTCACCGATCAGCAGTTTAAAACCAAACACGTAACTATTCTATACTACTCTAATCCAACCCATATCCATCTCTCGAATCACCAAATACCAAACTTATACCCATTTTGGTTCTCTCGTTGACTTTTGTTGACTTTCCACCCATTGTGCTTGAAATCGAACTCCGTGCTTACAAAAGCTATAATAAGCTTATGTAAACTTGTTTAAACTTTAAATAAGCTACTTGAAGCTTGAGTTTGAGATTTTGAAATAGAAATTTCCAACAAGGAACATAAAATGTAAAATGTAAATAAAACATGAAGTGATGCTTGATAACAGCTTTTAATACATTCAAACAACTTAATTTGATATCATGAAACAAAGTATTACAATTTAAAGCTTAATTAAAGACTTAAAATAAATTACGACATTCATGAAATTAAAAAAAACTAAGACTTCTTCTTCTCTCAGATCTCCTCTCTTTTATGCTTCAAACTTGCTCCACGTGTCCTTAGAGCAGATCCCACCTCTCAATTTGACCAATGGGAGAGTTTTGAGTGCATTGCCTGTTTTATCAATTTTGTCGGGAAATGCAAATTGACTTGTAGGCACCGTGAATTTGTAAGTAGGGGTGGCATTAATTGTGGGGGCTAGTGATGATGAGGGGTGGTGGGAAGGAGATAAGGAGGCCGAGGTGACGGGTTGCGTAAAGGTAGAAGAAGGAAAGGAAGAAGATAAAGGTGGAAGGCGCGCTTTTTTTTTTTGACTTTGTTTGACCAAGGGGTCAAAATAGGCTAAAGACAGGGGTTCAAAAAGGGATATGGTGGTCAAATGTAGTTTTGACAAGGCATTGTATTAGCTAATATGACAAGGACCAAAACTGTAAATACTCCAATCTTGAGGGACTAATCCTGCCATTTCTCCAAAGTTAACACAAGGACTGAAATTGACAAACTTGAATAGTACAAGGACTAGTTTTGGCATTTTGATTTTACAAGGACTATTTTGCCAAATTCCAAAGTTCGTGGACCTAAGTTGTAAATTTGTAATTTTAAGTTTCAAGGATCAATTTTGACAACTTAGGAACCTTAGGACTCAAAATGATATTTTTCTTTATTTGGTTTTACCAGGGACTGCTTTTGACAACTTTCCAAACTTGGGGACTAGAACCGCCAATTATGCAAACTTGATACGCTTTTCACCGATTTTGATATTTTGCATTTAAAACACATAAAACACTTCTTTGTGATATTTTCATCATTTTGGTGCATTTCGAGTGTTTTCGGATGTTTTAATCTAAATTGTACAAAATGATGAGTATTTACACACTCATCGTAGATCGAAGTCGACTGGGAATGCTTGACATTGAAAGTCAAGTATTTGAAAACCAATCTTAGTAAGTTCTCCGACATGGTTCATCCTCCCTAAAATCCAAAATAAACCTCTCACCGAATGAGTAAGACTCATCTGTGGTCCTCGACACTCTGACAAAGAGCATTGAATGAGTAACTAAATGGTCCAAGTATCGCTACTTTAATGTCCTAGGTTGGTAACTATACCAATTTAATAAAGGAATATATGTCTCTTTGTCTTATCACATCCCACTTGGCATTTAATGCCTCTCACAAGAAATATCAAATTGATATTTTTCTCCGCAAAAGTGCACTTTATCGCTACCAACTGCTCCTTGAAAACGGATTTTATCATGGTAATGGAGTGGTAGCATTAAATGTGGAAATTCAAGAGTCTTTCAAAACACCCTCCTATCACTCTATAAATACCTCTTCTTCTACACAAACAACACACACAAATCAATTTCGCAATTAAACTCACAAAATCTTTCTCAAATCCGTAAATATTTGTGTGTTCTCAAACCTTCAAAACCTCTTTTGAAAACCTTTCTTGTAAACATTTACAAAAGTTTTTCATCACAAACTAAAGAGATCTAAACATTTTTAATCGTTTGCCAAACGCTTTTTTAACCCTAAAAACTTCTTTAAAAGATATGGCTAGAACACAATCTCTCCGCTTGCTTCTCAAAGGGTGGGGATCATCAAACGTTGAATTCAAAACAAACAATGTCATAGGTAATTTGAATACCCCGAAAATGTCCCAACCTATAAAGACATTGTAAAATTTTTATTCAACCGCCCACTAAAAACAAAATTTTGTAAATGTCCTCGCTGGTGTACCCAAACTACCTCGTGGAGTTTTGGGCAACTGCTAAAGCCTTTGACCCGACACCTTCGATCGATGAGAATAACCTCGCACCACTGTGGAGTATCTCATCGTTCAAATTTTAATGGGGCAACAATATACCCCGGATTACAAAACTTTTGCACTTCAACAGGTTAGATTACAACAAAGGTGTTTATGTCGCCCATCCCGAACCTTCCACAGTGAAGGATGGGTTAAAACAAATCGCTTTGGATCCCACATTTTGGACAAGACCCCACCACTAAAAGTTCATTCCCGTGGCTTGGAGGATCCTTTTCACTTTTGTGATTCGTGTCCTCGGCGGAACCACTCATCCACCGAACAAGTTAACTCTATTCGCTTGATGATGGCATACCGCTCGATGAATGGGGTCATCGTCGACATAGGGGAGATCATTTACGTGATCTTGTAACGGTTACAGAGTAAAACTAGGACGAAGTATATTTCGTATCCTAGGTTTGTCTCTTGTGCTTTACAATCGCATCGGTGCCAATTATACTCGGATGAAAAATTTGAAATTTACTCGCATCCCGAGTCCTTCAAATTTTCAAAAGGACCCATCCCTTGTCACACCTATTGAATTGACGGCCCATATGGTTGTCAGAACAACTGTGAGGGATCAAGGTTCCAAACCCCGCCTTAAAAGAAAAGGGAAGTCTCGATGGGACTAAGACTAAACCAAAGTCTCAGGCCCCGAGGCTTCGTGAGCACCGCCTAAGAGGCACAAAGGCCCGAGACCAAAAAGGCACCCACCGACTGTGCAACAACCACCCCGTGACAACGAAGGACACCGACATCACGGTCAGTGCTTGGTCACACCTACTACTCCCCAAGATCCGAGGGAAACAAACAACCCGGGGTAGGGGAGCCTTCCACTTTGCCCAAGGATGACATTAGCAAATCCAAGCCTTTGTCCGAGGGCACAATGATCGATCCCAAAGACTCGGGAAAACAAACAATCCAATCGATAGGGATACAACATTCACCGACTCGCTAAAGGCACTGAAATACCCACCAAAGGTCTCGTGGGTCACTGGGGACAAAGACTGGAGGAAAGAAACAACCCACCGATACGGAACCCAAAACCAACTCGACTCCCGAAGACGCTGGAAACTCCCACCGTCCGAGTGGTCCACGGGGACAAAGACTCGAGGATCAATACCACCACCGATATGGAACCCATTCCCACCCCTTGTTAATCGCTGTCGAGGTTACCGAAGTTGCTACAACTGATGATGACCTTTGCCGAAAGTGATGAAGAAATCTTATCGCAGGAGAAGAATTGGACGACGAGGTTCAACTCGAACAAGAGCCTCACCGATCCATGACGCAGATCGAGTCACCCTTTCAACCTAAAGACAATGACTCACCTCATCCTCCACTCGATGAATTCAAGAAGTTTGACAATGTTCTTCCGCCACCGAAAGACAACTCGTTAAATGGATCGCCAGGGCTTCAAGGAAGTATTTTCGGGTTATCGAACATTTTGGGATCAACACATCAAGTCGCCGCCATACCGACCTTAGATCCATGTGCTCACCTTCAACGAAAATGTTCACGAGCACGTAGATCTTATGTACCACCATCTTGTCAACCCGATGAACACATGGTTAAGTTCCTCAAGCATCTTCGTACGCTTGGGGTTACGATTGATGAAATCGGGGACGCTGTCAAGGAAGACCCAAGGCTCAATGCCAAAGTGCCGGAGGCCACCGAGGCATATGCAAAGAATTCATCCGTGCTCACCGACCTCATAGAGATGCTCAAGTCTCGCAAATGTTCGTGGTATTCAAACATCGCCTGCACTCTTCACCACCATGGACTCACCGAACACTCGTAGCTACCTTGACTCAGCCTCGTCCTCTATGGCTTGGAATCTTGGTCCAAGAATGACCGCTTGAGTTATCACATGCGAACTTGATGCAAAGGTCACCGGGTCTTCAAGCAGATATTTTAGAAATAAAGGCCATGATGACTTAAATCTATCAGCCTTCAAAGGTCAAGTCGGTCACCCCTCAAAGATCTACTCCAACCTTGCCCTCACCGACGCTACTGACAGCAGGAGGGAGAATGTTGTCAAGAAACCCTCTTCACACCGAGGGGAGCAAATACCACCGCCTCAAAGACTCAAACATCATCATCATCAAGACCGCCTCTGCAGCACCAATCTCATCACTTCCACCTCAAGCAACAACAACAACACCGATAGCCTCAACACCAATCATGGCAACAACACCTCCTATTATTGCATCATCCTCCTCGGGACAAGACAAGGGCAAAGGCATACTAACAACCATCGAGCCTCGAGAGGATTCCTACAAAATCGGTGACATCGAATACCTCTTCACTCCTCAATACCTAACCAAACACCTTACTAAAGAAGAAAGGAAATTGAAACAAGTCGAGGATGAAAAGAAGACTAAGGAGGCATTGACCAAAGTGATTGCCAAAGAAGCCGAAAATGTGGAATAGATGCAAGCAAGCTCAAAAGGTCAGCAGATGAAGTTCATGGAAGCTCAGTCGCTCAAATGGGTCGCAATGAGAGCTCAAGATGAAGAAAAGAGAAAGAAAATCAAGCTCTCGTGCAAAGCGTAATCAAAGAATATAATCGACAATAACCACCAAGGCTTCCTAAAAATCATCGATGTCAAAATCATTCCCAACACCAAACCATTGGCTATGAATGTTTACAGAGGAGATGACAAAAGACACTTTGAGGTTCATGATCTTAAAGTTCAGTGACTTTGGGATCATCGAACTTGATGAACTTGGTCCGATTATTGGAAAGAAGCAAAACAAGGTGGTCAAGGAGTCGATGAAAATGCTTAGCAAAAGATATGAAAGGTGAGGGAAGCACCAACCCAATCGAGAATTCACCGCCTTGATCGCACCTCAAGGATCTCAACCACAAGCTTCCACCGCAAAAGGAAAGAGTTGATTTCAACCCGAAATAAAAGTACCGCCTTGAATGCAACAGAGAACCGCCTCGAGGTGTAAATTTTGTAAACTGCCTAGTGATTGAAGAGCTCGAAGAGGGCTATTCCACATTGATGTCTATGGAACCCCGCATTTCAAAGATGGAGTGACATTGATCAGCCGAGTAGCCGTAATGATCGCCTATATCCTGGCCTCTCGGATCCAATCCTCAAGAAACATCGTGTTCACAAGACCGAATGCCAAGATCGTAGACCATCCCGACAGGGAAACACTCATCACTAAGAAAGTAAAGCTTGAAGCACCGGGTATCCATCCGATTGACATCATTTTGTTTATCTTTTGTACTAGTGATAGGAACTATGTAATCGATCAATAAACGATGTATGTTTTATTCATTTACTCGTTCCTTATTGTATTCATTAGTACATTCGGTGTAAGAAGAAGCCTTTGCTCACTTACATCGATCAATCACTTAGGCTATTTGTATATCCAAATAGGGGAGACCAAGGTTCAAGAATACCCAAACCCCTTAATCTAGGATTTGAATAGAAAATAGCCAAAGTATTTAATCCGTTAACACAAACAGTCACCGAGTGCATAGTCTCTCGGTGAGTCGTCTTTAGGATACCAAGACGAGACAAAGATGTAGTCTCTCCACCAAGAAGGCGGATCTTAAAGGGTGAAGACCGAGTCAAGAAGAAGATGATGGATTCAGTGAGTGATGACAATAACTCATCAATCCTTAAGATTCCTCTCCAACTTCTTACATCAAGACAAACCAAGTAGAAGACCAAGAATGTTAAGATCAAGAAAGAGCGGGACAAGGCGGAAAGGTTGAATCGAGATAAGACGAAGTCCTTATCAACCAAAGTCAACTTTCCCCGAATGGCAAAGATCGTGCCTGTCATCACCGAACTTAGGAAAGTAGTCTTGTCTCTTACCTAGAATAGTCTTTGTAAATGAGACAAAATACATCAAGATTTTGTCTTCTCAGATGATGTCGCTTGTCACTTAGGAAAGAATCAAATATCATACATGTATAAATAGCATAAGAGATGGAGTGAAAAGGTTGCTTGTGAATTATAAAACACATACACGCAAGCCATCTTTTCACCCTCCAAATACAACTTAGTTCTGAGATAGCTCAATGAGCTCTAAGAGTTGTGCTCGACTTAGCCCGAGCTTAGAGAGAATCACCCAACTTTGTTTATTTCAATCCCAAGTACTATTCCGCAAGTACTGGGTAACGTATTCTTTCTTGATTTATTTCTAATAAGAATATGACGTTGAAAATTACTTAGTGTGTTTTTCTCTATGTTAATTTCAGTCATTGTTCACTTTTAACTTGTTTTATAAACTTTAACTGTTTTAAACGATAGTGAACGGGGAACAACAAGGTGATACAGATCATTCTCTGGATTGTTGATAGCGGATGTTCCCGACACATAACAGGCAACTTAAACTATTATCAAACTTTATTGCAAAGTTCATTGGCAATCGTCAGATTCGGAATGATCACTCGCAGCCTATCATGGGTTACGGAGACTATATCAATGGGAACATCGAAATCGCCAGGTTTACTATGTGGAAGGCCTCGGTCACAACTGCTTTCAAGAGGTCGCTTTGTGATGGAGATTTAGAGGTTGCTTTCCTAAGAAAACTTGTTTCATTCGTGATCTACAAGGAAATGACCTTATGTCCTGCTCGCGTAATTCTAGTCTCTACACTATCTCTATGCAAGACATGGTTGCTTCATCTCCCATCCGCTTACTTTCAAAGGCAACATCAACAAAATCCTCGGCTATGGCACCGCTGCCTCTCACATCTAAACTTTCAAACCATCACCAATCTTGCTCGACACAAACTAGTCAAGGACTCCCACGATTCCTAGATTCAAAAGATCACCTTTGCTCATCCCGTGAACAAGGGAAAAGCACTCGTGCTCATTTTCCTTCAAAGGTGGAACACGCCTCAAAGATGTGCTTCATCTTCTTCACATGGATTTGTGTGGCCCGATGCACGTGCAAACGATCAATGGCAAATGCTACATCTTAGTAATTGTTGATGACTACTCACGATGGACTTGGGTCTACTTTCTTCAAGCAAGGACCAAGCTCCACAAATGATCATCACCTTTCTCACGAAAATACGTGTTCATCTCGCAACACCGTCAAAGCTAATCGTAATGCATAAAGGAACTGAATTTGTTAACC
This sequence comes from Chrysanthemum lavandulifolium, assembly GCA_022545495.1. Lineage (NCBI taxonomy): Eukaryota > Viridiplantae > Streptophyta > Magnoliopsida > Asterales > Asteraceae > Chrysanthemum > Chrysanthemum lavandulifolium. Next base: position 90,596,756 of record CM040239.1, read on the forward strand.
AAACCCTTCGTGAATTCTATGAGAAAGTGGAATTCAAAGATCAAACATCTATTGCACGACACCGAACAAAACGGAGTTGTTGAAAGACGAAACCGAACGTTAGTGGAAGCCGCAAGAACAATGTTAATCAATGCTAAACTTCCAGATTACTTGTGGGCGTGGTTATATTCATCGCATGCTATACTCAAAACCGCTCTATGCTCACAAACGCCACAACAAAACACCTTTCGAGCTTGTCCACAACCATAAACCGAATCTCAAACACTTTCATGTATTTGGATCCCTTTGCTATTCGAATAATGATCGTGATGATTTTGGAAAGCTCAAAGCCAAAGTCGACATTGGAGTCTTTATTGGATATTGTGAGAATTCTAAAGGTTACCGGATCCGAATCGTCAGATAAAATGTGTGATGGAAACGATTCATGCTCATTTTGATGAACTTACGGAGATGGATTCGAGTATAACGACTTAGAACCTCGTCACAACCGCTTAAACTTCCTCAACCACCATCATCACCGAACAAAGCCCCCACCACTCACAACAAATGGAAAGGTTATTTGCTCACTGCTCGGTGACGATATTGATGAACGTGCTCTGTGTGTATCCATTGTTCACGCTCAACCCGATAATACTCTTATACCGATACACTGCTACAACAACTACTATTGCGTAAGCACCACCGCTGACTCCACCACAACAGCTTGAACAAACCGCTTCCAACAATGATGAACCTACCGATGATATTCTTAATGAAGTACCCCCAACCCATATTTTGACCCAAATGTTCTTTAACCCGCTTGCTAATGACACTTCGCACTGATGTCGCGGAATCATCAACAAACCATTTGAATCCTCGAATCCGCACAATGTATACCAACATCCTCTACACATCGTTGGACAAAAGACCATCCTCCGCAAATATTATTGGCAACCCAACTCAACCAGTTGTTACGAGACAACGCCTTCACACAGATGGTGAACATTGCATTTATGCACTCACCGTCCGCTAACTGAGCCTAAAACATTAAAGACGAATGACAAAAGACAACCGGATTGAATCCATGCAAGAGGAACTCAACCAATTCAAACGCCTTGAAGTATGGGAATCGTTGAAAGACCAACAGGGTCTACGCCATTGGTCTCAAATGGATTTGGAAAAAAATTGATGTTTGAAGGGCGCCATCCGCAACAAGTCACGCCTAGTTGCTAAGGGTTATCGCCGTGAAGAGGGAATAGACTTTGAAGAATCTTTTGCTCGTTGCTCGCCTTGAGGTCGTTCGGATATTTCTCGCGTCGCGCTCATATGAATATGACGGTCTTCGGATGGATGTCAAACTGCGCTTCTCAACGCACAACCGAAAGAAACGGTTTATATCACCAACCGTAAGGATTCGTTGATCCCGAGTTCCCAACCATGTCTACAAACCGAACAAAGCTCTTTATGGTCTCAAACAAGCCCCTGCATGGTACGATAAGCTATCATCTTTCCTCATTGCTAATAATTTCACCAAAGGTTCGGTTGACCCAACTCTTTTATACAATATCACGGGCACATATCTTAATTGTTCAAATTTACGTAGATGACATCATTTTGGGTCTACACATAAAAGTTTTCAATCGCTTTTGCAAAACTAATGAAGGAAAATTTTGAAATGTCCATGATGGGTGAACTCACGCTCTTTCTAGGACTGCAAGTTCATCAATCACCCCGTGGTATTTTCTTGAGTCACCCAAATATGCCCTTGAATTATTAAGCAAATTTGGAATGAAAACCTATGACACTTATGCCACACCAATGACTCATACCAAAAAGCTAGATGTCGACTTAAATGGAAATTAGTGGACCCTACAAAATACCGTAGTATTATTGGGTCTCTAATGTACCTCACAACTAGCAGTGCCCGATATTGTCTTTGCCGCTTATCTATGCTCCCGCTATCATCGCAACCAACCGAAACCCATCTCTCGAGGCTAAAAGAATCCTCCGATACATCAAGGGAACCATTAACTTGGGATCCGTATCCGAAGGATTCTGTTTGAACTAATCGCCAGACGACGACCACGCAGGATGCTTAGACTCAAGACAATTTCTTGGTGATAAACCGTGTCCGGCAATCAAAGAAGCAGATTGTACATCGCCATCAACCAAGGCGTAATATGTAGCCATGTCCGCGTGTTGTGCTCAAGTCATCCGGATGAGAACACAACTCAAAGACTATGGTTACGTATTGATGTAATCCCGATGTATCGCGACAATCGGAGTGCCATTGCGATCTCGCAACCCGCCAAAGACTCAAAATCTAAGCACATCGATCTTCGCTATCATTTCATCAAGGACCACGTGGAATGTGGTACAATTGAATTATACTTGGGGTGCGTAATACCAATTGGCGATCTTCTCGCCAAAGCCTTGCCTCCCACTAGGTTTAATGAGTTGGTCCACTGATTGGTATGAGGTGTTTGACTCAAGAGGAATTGGATGACCTCCTAAAACCGCCTTAAAACACCGTCAAACACCAAAATATCTTTTGTAAATACTTTTCAAAAACAAAATACAAAAATATAAAATCTTATAAAACAACAAAAATATTCTTCTAATCTAATTTTCTTTCAACATGGCAAGTACATTTTTCCGTCAACACTATAATCTTTCAAAATTCAGATTTTTCCGATCAAGTGTTGAGGGAGAAAATAATCACTTAACTGCTTCAAAACATCCGTACTTGCATGTTATCATATCCCTTGTTTCTTTTATCAATGGTGGTAAATTTTTCGGTTCAATGACACTCCTGACTAAAATTTATAACCTTTCATTATTTTCTTAAGTCGAGGGGGAGTGTCGTCAAGTTTCTTTATTAAATTCTTTGTTTGGTAACCATAATGGAAGTTAAATGGCTTTGTATGAAAAAACGAAAAGGTGGAGGGACCAAAACTTTCAAAATGTTAAAGTCATTTTAATAAAAACACTCTCCACCTAACTATTCCATCACATTTATTACTTACACCAAAAAGATCCTACGCCTAAGAATCGTTTGACAAATCCGTGTTTCAGATCATCAATTTGTAAGTTATTTCGTGTTTATAACAAGTTTTTAAGCAATGGTTTTGAATTTTCAAAAATCTAACGGTTCAATCTTGAGATATCATCGCTTTTGTGTCTTCGCGAAGCGCAAGAACACCAAATCATGAAAGGGTGTTTATGGTTAAAAGGGTTGTGTCAAAACGTTCTTAAAACATCAATGATACCTTTTTAATCATCTAAACGCACCCAGAAACACGAATTGAATGTATTTGAAAACTAGGGTTTATGCGTGGATTTGGGTTTTTCCAAACGAGAATGTTTTTGGTAATAAAGATTGTTGTATAAGGTTACTATCAAGTTGAATTGATTATATCCAGGCCCAAATTACACCCAGAAACACTAATTAATCATAAAATGGAAATTAGGGTTTTGTGTTCATACGGTTTGGGTACTCTTGATTCTTGACACTTTTGATGTTAAAACTTGACCAAAACAACTTTATATGCTTCTTAGAACTCCCTGAAACACTATGGTGCAAATCCTATGGCTAGAAATCATATGCGTAATTCATGAACCTTAGGTTTTGACTTACGCGTATGACTTTCTACGCATAACCTGTGAAAAGAGTTTCATGCCATGATCTGTGTTTAAATTGACTATACATGTTAAGATTGATGATATGATGATTTTATTTCGTGCTTGCTACGCATAAAATTCGTAATCAAGGTCTTTGTTAAACCACGATAAGGATCACCTTACGCCAGAAAGTTATCGCGTAAGAGTAATTTTACGCATAACTATTACGCCGAAGGTTCTACAATGGGACCACGCGTATCCCGTGAAGGATATGCGTGAACAAGGACTCACGCATAAGGTCTACTTCACGAGTAAGCCTTACGCGAAGGTCTTATATACGCCACGCTGGCGTAAGCCCCACGCTAAGGTCCCCTTTCCCACGCTGCAACATTTCTTACGCGTAAGTAAGGATCCCACGACAAGCTTGCGCCACGCATACTTCTTCCGCTTACGCGTAACTTTGCCATATCTACGCTTAAGCCTTGATCAAACCTTCATTTTGAATTGTTACGCGTGCAAACTTGTAAATAAATGAATCATAACGTCACAAATCCAATAATGTCACTAACAATATTAAACGTTAGATATGTTGTGAACTATAAGTGATAAAATAAACTTTAAAACTTAAAGTTAACTAACTCACGAAACATTTCACGACGTCATTGGACTATTGGACAAACAAGTGACTTAGGACTCAGAATAATATTTAACACCGTATATTCAATAATTAGACAATAAAAACCTTCATTGACTAACATTATGTCATTCGATATGTTGGTTCTTTAGGCTAATGTTATTTCGTATCACGACATGGTCGCTCAAATGAATGTGGATGCACCGTAAGTTCTCACAATTGTCGACATCTTCCCTAATGGCTATCCGAGAAAGATTGGAAAGAACAACCTTCGGGTTGACTTTGAAACCCTCACATGCTCGTAATCTTCCTGTTTGATTGTTGTGATGTTCTAAAGAATCATCCCTACCGTAACATGCTCTCTCACTCGCTACAAAGATCGAGATCTACATGCAACAATTACGGAATTCAATGCAAAGGATCACGTGTCAAAGTGCGAATAAAGGATGCTCAATCACAAACAAGTCACCATCACTCATGCGGACTTACGTGATGTTCTTCTCATTCCTAAAATCGAGCCAACCGACTTCTTTGCCACACCCATCGAGAGACAGTTCTACAATTCTTGATTGATATTTGCTATGATGAAGCTTCGTGAACTATCTCTAAGCATTCTCATGGAGCTTAAGAACATTCCTCAACCGTAGAGAACCTCTACATCATCATCACCAAATCGGTCTACGGTCGTGACAAAGGATATGAGTATCCCAAGCTCATGGAACCGCAAATTTTTGGTCATTAATCAACAAGAAGGACATCGAAATTGAAGCTCGATATGGGATGACATGATGACCTTTCACAAAAGCTTGGCTCAATTATTCCCTATGTCGATACACAAAACTATTGATCCGAGAGAGCACTTGACTTCATCCCGATATCCCCAAGAGGCTCAATGACCCCGACAATCACGACATGTTGATCGAGCCTATCCTATATGTCGAATCAAGGAATCAACAAAGAAACAGGGTCGTGGTTACCCGATCACCCATCGACCGACGGAATCAAGAAGCTTGAAACATACAAAAGGTATCGGTAGCGGAAGAGAAGGCAAAGTTGGTCATCTCGATGAAAAGCCTTCTAGAACACCTACTAGGAGAAAGAAGAGGAAGTAATGGAAGTGCAAGAAGCACAAGGAGTCAAGAAGTATCCCAAAAGGAATCCTCCAAGAAAAGGATTGTTCATGCTAAGGAAGTCGCTCCTATTCCCATTCCCAAATCGAACCGCAGAGAGCTAATTGACGAGGACTCGGAAGGTACCGCATCGTAAGAAGAGACTTTCTACTCAAACTGCTGAAGATGAAACCACAACGGTATCTAAACCTCCCAGTCCTCCAAATGAACATGGAAAGGAAGACTCAGACTTGTGCCTTATGAAGAAAGCTCGAAAGTGATGAAGAGCAACCGGATACTTCATACAGAAGAAGTTTAAATTGCTAGACACCTTCAAAAGGTCAAGAATTTGCAAAGACCAAATGGGTGGCCCCGAGGATCAAGTGGTGTTGCCCACTCTTCACCGATCTTGATGCGTTAATCGACCCGATAAGGATCCGTGCCACCACTCTTGTGCAACAACAAACTCTTGTGGAGGAGTCTCATCGATCATAACATTGAGGAACCGTAAAAGGATAAGATCGAGAAAGAAAAGATCGATGAAGAAGCTAAGGCTCGACGGAAGAAAAGGCTAAATGACAAGATAATGAAGAGAATTATGACGATTATCTTCTCAATAGTCCAACTCGCTCCAAGGAGGATACTCCGCACCTCCAAAGGACCCCGAGCCTCCTCATGTCTCCTCCTCATCGATTCATCATCTCACCCTCACCACCACCATCTAAAATATCAACCAAATCAACATCCAAATCGGTGAAGAAGCCAACTCGATCTTAGATATCTCATGCTCATAAAAGAATTGGGAATGTCACAAACAAGTCGAAAGAAAGACATGCTCTACAGAAGATGAATTTCTACCGATCGACACTGATATATTCATGATGATATCGACAAGATGCAAGATGAAAGGGAGTATGTCCGAAGCTCATGAAAGATGATCTTCACGGAAAATGGACAATATGATCAAAGGATACACTCACCGATTCTTTATGGAGGTCGTTCGAACCGACAAAGGAGATGTATACCGCATAACCGTATCCAAATCTCTTGCATCTAGCCAAACAAGCCATGAAATCAACTCCGATGAATTTAAGCATCAATCCGCTTGAATCCACAATTTTCTCGGATGATGAATTGGTGAACCGGCTAGTAGCACAAATGTCGAACGCTTCGCAACGCTTGCCTCACACGAAGCTAAACTGCTTGAAGCTCTCTTTGGAATACCAACTCGTGTCCTCATTCGGAGAAGAAGTCAAGGCCCAAACGTTCAAGAGATGATGAAGAAAAGATCGTGATAAGGATAAAGAGCCCAAACGCACAAAGAAGTCGATGAATCATCTTCTATTCAAGATTCCATGCAACCTCCTCCCCAAAGGACTCCAGCTTCTCAAAGAACTCCTCCTAGCTCTTCTTCGATAAACCTCGGATTCCGAGTTACCGAGACTCAAAAACCGGTGATCACTTTGAGTATACGGTGGTGACGATGAAGAAGTCCGTGAGCCCCAACAACCCACCTCTCCCAAACAAGTTCGAACCGTAATCCTCATCTAGGCCTAAACAAAAGAAGAAGAAGGCGCCCATGGTTGACGCCGTTATCATGGCTAGATGACGATAAAACAGAGGAATTTGAATGGTTCTCTACTCTTGTTAATTCCACCCCTACCCAAATGAAGGTCAAGATCCGTGAGACGGTAATACATTGGAGCATGCTAAAATTACGCAAGAAAAGTTCCATGTGAAGAAGATGACGAAATCCGAGTTGAAGTGAATCAAGAATGAAGCATTTCAACTTCTAAAGACACCTCGAAAGTGCCATCGAGGTTGAATATCACCTTAATAATATTGCACGAGCTATGTCTAACAACATGGATTGGCTCAACCCAGAAGCAAACATCGACTTCACCAAACGGGACAACCCTCCATACTACACCGACTGGTCAAAACCTCTACCAACAATTGGCCAACCAGATGAACCTAGGATTCCATTCAGATATTTCTTCAACAAAGACTTAGAATTTCTTCTACACGGTGGCGATGGCTCAAGGAAATACGCTACATCTTTGACACTTCCATTCCCCGCAGCAATATACTCAAACTGCATAGCTATCGAGGAAAGAGCTAATCACTTGTTCTCCAACAAAGTGGAAGCATACGACCGAGATGCAATGTACGGATTCATCATTGGCCGAACGTCAAGAATCTACTACAAAACCGCCGGTTTAGAAGTCTCAACATGCGGTGTTCAAGATTAAGTATATCGCTGCCATCAAACACGTTGATCTTTCGACCAAATGGGACTACACTTTTCTCAAGAATATTGTGGTCAAAAGGCAAGATGAACGGATTATGCATTCTTTGAAGTCGACTTTGAGAATTTGTCTATCAACGATATTGAAGACATGTACCTTGCCAAAGTCATGTGGTCGCATGAGACAATTTTCAACCGGTACAACGTGAATTCATCAAGTCATTGCTCATCTTCATTAGACGATAGTCATCAAAGAACGTAGAAGATCTCCGACTGCGCTTGAATCTTATCGCACCGTGTCAACTTCACTCCACCACGCCTGATCTTCCCGACATCAACCAGCTTCCATAATACACACTCGCCAAAAACCATTCGGTGTTGTTTACCGCAGATGAACTTCAACGCAATTGCTTGATGGCGTGCGGCGATCTTCACAAGTTTGGGGATCACACTTGAAGATGGTTAGGGGACGGATTGGCTTATCGGTTGAAGGATATACATCTAAAGATCGGGTCTCCTAAGCGATGGAATTCTCGTGATCGGGCGATGTGCGGAGGATCATCGTAATGATTGATGAAAGGTTGTTTCAAGGGATCATTTCGAACGTTGGAAAGCTTTGTTGGTGGTCGGCCGTGATTAACATCACCGCTATCAACGCCCGGTTTGTACTCCCGCAACATCACCGGACTTCCCGGTACCCCTTGAACTGCTTTTTCATTATTACATTTGGATGTGTGATTAAATATGTCAATGGCTTGTGCACACATAACGATGGTACAACCCGTAATTGTCAAGAAAGGACCCCGTGGTACGGCTTGCCACAATCCTTATAAAAGGAGCGAAAGCTTATTTTTGAGTAAAACCTATCAAACCTTTCATTTTCAAGGTTTTGCTCAAAAGACAAGTACTTCCGTGATGATTTTCAAAACCTCAACCGCTTATATCACTTGTCGAGGGGAGTATTTGAATCTAAACTTTGTTCACAAATTGTTCATAGTGGTCATCTTCCCGCAACACTCGAAATGGTCATATTTATTCTCAACCTTTCAAAAATAACATTTTATATGCCATTTTTGAGGGGGAGAAAATTATGTGATAAGAAATATGTTGTGTAAATGCAAATGAATCTTTGTGTAATAGACTTAACCAACGAATCGACGGTACTAAACTCGTTAGTAACTCGAAAAGACTTGTCCTGACGGGTAATAATTTCAAGCTAGTTCGCTAGTAATGTAAACGTGTCTCGCAAAGGACTTGTCCAAGTAGAAAGTACCATTCGAGATACTCTTGGTAGACATGAACTACGACGGGTTTGACAACCTTTCGAGGTTTGTCTACACCTTCAAGGTAGTTATTAGAGCTAGTTTTCACCTAAAAGATGACAATGTAACTCTTTAACTATGCAACGAACCGTGTCTCGCGGGAGTGTCTATCTTGAGTTGATCAATTCGAAGTGCGCTTTCTTCCACACAGTCGCGATTTCCGTCAAAACTCTAAAGCACATGTGGAGGGGAGTATTATGCTAAAAGATAAAACTCTCACGATGGTTCAAACATGTTTTTTATTTACAAACCCTTTGAGAGATTTTCTTGAAAATTGGTTTTATGGCAACATAGGTTAGTCATGGAGTGATAAGGTGACTAAGGTTAGGAATAATCGTCCTATGATCCGCCAGAGTCGGAGGGATCTACCCAAGGACATCACAAATAGTTAGTACTTAGAAGTCCTTAGGTATGATTATAAAAAAGAGGAGAAATGAGAATCGGAGAAAGAAGGAGTCAAGAATTAAAAGAAATGCAAAGAAAAGGGTGAAAAGAAATAGCCCTCCAAATTATTCAACTTAGCGCATAACGGGTTCAATTCATATATTCTTGGTTGTCACTTAGTGACGCCGGTATTGAAGATTAAAAGTCGTCATGGACCCAAAGGACGCATGCACTATACCTTCTTAGCCACTCAAGTTTCTCTCAATGTAAGCTTGTTTCATTCTCACAGGAACCCTACGTAAACTATTGGCTTTCTTTGAGAGATCGCCGGTATTGAAGAGGAGACCTCTCCTAGTCTCCGCTCTGGAAAACCAAAACGCACTATTGAGTCTAGAGCCACGAGATTCATCAAAAGATCTCTTAAGTACACTTGACATTTCATCACTTGATGTTCAACAATAAGAACATCGCTGGTACGTTATCGAGTCCTTCACGTATCTTAGCAACTGTCGAGAACATTTATGAGAGGTTCACAACCGTGATCCTCGGTGATTGAATGGAAACTCCCGCCGGGTCAACATCAAACACCGACAAAGAAGTCACCGGTAACTCCCGTGGATTACGCTTAGTATGTCTCAAACGGTCTACGATCGTGAGGTGATGCTTGGTGTACCTCAACGACTCATCGAAATGTAGATGTACTTGGTGACATCGCTATCTCACTTGGGACTCCGGTTCGAGAACGGCCCTTGTAAGAATTAGAGTTGTGTTTTCACACTATGTCGTTAACACTCTCGAAGTTCAAACTTGTAAGTGCTTGGAACCGCTTATTACTAACCGCTTGAAATGTCTTCTTCTTATGGAAGCTCCGGAGCGGGATGATCGTGCGATTCTTCTCATGCTCACACCAAAAGATTCTTCTCATGCTCACACCAACATCATCATTAATGGAAGTTCTATCCAAAAGCAACACAACAATCGTAATGATTCTTCGTCAAATCAAAGAATCTACAAAGTTAAAGACTTAAAGAACTTCATCAAGATGAATTCCAATGTCAAAGAGTGTGTGAGCATGTTGAAGAATGACGATGAGACACTCAGAGCGGTGAAGCGGACACGAGGCGCGACTTGATGCGAATAACAACATACTATCACTTTCATCACAAAGAACAATGATCAAAGAACAAAGTTAAAGATGACGTCAAAGCATAACCTGCTCAAAGAAAACTATCTCTACACCGGGAGATTGTTCAATCAAGGCATTCATTCTCACAAGAAAGAAGAATGTCGAAGATCGTCAAAGCTACTATTACATCAACGCCTTCACTGCTTTTTCATCACCAACACTTGAGGGGAGATTGTTGGAATCACTCCTAAACCTTAATTCAAGTGTTAGTTACTTATATGTAATAGGTAGCTTATTATGGCCTTTATGTTTGTTTAAGGTCAAGCTTATGTAGAAGGCACATAAGCTTAGGCCCATGTCCAATAAGGAAAAGGAAGGAGTAGGAGTGTTGCCCTAGCTCCTTGCCTATAAATATTATGTAATAACCCTCACTGAGGTTGGTTGTTCAAGTTTTCTTTCATTCACATCTTCGCCAGAACCGTCCTTATCATAACGTATGTGTGTGTTTGGTTTACTTGTTCAATCGCCTTTATCTCTTTCTTGTAAACTTGTATTGTAAAACTAGTGACCTAACACAGAAGGATAAAAAAAAGAGCAATACTTGATAAATACTACAATATTTCTATTGTCTACAAATAGTTGGATGACAGTAAGGCACAAATAGGAAAACCGATACACAACAAATATTATAAGAACACTGAAATAACAATGAAAATTGAAAAGAAAAAAAAAGATAAACTTTTGTTTGGATAGTTGAGTTACCCATGATCAAGAATCATATGCCCATGAAAACACCAACTTCGGCAGCCCATCACGGCACAAATGTACACAAAGTTACTCGACTGCTTCCGCCCAAGCATCGCCCAACGAGGCGACCCGTCTCTTGGGACCCATGAATTCACTTCAATGAACCCATCCCCAATAGTTCTCGGCCCACCAATAACGATTACACGATCACCACAACCTCTAAATGCTATACCCCAACCATTCATTGAAGCTGCTCGTTCCGGCAATCTTCCAACGGTCTCTCATTATTTCCTTGGCTTATTATCTATAAACACGTCAGAACACATTTTATGCCCTGAATTTGTCACTTGATGCATTAACCATACACTCTCGATGCCTTAATTTTGTAACATGATGCCCTAATGTGTTCATTGATGCACTAACCATACAAAGGGATGCCCTATTATGACCAACGATGCACTAAACATACAAATGGACGCCCTACTATGACTAATGATGCACTAAACATACACAATGATGCTCTAACTTATAACATGATGCTCTTGTCAAACTAATCGATGCCATAACACATTTTTGATGCACTAATGACACAAACGAACGTTATAACAAAACAAGTGATGCCCAACCATACTAATGAGCGCTAACGCTTATTTCATATGTAATAATAAAAAACATATGCCCTAACGTAACGTGATGCTTTAGTCATACACTGGGATGCCTTAACGTGTCACGACACTCTAATTTTACTAATAGATGCCATAACATTAATTGATGATGCTTTAAAATGTACACTAGTTAATGTATAATCATGAAGCATTAATTTAACCTAACTAATCTTCAGAACATGATTTTTGCACAAATTCACTTAAAAGTCATTTTTATACACACATGATCTACACAGATGCCCTAATTTTACACATATTCACAAAAATACTAATTATGATATAATATACTCAATGATGCATAAAATAACATAAAAATTGAACAATTAATAATTATGTTCTTACTATTGTTTGAGTTCTAACATTCGATTCCTGAATACATAATAATAACATAAAACTGATGGCATAACATATTTCCTCATTTTTATGATAATACAAAGTTTATGCTTTCACGATTATTTGGATCGGATTTTGATCGGGATTTTATAATATTTGATGTTTTTATCGGTTTTAATGGTGGTGGTTTTAATGGTGCAGACGGTAGCGACGGTGGTGGTGGTAACGGTGCGGACGGTGGAGATGGTGGCGACGGTGCAGAAGGTGGAGATGGTGGTGGTGGTAAGGGTGTAAACGGTGGTGTTGGTGACGGTGCAGAAGGTGGAGATGGAGTAGCTCATCTCTTTTGTGAATGAACTGATAATGACAGAAGAAGATTGACATCCCCTCTTTTGTTGATTTGTTTTTTATTTTTACCCTAAACTTTCAAGTGTTCTCAAAATCTACCCTGTAACTTTTTTTCTCACTTTTCTCTCTAATTACACTTTTCTAGAACCCGGACTATATATATATATATATATATATATATATATATATATATATATATATATATATATATATATATATATATATATATATATATATATGATTATTTTAAAAACAATGTTATATTTGTTTCATTGTTTGTTTGTTAGTCGATTGTTAAATACGGTTTTGTTCTGGAGTCATTAAAGTTGATCATTTGATACTCACCCTAAAGTTGACCGTTGGTACGGTTGTGTTACCGGTCGACTTAGCCGACCGTTGGTACCACGTCTAAAGTCGGTCGTTAGTGCGGTTTTATTCTGACGACTAAAGTTATGTTTTATTATGTTAATGTTTTTTTTTCTTGTCTAGTTTACTACTTCATTTCGAACTTCATGATTTCGCATTCGGATCATGGGAAGTATTAGAGGATAAAAGGCCCAAGGCCGGTTTGTGGGTTTAGAGTATTAGGGTTTCACCATTATAAATAATGGTAAATAATAAAGATATACCTACAGGGAATTATGTAGTGTAACAAATATAAACTTGAGATTATCCCAATCTGAATTAAAGACGCGCGTTTAGTGTTCATGTGTTTTAGTTTTTTTTTTTCATTTGATCTCCCTTCCAAAAAAATAAATAAATAAATAAAATAAAGGAGAATGTTTGGAGACTTAATCCACATGACTAGTATTGTGCTTAAACAATTTCAGGGGCGGATCTACAGTTATATGAGGGTATGCACGTGCATACCCTCTTCAAGCTCCTAGTAGTGTAAAAAAAATCGAAACTAGAGGTTTATACAATCATTTTACCTTTGGTGCATACCACAAAAAAATCACAAAAACTAATGGTGCACACCCAAAGATTTTTTCAAACCAACCAAGCAAACAAATGAAAATTTTGAATCGAAAGAAACAAAAAATGAGGAAGAAGATGTTTCAGATACAACAAAAACGAAGAAGAAGAAAAAGAAAGATGCAAAAGAAGGACGCTGAAAAAGTAAAAGTAATATTTAATGCAATAATTTAGTAATGCTATAAATTACATATTCCCATGTAAGACACCCACCTCACAAATTAATGCAATAGTTTACTACTCATATTTGATGTTTTTAGTATAAAGTACCGCAGAGTAATATTTAATCCTATACTTATTTTTCCATTGGAAGTCTTGATATGTGGTTTAACAATTACATTACTCCTTACTAGTAAACAAAAACTGTTTGTATTTTATTTATGAAGTTAGGTGAATTTTGAGTTTTTAAAACAAACAAAACGTATTGTAGTGTTGTTGATACAAGTAGTTAATCATCAAATGCATCATGATTTTGTTGCATATCCATTTATATCAATTAACAGAATAACCAAAAGAAATTTGTACCAAAACCCGACCGAAAACCAAATTTTTTTGCTTAACTTGATAGCAAAATTTATATTTGATAGCGCTTGTACACTGTAATAAGCAGGCGAGAACGTTCATTGAACATTTCACGAACAGATTCGGTAAAAGCTCGTTTATGTTCGTTTATTTATTAAATGAGCGAATACGAACAATATTTTACGATCGTTTAGTTAAATAAACGACGTGAGCAAAAGTCACGTCCGTTTATTTATGTACGTGAGCGTCCGATTATCGTTCGTTTATGTTCGTTTATTTATTTATGTTTGTATATCATATTTTTAATTGTATAATTTTAAAATTAGTTTGTCTAAACAAAAACACTTATAAACAATATTAGATGCATAATTTAATAAAGTTTATGTTTGTTTGTATGTGTTTATTTATGTTCGATCGTTTATGTCTGTTTAGCGTTCGTTTAAGATCTTAATGAGCGAGCATAAACGAACACGAACAACTCATTTTCTTAATAAACGAACGTGAACAAGAAATTTCGTCCGCTTAAGCGTTCGTGTTCGTTTATTTGTCGGTTAAAGTTAAATGAATCGAATACGAATGAGCCCGCTCGTGTTCGTCCTGGATTCGTTCTACGTTCTGTAACAGACACCCTTCTACGGATTTCTAGATCCGCCATCAAACAATTCAATGTTTGGTAGTGGATTCTGCGATTTCACTCATAACATTTCACCTCTAATCGTATGTCGTTATCTTTCTTTTAACTACAAGAAATCAGTTATGACAATCAATGCTCGAAAATAAAATAATCAATGTTTTGCCACTTTTATTCACTAATTTTCTTTTCCTAGGTGACTACCGTTATTGGGAGTAAACAATTTTTCAATTTTATGAACGAAAATTTCGTCACTAGGGATTACAATTGTACGTGTTTGTTATCATGGTTTCACACTGTTGGCTAAGAATCAACTTTAAAATAAATTGTTCGGTTGAAGTTTTGGAAATCATTCTATGATTCGAAACTCATAGAACCATTCCACATCAAGAAGGTGGCTTTTGTCAGTGATTCATGTGAAGGCCCACTCTATCTATAATTTTTGACCACACATTTTCTAAAACTAATTATATCTCTTTTTTTCCATGTGCAATTTTCTTTGTTTTGTTTTTTTAATATAACTAAGTGGACCCTCTTTCTTATATAATAATATTAAATAAAAAGCAATTCTCATTTAAATTTTACAAAACAAACAACATTAATACTATTATTCAATTTTTATTTCTTTCAATCTATATCAAATCCGATACCTAGTGTGATTCATATCAACAAACCAAACGGCCCCTGTATCAGTTTTATGACAAAACAACAAATCATGAATCAATCGTATGAACAAGCCCGTATTTATTAGCCATGCAAATCTAATAGTCGGTACGGTGAACGTATATTATAATTTTTTTGAGATTGTTTTATCGGATTCTATCCAACTCATAACTAGCAAGCAAGCAGATTCATTTTGAGTGGGTACCTTAACGTCACTCGCTAATCCAACAACCTCAAGTAGCTTAATAACCTTCTATGTGACTATGTGAGGTCCAGTTGCCACCATTTAAGTCCATGGTACGTACTTGTAACTAGTATATTTGTCAGTGTTAGGTATTAGTAATGTTCTGCTTGTCAGTGAGAATTAAACGGGTTGTTGGTACGAATACTTTTGGTGTATTGGTATGTGATTAGGGATTGATTCGCATATTATTATTATTTTTGATAAAACGTCGGTTTTATGTTTATATAAGACACAAGATAACATTTAACGCATGATTGTGATGAAAGAATAAAAAGTTGTGATGTGCATATCATGAGCCTATGTGATTTGACCACCAACTTAAATATTGTGGATCAAGCCTCGTTGGAGGCATTTGTAAATTTTATTGTGAAACATGCAGTATAAGGTGTGAAAAATTACTGTTAAAAAAAACAAATTGTTGACTTCTGCAGTGAGGGTCTTAAATACTTTGAAGTGAATCAATGGTTGTAGCTTCCGTATATAAAAAATTTAAAGGATTATTTATTGCTACCCCTTAAAATGATTGTAACACTCTTTTAATTTTTTGTTTTTTTTTTATAATTTTATTTTTGTTAAAAAGACTTAGAAACAACATGTACCGGACATAAAATATAAAGTTTGACAAGGTAAAAGTAGTAAACACAAAAACAAGGTGTAGAAAATCATAAAAAACTGTTTTGTCTTTTTAATAAAGTGTGTTAAATTGCCGGAAAAAATGCGAAAAATAAAATATAAAGTTTAACAAGTCAAAGTAGTAAAATACAAAGTGCAAAATATTAAATATAAAATTTGACAAATCAAATGTATTAAAAATAAATGAAGCATAACAAAAAAAACTATAAAAGGCCATCTTACCCTATTAATAAATTAAGTTAAAAAAATAAATAAATAAAAATAAAGTTGTAACAGTAGTACCCAAACCTTTGTAGGTGGGTTTTTGGCTTTTGCAGGGTCTTGAATACGAAGTACAGTACCCAAATCTTAATACTATGTGCGTTTTTCGCTTTCGCATTGATGGTCTTTAATACGAAGTACTGTGAAGTGAATCAGTGCTTGTCAATTTGTCAATGTGAGGTGAGAATTAATTTGAATTACACACGTTGTTGGTTTTTGCAGTCAGGGTCTTGAATGCTTTGAAGCGAATCAGTGATTGTATATACACTCTGTTGTATGCATAAAAAAGATGATGTGCGTGTCAACCCCATATGAAAAACGTTAAAAATCTTCAATATTTTGAAGTACTCGGGTTGTTGGCTTTTGCAATGAGGGTCTTGAATGCTTTGAGATGATGAGGTTTCATACGGAGTAAAAAAAACGGGGTATTACAATTTGTAGCTTCCACATACAAAAAACGATAATTAGTATGGGTACCCCTCCTCCCTCCACCTATTTTATTAGTACAAGAGATTTCTATAATCTTTTGTTATATATTATTATTATTGTTATTATTATTATCATTATTATCATCATAATCTTGTCAAACTTCATATTTTGGGTGTGTTTGGCGCAGAGCTTTTTAAAGCATTTAGGAGGCGGTGGCGGCGTTGGCGTTGTGATTTTTAATGTTTGTTTGTGAAGTAGCGATTACTTTTATTTTTTTTGGAAAGCTCATTTTCTAATGCTCTATGGCTATGTTTGGCAAAAGTAGTGTGAAGATGAAGATGAGTTGTGAAGATGAATGAGAAATATGTAGCCATTTCACCACTGCTTCACCGCACACTTTTCTAAAGCGTTGGAAAATGAGCTTTCCAAAAATAAGAAAGCTCACCGCTCCTTCGCTAAACGAACACTAAAAATAAAAATTCTCACTCTCACCATCGCCTCGTAAAGCTTCAAAAGCTCTGCGCAAACATAGCCTATAAAGTAGCATTTAGGAGTTTTGAGCATTTAAGAGCTGTTTTACACATTATAATTACAAATACAGTTACGTTACCAAACATTTTTATAAAAAATCATTACTACTCACGATACCATTTCACATTCTTCTTCTTCATCATTCCAACACTTCGCTTATTTTTACCAAACACACCATTTATGTTTGTATTTTTTTTCAATAGTTTTATATATTTTATTAACAGGATAGGACAGTTTTTTTATATGGTTTTCTACTCCATATGTTTTTTGTTTTACTAATTTTGATTTGTCAACAATTATGTATTTGATGTTTCACAGTTTTATAATAAAAACAAAATTGTAAAAATAAAAAAAAAAAGTAAAAAATGAATAAATTTTTTTAAGGAGGTATTATTTGTAAAGATTTGTTATACAATGCCCATTAAGCAGTGGTTAAAATAAATATAAAAGGTAATTTGTATTATATTTAAGGTAATTTGTATGTTTATTTATTGTGCATTAAATAAATAACTACTTTAATTATGACACGAGTTAGTTATATTTAGGGTATGTATGGCAAAATTAGCTGTAAGTTGTGTCTTTATAAATTGTAAACTCAGTAAGTTAGAAACAGAAAAGTTATTAACGTAAAATCTATGTTCGTATTTTTTTTCAATAAAAGTGTTTGGTAAATTATCTGTTAAAATGTAATTATAAAATTTTATGTTATTTTATGTTTTAGCAGCCTCAGAGATATTTAAAAGTTTAACGAATCGAACTTTTCATTTTGAGCTACTTGTTTAAAATAAAACTTGAAGTTGATATGTCTGACAGCTACTTATTTTGGAAAGATTATTTTTAATAAAAACTTACATTCTAAAAAATGCGTCTCAAACAGGCCATTAATATCACTTAAACATTGTCTAACGGTCATTGTATAGCAGATTCCTTATTTGTAGTTTAAGAATGGTGAAAATATCCAATCCCATAAAAAAAAACTTAAAAATCTTTAATATTTTGAATTGGTTGCACGTAGAGTACACATATTGAAAATTTAAAGGATCTGAAATATTTTGAAGTGATTGTAGTGTACACATATAAGAAAGAGTAAATTACATAGCTAGTTTTTATGGTTCGGGCGAAATCACTACTTTCATCATTCGTCTTCTATTTTTACATTGTGAATTCTTATGATGAAGTTTTATAACACCATTCGTTTTATCACTAACGACCGAGGGACGAGGGTAGTGATTTCATCCAAACCACAAGGACAAAGCATGTTAGTGATGAGGACAAATGGTGTTATGAAATTTTATTATAAAGATTCACAATGCAAAAATAAAAATCAAAGGATGAAAGTAATGATTTCGCCCAAACCACAAGGACGAACCATTAATTTACTCTAAAAAAGAAAGATCGGTAAATGGAATAGATTGTGACATTTGACTATTTGTCATCTTTATACCAAGTTTGATGTAATACATGGCACATCAAATATTATTAGAGCAAATTCCACAAGTGACCTAAAGGTACAAGTGAGGTTACCCAAGATGCCTCATTTTTTTATTTTATTTTTTTGATTTCTCTAAATGTCCCAGGGCGACTCTCTCCTTAGGTTGGTTTGGTTGACTTCTAAAATCTTGACAAGTGTCCCTATTAGTGTAAGACAAAAGTACATGTCAAGTACATGTGTAGAAGTCTTAGTACTATCTAATTTTTTGGACGACCGGCCTCTTGTCTGCACTGAGCGACTTGTATTTTGTCCTTTACAAAAAAGTAAAACTTCAAAATACCCGTTATAAAAATCGTTCTACATCTGCTATTCGCTCAGTTTCTAGAATACAGTGTCATCTTATTTTCCCAACCAAGTCATCGAACTTGTAGTTCTCTTTAAGGTGTAAGTAATAAATCAACTAAGTTATATAACTAACATTTTCCATGGAAAATGAGTATATTAAAAACATTTTGGCAGTAGATAAATAAGAGCAGTTTAAAAAAAAACAAGATACACGAGATAAATTATTAAATAAATTCTTAATTAAGTGAATCAAATAATTTGTAAGAAATTGTTTACGGAATAATAATTATAGTTGAATGATAATTTATGGGATCCCTCTTTCACTCAAACTAAAACTTTAGTTACAGTTTAAGAGTAAACTTGGTGAATGCTTCTTCAGGTACCCAAGTTCAAACGATAGTAAATCTTTTTGAATGTGTATCACATTAATTGCAAAAGATGCATTTACGTTACTCCGCTATAAACATTCTCTTATTCAGGCAGAAATTAGGGTTTCCTAAAATGTATATTCGATACGTGTCAAATATTCAATGGTTAGGTAACGTGTGTATAAAATATTTCTACCTTAGTTACACTAAGTGATAAACTATTATTTAAAGAACAATGGAGACGATTGTTGCGGCCTTTATACTAACTTATGAACAGACACAGACTAGCTCCTATGAAGATTGCTTTATCCATTTTTTGCTTTTAGGATTTTTCCACCTCTTTGACTTTTGAATACTTAGATATTTTTTTAAATATCTTGATTATGTGAGAGATCAATCATCAATTAGTGATGTATTGTCAAACCTCAGTAACCTGACATCTTTTTTTTGTCTTGTGTCTTCAGTTGTTGAATCATACATAGCTGAAGTGAAGAATCTTTGTCTTCATTGAACTATGAAGGTATTTTGATAAGTATTTAGTCAACGACTACTTATATGACTTATGCTACTTTATGTTTAAATTTAACCAAAGATAACTGGGCACTGAATTGACCCAATAAAACTTGCGTAAACAACGTTCTCAAAGCATCTACAATGTCCATAATACTATCACGTCATGTTACATCCAATTTCTATAGGATGAAACAATATAAACTTATATTTTGTTAGTAAGCAAATTCATAACTATGAGTTTAACCAATTTATCATTCTTCATCATGGCCATGCATAAACATTTCATTTTACTTACTAAATTTAATGCTTGAATGCAGGGTGAATCTACAGCCACACCAGGGTATGCACGTGCTTACCCTATGCTTCCTCGTCGTAGTGTAAAAAAATTGGTTTCGAAGTTCTGTTAATGGATTTACAAAGAGTGCATGACCAGTTGATGAGGTACATACCCTGATGCAGATTACCATCGTTCAGTTCTTCAAATAATTAAATGGAAAAACTTAAGATGAAAGAAAAAGAAGGTTTTCCGCTGGTAATATAATATAGCATCAAGCCGTCAATGTCTTTGATGATGAAGAAGAAGAAGGCACAAGGATGAATAAAACTAGGCCCATTTTAGATATACATATGAAATGAAACCCACTTATCATATCATTAGTCAAGGCTCAACCTACATAAAGTTTGCAATTTACATTTTACACATGTGTTGTTAGTAATTGTTATTTTCTTGAACGTTTCTTAATTATTGTTTGGCAAAGTGTGTTATTTACATTTTAATGAGTTATATTCATAGTTTACAAATCAAATTTTCTTTTTGGTTGATCTAAGAATTGGGACTTCAAATAATATAATGACCTAGCTAGTTTGTTTCCAATATTTCCTTTCATCAAATATACGTGTTAAAAACTTTATTTCAGATGCATATAGTTTGTTAATTTACGACTTTAAATGAGCATGTTATCATGTTATCTTAAGTTTACTTTTAATTGATGATAATTATTCATGCTTTAGCATTCAGTAGTTACGGGTTTAGAGTGGTATAGTGATTGAAGATTAAGAGTTTAATATTTGACTTTATTATATAGTGTGAGATTTAGTTTTGATCTTTTACATACTAGACGGGTACTTGCGCATAGCGACGAGATCTTATAGTGGCAAATAGTTATAAAGATATTGTGGTTAAGTGTTTCGTGTAACGTTCAACAATTGACGTTGGCAAGTCTTCATCATCATCCGAGATGACAACAACATCATGCGAGTTCGAGTATAACAAATTGCGATTGAAATGTGGATCAAGATTGAGATGCATATGTAAAAAAGAAAAAAATTTGTAAAAATTATGTAATTCTAGAAACAACATTATGCAACATTTGGGCAAGACATAAAGGCATAATAGTACTTTAACATTTCTCATTTTGAAAGCTTTTAAGTAAAATAATTTTCTCTTTTTATATAGTAGAGATAAACATCAAAGCTAAACAAGGTGTAATTAACTCGTATAACTGAAACATACAAGCCAAATAATTTTTTGACCACTCAGATTTTTTTTAAAAAATTCTGACCCGACCGGAATAAAAAACCGACCCAAACAACCGAACTATCACTCATTCTATTTAACTAGTGTATACCCTCCTGCTTGAATGGGATGTTTATGTAATTGGACTTCCTGACTTCCTGTCATCATGTAACTTCTTAATGGATCTCAACTTTTCTTTATATGTTTATGTAGTGAAAGCTTGCATGATTAGTACATCATAATATCATTTGCCACGGTGAACAAGAGCACTTTGACCTTAATTTTTCTATGTTTTCTTCTCCTTCAATCCCACTAACGATGTTACTCAATGTGATTCTCACAGGTCTCTATTATCAACCCTCCCTACGATGTCAAATCATGGGAATATTCCTTTGTCTCCCTTTTTTCAAGACTGTGCATTTTGTCGGTTCTGTTTCAGATTTCGGCGTTTTAAGCGTTTGACATTAAACTTTATATTCTGATTCCGATTTTCGGGTTTATAGCTTTTGATATAAACAAAATTATAAAATTAAAAAAAAAAAAAAAAAAAAAAAAACTAGGGAGGGTCCTAATAAAAAACTAGGGGGTCCTAATAACTCAACCCTTCTCACAAGTGATATAGGCTAAAAATGAAGAATGATAAATAGTGAGTGTCATATGCCATGATTGTGTAAGTTGAAGGATAAAGTAAGTGGATATAACAATGGTTTTAGTCTCACTTAAAAAAAAAAAACCATTTGTTTCAATTTTTTTATTATTATTTTTTTTTTAGAATGACATTACATTTGAAATCCGACCTTCGAGTTAAACCATCTAAACGGGCAGGTCTCGGGACTCGAACCACTAGGAGAGACCCGCGAAGGAAAACCCATATAACTCACGGCTTCACACTAAGAGGAAAATCCGGATTTTCATTGTCTCTTACGAGACTCGAGCTCGGGTAAAACTCCTCCCCAAAGTCTAGAAGAGACTCATGTGCCCAACTGAGCTAAGTCAGTTGGTTCCATTTGCTTCACGCTTAGATTGGTCGGGGTCAGGCCATGCTTTGGTGGATGATCATTGGTTATTTAAAAATTTTAAGCTGAGCCAGCAATAAGACCTGGGTTTTTAGGCTTTCTGGACCGTGCTGAAGCCCAATTGTACGCCACTTTAAGATGGCATTAGAACATCGAATTTTGTTTTCGAGTTCATAATTGTAGTTTACTATATTTCTTTTTCTTTTAACTTAATTTTGTTACTCGTCATTGCAAGCTGACTAATCTCAGGGTGACTATCTTTTTGGATAGCCCTGAGTCGGCGCAGGTGAACCTCCGTGACCGCAAGAAGATTCATTTTCTCCCCGTTGGATTCGAACCCTTGACATCATTTCTGAAAAACTCGTATTCTTACCGTTGGATTACCCCTTATGGTTAGTTTACTAGATTTCTCGCTATGAGGTTAAGTGATTTTATCATTAACATTGCAAATATATGGACCTAATCAGCCTCAAAACTAAACAATATATAGAGTCCTTGTCTATTCCAACTAGAAATACAAAATGGAAAAAAGCTATAAATGCTCAATGTACTTTATAAAAATGACTCATTCTACATACTATACTCTTTTTATTGTCATTCTTCTTAACCTTCTTCACGATAGTTGTCATAATGCTTAACAAACGCTCTTCTCTTATGCAAAAAGACTTAAATACCCTTGGATCATCATCACCACAACCCGAATAAGACTTAAAAAAGACTTATCTCTTATGCAAACGCTCTTCTCTTATGCAAACGCTCTTCTCGTATCTGTTTCAGTAGATCATTTGCACCTCTTCGATCATTAATGCAATCATCATGCAAATAGACTCAAAAGTGACCGAACTTTCAACATACCCATGTTCTTCCATATAATCTTCATGAACCAAACCATTAGCACCCATTTCTTGTGCCTTCAACGAGGAACTTTGTGAACCAGATGCATAGGATCGTTGTGATGTTCCTGATGGATTTTGAACTTCACCACAAGCTTTTGATGCAAAGGGTAAGTCTAAAACTGGGTCTAACTGTTGGCTGAAAAGGAGAAATAAGTATCAAATGGTTTAGGGAAGAAGACAAGGGTATTTGCGTCAATTCATGTAAAAGGTGTGGGCCAAGATATGTATAATGATATCGACTGGAAATAACGTTAAGCATAATGACAATAAAAAAAGTTGAGAAAGCACAATGAGTTATTTTGATAAGTATATTAAGCATTTATAGCTTTTTTCCAATACAAAATACAAATAGGTCTTTGTATACCATCCATATATCCTTTAAAGCTTCAAATTATAGGAATTTTTGGTATGTAACATGTTGATGAAGGGCATTCTAGCACCCAAGTAAACAAACTGAAAACAAAATTTCCAGTTAAAACGCAACGCCAAACATCATAACTCTTTATTGTTCTTAACATCAAATACATGCGATAAAAAAGTGCTATCATTAAAAAAAAAAAAAAAAAAAAAAAAAGACGGATACCTTGAACTCGGAGGTCGAGGAAATAGGGGTGTGCGGTTCGGTTTGGGTCGGTTTTGGCTAAACCGAAACCGAACCACAATATTCGGTTTATGTAGAACCCAAAACCGAAACCGTTCGGTTTTTGGCGGTTGGGTTTTTTCAGTTTGTTATCGGTTTCAGTTCGGTTTTTCGGTTTCTAACCGTTAATATTTGGGTATTGCCAAATTATATCAACAAACTTGTTTTACGTACAAAATTAGTTATTTTTCTTTACTTTTTTTCAATCTAAGCATAATAATGTTTATTGCATAATTTTACAATTACAAACATATAAATGAGACATACACATATAAGTAAAGATACACGTAGTATAATCATTATCGAATACTTATTGATATATTCACACAAAATACGTGACATGACAAACACACATATAAATATAAACGTTAAGATAAATAAATTATAAATCCACTAACAAAATGAATATGAATTTATAAATTTGATTGATTTAGTTATTTAATCATACTATATTAATTAGATACTAGAAGGGTACACACGCAACGCGGCGGCGGGTACCCGATGACTATTTTGTAGCGAACAAATGTTTTTCATTTTTACGTTTAATTCAAGTAAGTTTATCTCTTTTCAACTCCGCTTCTTCCCGACTACTAAAGAATAAACAGCTGAATGTTTATATACCAATTGTAGCACTCAAATAAATCAGCGAGCCCATTAGCAAATTAGCAAGCCCAACCCCTCATAAACCGGATAGACACTCTACTGCCCAATAATACATCTTAATCCCATATTCACATTACTTATTTCACAACCCTAATACACATTTTTTCATCAGCCACCATCACAACATCTTTCACTTATTTCACGCGACCACTTACCACAACGAGATGGAAAAAAATAAGAGAAGGGGGGAAGACGACGGTGGTGGCCGTGGTGATACGTTCACCTCAAAACAACCCGTACCCGAATCTTTATATTCAAGATGTACCACGCGTGAGGGTTCTCACAAGCGTGCATTGCATAGAAATGAACACGAGGTCGATTATCGTTTGAGGTGGTGATGTGATGAGATGGTGGTGACAATGGCGATGGTGGCGCGTGGGTGGCTGTGGTGGGAGCCGACACTACAAGAAAACGGGTATTTGGGAGGGTGGGAAAGCGTGCAAATCTCAAAATCCGTGCCAAATGCTATTTGTGCGGCTTTATTCGATTTTGGCTCCGTCCTAAATATGAGGGTGCCAAATACATTTGGGTCGGGTTGAAACCGTGCTAAATAGTATTTGCACTGACCCATGGGACGGTTTAACTTTGGGGTGCCATGAGTGAGGTATTTGGCACGGATGACAATCTTCCGTTACAAAATGGGTATTTGTCACACTTTTATATCTCGTGTCAAATGCGTATTTAATACCAATTCATCTCCCGTGCCAAATGTTTATTTGGCATAGTTTTTATTTACCGTGCCAAAATTAACCAGGACGGTTTTATCAGTGTGACACACATCTTTGGCACGGTTTTCGTTTTTGTGCCAAATGTATTTGGCACATGTTTATCCGCCTTGCCAAAAAAACATTTGGCACGGTTTGCGTAATCATTGCTAACGTGTATTAGTACCATTTTCCGTTACAAATAGTTTTGACTACATCATCGTATTAACCAATCATAGAGTATATGCGCAAATTTAATTCAATTGGAGCCAAAAATAAATTGAACACAATTTTTATTAATCATCCATAAAATCAAGTCAACATGATCACTTGAATACAATAAAATAAAAACCAATATCTCTTTTGAAGCACAATGCCTAAAAACTATTAGGAGAACTACAACTTCATCCTTTGTAATGAACTCCCCAATGTCTCTTTTGAAGCGCAATCTGCACATACAAAATAGCAACTTTTATATATGAAAGTTACGCATTAAACTATCATGTGAAAAATTGATAAGTTGTCAACACATGAATAGATTACGATAATGGTAAGCGAATTAGAGAGTTATATATGTGGTGACTATAATTGTAAATATCATAATAGACAAGGGTGTGTCATAAGCTAGAGTGGTAATCAATGTAAAAATGCATACGTAGTGAACATAAGTAATTTACTACTTCTAGTAGGGATGAATTTGCAGCAAATACTTGAAAACTGTACATGCAAAAACTAGCATATGTTCACAATAGTACAGTTAGATATAATGACATAACTTACATGAATATATGTTTTGGTCACACATTTGAGTTGTCACTTTATAGGTGAAAATACCCTTCACCAAAGAATCATGTCCAGGATATCTTCCATAAATAAGCACAAGTTGCAAATAGATAAGGCAAACAGCTTTAAAGTCGAGTATAGATAGTACGCATACTCGGGGAAATAATGAATATTTAATTTGGAATTGGCTATATATTGATAAACACTATGATATAAATCTGAACTTGCTTATCTTAGTTTATTGTATTTTTTTTACTGAATACACCTATAAATGAATTATAATGACATTTATTTTCTAAGGGATTCACTTAAAATCCAAAGGCTATAAATAGCTTATGAACATGTTTCTGATATAGTAATTTAGTCAATTGACGTTTAGCTGGCAAACACTATTATATAGATATTATGCATACTCAGGGTACTACTTACTGATGTCTATATGTTGA
The DNA here is from genome assembly GCA_022545495.1 of Chrysanthemum lavandulifolium. Classification (NCBI taxonomy): domain Eukaryota; kingdom Viridiplantae; phylum Streptophyta; class Magnoliopsida; order Asterales; family Asteraceae; genus Chrysanthemum; species Chrysanthemum lavandulifolium. Next base: position 90,623,483 of record CM040239.1, read on the forward strand.
CAAACACTATTATATGAATCCGAATTTCATTGAGCACCTGGTGATTAGCGTTGATCCCCTTTTTTTTGTTTAGCCATACCTATGCGAAGCTGATGCATCATTATATATCCCGCCGCTTGTGTGAACGTCCTCATACATCAAGTAAACCGGTATACAATACGCATTTCAATATATGATTGCCCTCATCAAAAATTTAGATGCTCCAATTAAAACTGACCGTACGAAAAGTTAGTCTTCTGACCTGTTATCATCCTATCCGACCCAACCATTTTTCCACAACTGCCACTTACCAAATAAAATAAGCAAAGACCGAGAGAGAGCATGGACTTGTTGAGTATTACCTTGAATAATTATCTGAGATTTTCCTCTTTTATTGACCAGTATGAGGTCCTTAAGTGCTTTAGCGCTGATTCCACTCATAAAGTCCAAAATATCTACAAGACACAAGAATGTAATAAGATACTGGATTGCTCATTCACATACAAAGTTCCAAAATATTAACATTTACACTCAAAATAGTCATAGTAATCAATAATACGCATATACAAACGGCGTGTTGAGCCCTCACTTCTCCATTTTCTTTTTTTCCCTTAAATCTAACCGCAACACCAGAATCGCTGAATAACTCATACAAAAATGTCTAACACCAGAAACGAGATACATTTTGTTTAAGCTTGATTAAATCAGACTTGTACACATGTTTATGTTATGCTACAATGTTAACACCTTGTGTTGAAATTCTACTTTCATACTTTCAAAGCACTAGAGCATACTTTCATATTTCTAAGGCAAAAAAAGAGGTAAATTCCTATTACCATACTTTCAAATCACTAGACCACAAGCCCCCTATCACGTATCCATTGTCGAATTGATAATCACAACAAAGGTCCATATTCACTTATGTTAATTTTCTATTGGGCATTTCATCGAACACTTCCATACATCAAATTCAAACGTACGAAAAGTTAGGCCACCATATCAATCGAGCCTTTAGTTTCAATAATTATATGATAAATTCCATTTGTTTGACTAATCAGATTAAAATATCCTTCATTTTGTTAACAATTTTTACATTAATTCTTCATTTAGCCTTTAGTTAAATAACCCTCCTTTTTAATTAGCAAAGAAAAATGAAATGAACTAAAATTATTTATAAATTTGAAATCAATACAAATAAAAGTACCTGGTGTTTTCCGAGAAAAAGGGTGCTACAGATGTGTGTTCTCCAAAAAGATGGCGAGATGGGATTGTGAGGTGGAGCGGCAGCAGCAGTGAAGATGAAGGGTTAGGGTTCAGATGTAGATGGAGGGTGATGGTTGCTACAGTATGATTTGGTGGCTTGATGATGGCGATGGTGGTGGAAATGGTTTGGTGACAGGAGAGATTATGGAGAAGGGGGTTAGGGTTTTTTTGATGAAAATTTGGTTTGGTTTGGTGGAGTGGGAATGAATTTTGGAATGAAAATTAGAAATTTTAAGTCCCGCCATACATATAGATATAGCGGCAATGAGCGGTGCGGAGTTATTAAGTAAAGAGCATTTTAATTTTTAGTAGTCGTTTGGTAAATGAGCTGTGAGCTTTGTTAATTTTTAAGAATTCTCATTTCTTTTAATGTTTTTAAGAATGAGCGGTGGTGTGGTTTGTTCTTCACAATTTCATCTTCTTTTGCCAAACATACCCATAAATGCAGGGATGGGACTTGGGAGCCGGGTGTCGCACATGCCACTCTATTTTAGGTCACGAAATATTATTTTTTTTATGAAATCTATCTTTTATTGACACGTTCAACCCTCAATTTTACCTAATAAATTATTTATAGAGCAAGTTATTTCTCATAATCAAAAAAAAATTATGCAACACCTTTTAAAAAATCTTGGGTCCATCTTAGCACAGATGATAGACCGGTGTTGGTTTAGAAAATGGTATTTACCAGTCAAACAAATAAAGACGGGTTACAAAGTTAGCAACAAGTCTAGATAGCGCTTTTCTATAAACCGGTCTTTAGCATGGGAAACCGGTCTTGATGTATTTTACTAATATTTGAATTATAAAAACCAGCCTTGATCTTATTTTCTTATGGAAAAGTTTTCCGAGACATGTCTTTTAATAAAAAGGTCACCATGCAGGGGTCTTTGTTCTTTTTGTAGTAGTGCGAGCTTGTCGTTTCGAGCTTTTATCGAAAGTTGTGGTAAAAATATATTTGGATTAAACAATGATGCGCTTTTATTTGTTTAAGTAAATTTTATTTAATTTAATATATAGTTTTTTATCAGTTGCTTTTGAATCTTTGCTATGCATGTTATAACATGGGTGTTGCATCATCTAATCTTGTACAACTGTAATGACACGCGTTTGTACGTTGCAATGATCCTATTCGATCATGTTATTCTTGCCGTGTTTGTCGAGCCTGTCCTGGAAAGTCGCTTCCCAGGTAAGTTATGACGTGTTGCGGCGCCTTAGTGGGGCAATTTCAAGGGTATGGGCTTTAGCCAGTTTGGCTAAAAGCTCTTATAAGCTATCAATTACTATTTAAATATATATATATATATATATATATATATATATATATATATATAACATATGAATAAACATAATCAAGTGGCTTAGTGGTAAGCCTTAAAATTTATGACAATAGGTTTAGGGTTCAACTTACTAGCTAACGTTTGGGATTGGCCGGGAAATAGGTCATAAATGGTCGGGGGTGCCTCAGTTAAGCCATAGACCCTAACCGACCAAAGCCCACAAACGGGCTCGAGCCTATACACATAATTATCGTCTAACAAAATTTATGAATAAAGAGATTCTTACACCTATTCGAAATATAAAAAAAGCGTGGCTCGTTGTTTTTTTTTTTCTTTAACTCTCAGACTCGCCCTGCCATGTAACCTGAACATAGATGACCTCAATCATTTGCTTATCCGCTTTTATATATACAATATGAATATTTTTAACTTGACCTTAAAGGAAAAAACGTTTATTTAAGAAACAACAAAGTTAACTCACCAAAACTTAGAAGATGCTGCATTTTAAGTAATATGATATATATTAATTCGTTATATATAATAATTATAGAGATTAAAAGTTAATGACGAAGGGCTACTGAATATTAGAGTAAATTAAGAAAATCAATTATAAATTTAATTTGATGTCTAAAAAAATAAAAGCAAAATATATTCCACAAGTAATGAAAAGAGTGTAAATTGGCTCAGTTTTATATAAATGTTTCTAATACATAAGAATTAAAGACAATTTATAAAAATCACCCTAAACGCGTGTGTATTTTATCACATCCTATAAAAACTGTTTCAAATACATAAGTATTTGGCACCAATATTAGATAATGTTCTAAATACATATAAGTATTTGGCACCATTCGTACAAACCGTTCCAGATGCATGAGTATTTGGCACCAAAAGAAGAAACCGTTCCTAATACACCTACAAATTTGGCACCGGTGGTACCAACCGTCCCAAATACATAAATATTTGGCACTGGTAACTCAAACCGTTCCAAATACACATATATTTGGCACCATTATTAGAAAGTGTTCCAAACGCATACGTATTTGGAACAATTTCTTAATAGCCGTCCCAAATACCTAACTTTTTGTCACGGTTACCCCACGAGTGCCAAATACGTATATTTGGCACGATTTTTTTACCGTTCCAAAAAGTTTCGTCCTAAAAACCCCCTTTTCTTGTAGTGCGAGGGCTCAAAATCTCCAGAAATGATGTAGGTTAACCGATCTATCGAATCGGCAAGAAAAATATTTCGGAGTGTGTGTTTTTATGTGTAGTATAAGAGAGAGGGAGTGTGTGTTTTTATGTGTAGTATCTTTCCATAATAAGTAACTTTAAAAATATGAATTTTAAGTCTTCTAATTTTAGAAGGCCTAAATGCATTATAAAGTAGTATAGATTATTATATAATAAAACTGGTTCGGTTCGGTTCGGTTTTTGCGGTTTGGTTTTTGGACGAAAACCGAAACCGAACCGCATGTTTCGGTTTCTAAAAAAGAAAAAACCGAACCATCGATTTTTAGTTTCGGTCGGTTTTTTCGGTTCGGTTTTTAGTTCGGTTTCGGTTTTTTCGATTTGTTTTGCTCACCCCTACGAGGAAATATACCAAAAATTTCATCTGGATACCAACAAAATCAACAAATAATCACCTTGTAATCTTTTATATCATCCACATCAGATTGAGTAATTGATTAAGAAAAACCTACACAAAATTTACATTCGCGCTTAGAAAGAGAGCTGAACTAACAAATCAAACTATAAACATCATCAAAATCACACCTTTCTCACATGGAGTATTCATTAAAGAGTAATAACCTATTGGGTTTAAAATGGCTAATTGGAATCTTTATCACCAAAGATTAACATATGAAGAGTTAAAATAGTAATTTTCCTTCATATTAGCATGTGGGTATCACGAAATATTATGAGAATTTTCAAGATTTGTGAGATGAAATTAAGCGATGTGTTTTGATAGGAAAAGGAGAATAAGCGTTTATGGTTCTAAGAGTTAATCGCTAATTGACTATGTTTTCTTTTTCTTATTTAGGTTTTAACAACCAAAGTTTTGAAATCAACCCCGATTTGTATAAGACTTTTTTCTCTCAAAACTGACACACTCACTTTTATACACATTTGCTAGAGAAACGAAATTTCATATTGTTTGACCAAATTGAAGTCAATTTTGCAGCTTTTAGGAAAATTATTAAGTACTCCGTATATATGTTGCCAATCAAGATTCCCAAGCAAAATTATCAAGTACACCAAAAATCCAAATGTTTAATCTCATTAAACACTTTGTGGTGAGGTAAATGTTTGTTGTCCAGCTCCTAGCTAAAGGCAGAAGAAGAAATAAAAATACTAGTATTACAGAACCAAAAGGAACAATATGCTTCATTTTTATGGGCTTAAAACTACTTAAGTCTTAGTTATTTATGCACATGTCAAATATATTTTAGTTAAGTTATTTGAATAACGAATGCAATTCTTTAAAATCCACCCCTGTAATTTTATGAACAAAGTATGCAATGTATTTGATGTATTCATGGTAAGTGTATTATGAAATTGCAATTACCAAAGGGTTTATGTCTCAATGATACTTCTTATTGTGTGAGAAGTTCTTCAATAAAATGGTTGTGGGTTCAAGTCCTCCCCAGGACATGTAAGAAGATTGCAGTGTATAAATTATGAGATAGTTGTCGTTTAAAAATGAACTTGCAAAATTTTGAAGGTTTGATGATAATGCTTAAAGGATCCTCGATACGCAGAAACTTGTCGTCGCATTATATACCACAAAACAAAATCCATATGTACCATGTTCACAGGTTTCTCCAAGTACTCAAACTGACATATGCTTATGCTATTTTTCATTGTCCATTCTTAGCTAGCGTTTCACTCATTTGGAACACGTAGCATATGCGGTATTGGATTGAGGCGTAGTGTTTTCTCAAATTATTGCCATCTTTTAATTCTTACTTTAAGCCATATAAACCTTTTACGAACGACTATCACATATTTTCTCTTTGTAAAGAAACACAATTTAACTTGAACAAAAGACTTTATTAATTGTTGAAATATATGAGTTGGGATACAAGCTCATGTTTGACTTTGTGCCATTTTGGTCTAATGTTTGTATGTTTAGCTGTTGTTAGCAGGTTCTAATCTTTTAAAGGGTTAAAGTGTAACTTGGCTTCTATAAAAGTTGGACCTAACTCTTGGCTGGATTATCATCTCTTTCATATTGTTTCTCTCACTTAAAAACGTCTGCATATCTTTCTCTCTCAAGTTTGGTTTGGTATTATTGATATTGGTTAACTCTGATCATCTTGGTCAGTTTCATAGTTTGTTAGGTATTGTTGAGGGTTGTAGTGAGGTTCAGTTGTATTACAATCTTTGTAGTGTGATAGATAAAATCCTTCTGAAGGGGGCTATCTTTGTCTTGTGTATTTGTTTGGTGAGCACACGTTTTGTGGACTCATCTTCTTGACTATTCAGTTAATAAAAGATTTCACCAAGGGGTGGTTGGCTGGGTGAATTGATTTTGTTGTGGTTGGTTTGAGAACAGATCTGGTTATTTTAACATGGTATCAGAGCCACGGCTTTGATCTCCGTTGGTTCTTGATATTAGGGTTTCTAGGGTTTGATCTCAAATTTGGGGGTTCTTGAGCAATTGGGATCTTGTGAGGTTGTTTTCTTAACGGTCGTAGTGTTAATTGTTGTTTTAGTGGTGGGTCTTGAGTTTATCGATTGGGTTTTTAAAACCCTAATTTGATAATTGGGGATCTTGGTTCTGGTGATTCCTGGTGGTATTCTTGGGGTTCTTGGTTGGTTATTGACTTTCTTGACTAGAATCAAGAGGGTTGGTAATCTGGTTTCCGTTGCGCTTCTTCTAGAAAGGTTTATCTCTCTTCTCTTAATTCTCTGAGTACTTTAGTTTTTTACACTGCAAACTCTGTGGGTAACTTCTTGACCTGCCTCCTTGAGAGGTACGGAAACCTGCTCTTCCCACAGATAGGTGTAAGACTGGGTGCTTCAGTGGAATTGGGTGTGAGTCTTAGTGTTCTTGGTAGTATTGCTGCTGGTATTCTTTGTTGTTTTGGTTGTTTGTCTGGTATTTGCTATCTGTTTCTTTTATTTCTTGATTGATTATGGCTGAAGTTCTCATTAGTTCTTTGGATGCTGGTAATCCTCTCTACTTGCATTGTAGTGATAATTCTAATATTCCTATTGTGCATTTTAAACTCACTGGATCTGATAATTACAAAATGTGGTCTACTGCTATGAAAATTGCTTTGAAAGGTAAAAATAAAATGGGATTTGTTGATGGTACTTGTGTTAAACCTGTTACTAGTCTTGTTCTTTCCCAACAGTGGGAAAGATGTAATGCTATAGTTCTTGGTTGGATTCTTGGGTCTTTGTCTCCTGAGTTGTACTTAGGACAGGTTTATTCAGAAATTGCATATGAAGTTTGGGATGAATTACAGGAAACTTATGATAAAATTGATGGTTCTGTTATTTTTAATGTGATTCATAAGACTAACTCTCTTAAGCAAGGTGAATTATCTGTGCCTGATTATTATCATAAGTTGAATTCTCTTTGGAGAGAATTTGATACTTTAACTTTGTTGCCTGCTTGTACTTGTGCTGCTCATGAGGGTGTTTTGAAACATAATCAGCTTGTTAGACTTATGCAGTTTCTTATGGGCTTAAATGATGTATATCAACCTATTAGGAGTAATATTCTTGCTAGGGATCCTTTACCTGATGTTAAAGAAGCTTTTAATGTGGTTTCTAGAGAGGAGTATCATAGAGGACTTCACCCTAGTTACGGTCCTAATAGTAAGGCTCAACTCTTGCTTTTGTTGCTAAGACTAATAACAATTCCAACTCTAATAACAATTTTGTTAGAGAAATGGTAATAGTAACAATAATCTGGTAATAGGGGGCCTAATCCTAATCTGGTTTGTAAACACTGTGGTCTAATTGGGCATACTATTGATAGATCTTTTGAGTTGAATGGCTACCCTCCTGGTTTTAAAAGAAATCCTAATCTGTCTAAACAATCTTTGTTGTCAAAAGTTTAATGCTAATAATGCATATGTGTTTCAACCATCTACTTCTGGTTCTATGACTGGTTCTTTCACTAATGATCAAATGATGAAACTCTTAAATCTCATTAATGAAAAACCTTCTGCTAATGGGTCTGCAAGTATGGCAGGTATATCTCCCACTTTCTTCAATAATAATGTGATGTTTAATCTGCATATTGAGAGGTTTTTCTGTGCTAAGTCTAGTTTTGAGAAATATCATGTTACTTTAGGGTGGGTTATTGATTCTGGTGCTAATCAACATATGACTGATTCTACTAAAAATATGTTTAATGTTGTTGATATTTCTAGTCTCATGTTAACTGTTGGTCACCCTAATGGTACTGCTAATATTCTTGCTATTGGTAGTCTTAGACTCACTTCTGGTGTGGTTTTGTTTGATGTTCATGTTGTTCCTGAGTATAATGTGAGTCTTAATAAGATGATTAAGGACAGTAAGTTCTTTGTTGGTTTTGATGAGCATAAATGTTACATTCAGGATTTGAAACTGGGCAAAATTGTGGGGACTGGTAGTGTTTCTGGTGGTCTCTATTTGTTTGATGAAACTGATTGTGGTGATGGTGAGTCTAATCTTGCTATGTATAATTCTGTTTTTGTTTGTCATGTTTCTAATGAGTCATGGCACCAAAGGCTTGGTCATCCTGCTGATCAAGTCTTGACTACTTTGGGTAATAAAATTGGTTTTAAAAAGGTGAATCATCTTTCTCCTTGTGATGTGTGTCACAAGGCCAAACAAACTAGAAAACCTTTTCCATTAAGTGAACATAAGTCTAAAACTGTTGGGGATCTTATTCATTGTGATGTTTGGGGTCCTTATAAGGTTACTAGTAAAGAAGGTTTTAAGTATTTCGTTTTTACATTGTTTGGATCTGATTCATTGTAGCGACTTTTAAACCCTAATCGATCATACATCTGATTCTTTTGAATCGTTTCTTATTAGGGTTTTTTATTTTCGTTTTTCCGAAACCCTAAATCCCTTAATCGATTTTCATAATTAACTCCTCCAAATCTTTGTAGGTTGTTATTGTTTAACTTGGTTAGGGTTTTTTATTTTTTAGGGTTTCGTTTTTACATTGTTTGGATCTGATTCATTGTAGCGACTTTCAAATTGCCTATCTAAAGTCGGTTGTGGTTTAATCGATCCTTATTATCCCTTAACATCTTCAGTTGGTTTTTTAATCAACTTTTACCTATATAAGATCGATTACATTATGTTGCTGCACTTTGGTTTCATTCCATTCGATTCCCTGTATTAGGGTCTCGTTTCATTCTATGTGCATTGGTCTGCTGGTCTGTCTATCGTGGTTTTGGGTACATCTTTATTGGTGTTGTAAGTCCTTCGTGGTTCAAGTGTTGTTTGTAAGTGGGTTATGGGAGAGAAGGACGTTGGTTATGATTGGGTCATCAATCGGATCATATGGTGGTCAGACGTTAGGGTTCTTAACCCTATTTTTGTCTATGGTCGATTGTTCGTTCTGTCGCTACTAGTTGTATATGACGTGTTTTGCTACGGTTGCGGTGGAAGTTGGTGTCACTCATGGTCAAGCAATGATGACATTGAAGACAGTGGTGCTCACTATGGAAGTGGTTCTTTGAACCGGTTCTTTTACTATGCTCGTATCACATTGGGGTTGTTGGTTTAGCATTTCAACGCACACTTTTAGAGCGAGTTTTATGCTTGTCGCTTATCCGTGGTTTTAGAGTCTTCCATCAATCGTTGCGAAATTTGTGAACCGACTCTTTTGTCGATTACATGATCATGGAGTTGATGCGTTGGTTTTATACGTATTTGTTGGGTTTCTTATTGGTGTTCTGCTTTGCATCTCAACATACACCTTTGGAGCGAGTTCGAGCTTCTTTGCTTATCCGTGGTTTTAGAGTCCCCACCAACTTGTGTGAAACTTGTGGACATGATTGATTGAGGACCATGATATTGTATATTTGGACGACGGAAGTTTGGACTACTATGGTGATTTGAAGATTCAAGTATTTTTACTTGAAGTGCATGTTGTTTTATTCTTTCTATCATTGTAGTCGATGTTTAGTTATAAGTGTGGTATGTCACACTTATATTGTCGATTATAGGAATGATGTGCATTCCTATAGAAGAGTCTGTAAGTGTCCCAAGGACGAGATGGGGATTCACCTCATCCTTTGTACTTCAATGTTTTTGGCGTAATATACTTTACCGGGTGAATTAACCCTTTTACCCAAAAAGGTTTTAAGTATTTCTTAACTTTGGTTGATGATTTTAGTAGAGCTGTTTGGGTTTATCTTCTGAAGTCAAAAACTGAAGTTTATGATCATATTACAAATTTTATAAAACTTGTCTTTACTCAGTTTAATAAAAAGGTTAAGATTATAAGGTCTGATAATGGAACGAATTTGTAAATAATCAATTATCCACTCTTTTTCCTGAATTAGGGATGATTCATCAAACTTCTTGTGCCTATACTCCTCAAAGAAATGGGATTCTTGAGAGGAAACATAGACACCTTCTTAATGTTGCTAGAGTCTTATGTTTTAGGGGGTTCCTTGAATATGTGGCTTGAATGTGTGTTAACTGTTGTATATCTTATTAACAGGCTTCCATCCTCTGTCTTGTCTGGTGCTTCCCCTTATTTTTTAGTGTATGGTAAGGATCCTAGTCTCTCTCATATCAGATCCTTTGGATGTCTGTGTTACTCTACTGTTTTAAATTCACATGATAAGTTTGGTTCTAAATCTGAAAAATGTGTCTTAATTGGTTTTTCTAGTGTTAAAAAGGCTTATAAATTGTATGGTTTGGATAGTAAATCTGTTTTTTATTCAAGAGATGTCACTTTTTATGAAACTGTATTTCCTTTTAAAATGAAGTTATATAATGTTTTTCATAAGTCTGTAAATGATTTTGGTAAATATAATACTGAGTTTAATAATTCTCAACCAAACTTTGGTGATAATGGAGTAAACAACTTGAATTTTTTTGATGTCCATGGGTCTGAAAGTCCCTATGATGAAGAGGGGGACCCTTCTAATGAGGAAGGTAGTGGTATGGTACCTCCAGATGACTGTGGTAACACAGTTAATGAAGGAGGTGCAACTACGACAACCCAGATAGATGATAATATCACCTCTGAGGGCATAAATCAAAATATTTTCAATGGTAAGGATCAAAATGTTCAAATGGAAGCACCAACAAGTATTAGGAGGTCTAGCAGAACTAGAACTCAGCCTGTTAGGTTTAATGACTTTATTGTTGGTAGTAATGTGAAGTATGGTCTTGAGAAATATGTGTCTTATTCCAATCTGTCTAGAGTTAATATGTGTTTCTATACTACTCTAAATAAGTCTTGTGAACCTAAATCTCTTTCTGAGGCTATTCAAAATCCTATGTGGAAAGATGCTATGAATTCTGAAATGGAAGCTTTACATAGGAATAATACTTATGAACTATGTGAGTTGCCTAATGGTAGATTTGCTATTGGTTGCAAATGGATTTGGAAAATCAAATTCAAATCACGGTGAAGTTGATAGATATAAAGCTAGACTTGTTGATAAGGGTTATAATCGAGGAAGGTATTGATTATGAAGAAACATTTAGTCCGATTGTTAAAATAGTTACCGTTAGGTGTCTTATTGCTTTATCTGCTTCTAACAGATTGGCCTTTATTTCAACTCGGATGTTAATAATGCTTTCTTATATGGATATTTGTATGAAGATGTGTATATGCAGTTGCCCCTGGTTATCATGATAAAAATGAAACTAGAGTGTGTAAATTGAATAAGTCTTTGTATGGTCTAAAACAAGCTCCTAGGCAGTGGAATGAAAAACTCACCACTGCTTTGGTGGAAAATGGTTTTAAACAAAGTCTTAATGATTAATCTTTGTACACTAAAGACTGTGATGGTATTTTCTTGGCATTATTGGTTTATGTGGATGATATTGTCATCACTGGTAATAATGTTAGTGAGATTGAGAAGTTTAAAAAGTTTCTAAATTCAAATTTTATGATTAAAGATCTTGGTCCACTTAAATATTTTCTGGGGATTGAAGTTTTAAATTGTGAATCTGGTCTTTGTCTTTCTCAAAGAAAGTATTGTTTGGATTTGTTACTTGAATATGGGTTGTTGGCTTGTAAGCCTGCTACTACTCCTTTGCAGCAGAATGTGGTTTTGAGTTATGTTGAGACTGAAAATGATAAATTTCTGTCTAATATGACTAAGTATCAAAAATTGGTTGGAAAGCTTATATACTTATCTGTTACTAGGCCTGACATTTCTTATGCAGTTCATTGTCTAAGTCAGCATATGCATGCTCCTCTTAACTCTCATTTTACTGCTGCACTTAGAGTTTTGAGATACTTAAACAGCTCTGCATGCAGTATTCGGTTTGTGTATGGGAAAAGTATTAATCAGATGCTTATTCGGATGCGATTGGGCTAAGTGTCCTGTTTCTAGAAATCGCTCGGTTTTTGTGTCTATTTTGCAATAATCGATTTCTTGAAAATTAAGAAACAAGCCACTATTTCTAGGTCTTCTGTTGAATCGAGTATAGATGTCTTGCATCTACTACTTGTGAGCTTATTTGGGTTATAAAATTTTAAAAGATTTGGGTATAGAGGATTTGTTACTGCGAAGTTTATTTTGTGATAGCGCTCGCTATTCGATTGTCGCTAATCCGCTTTTCATGAAAAACCAAACATTTTGAGATTGATTTACATCTTGTTAGAGAAAGTATCTTCAGGGGTTATTAAAACTTTGAAAGTTGCTTCTGCTAACAATGTTGCAGATATATTTACTAAAGGGTTGAGTGTTTCTCAACACAAGTTGTTTTGTGATAAGCTTGGTCGGATAGATTTGTTCAAGCCATGAGCTTGAGAGGGGGTGTTGAAATATATGATTTGGGATACAAGCTCATGTTTGAATTTAAGTCAAAGGGCTTGTTGTGCCATTTTGGTCTAATGTTTGTATGTTTAGTTGTTGTTAGCGTGTTCTAATCTTTGAAGGGTTAAAGTGTAACTTGGCTTCTATATGTCGGACCTAACTCTTGGTTGGATTATCATCTCTTTCATATTGTTTCTCTCACTTAAAAACGTCTGCATATCTTTCTCTCTCAAGTTTGGTCTGGTATTATTGATATTGGTTAACTCTGATCATCTTGGTCAGTTTCATAGTTTGTTAGGTATTGTTGAGGGTTGTAGTGAGGTTCAGTTGTATTACAATCTTTGTAGTGTGATAGATAAAATCCTTCTGAAGGGGGTTATCTTTGTCTTGTGTATTTGTTTGGTGAGCACACGTTTTGTGGACTCATCTTCTTGACTATTCAGTTAATAAAAGATTTCACCAAGGGGTGGTTGGCTGGGTGAATTGATTGTGTTGTGGTTGGTTTGAGAACAGATCTGGTTATTTTAACATTAATACTAAAAACCAAAGTTTTACAACTAAACTGATCTCAATCAGTATATAACCAGGAACTATGAATCCTGATCTCAATCAGATAACAAAACAACAATACAGTGACGAGGGATGTCGTCGCTATAGTTCCGCTTATCATCGCTTAAAACTTTTTCCACAACACGCCGTCTTTGAAAGTGTTGTCGCCTAAAGCTCGTCGCTAAAGGTTTTAGCGACAACAATTTTCACTTTAGCGGACAACGACCTTTATTTGGCTTTTCTTGACTATGACTTTTTGATTTTGCCTTTTTTTTTACGGAACCTTAGCGACTACAAGTCGTCGCTAAAGTTTTTGACTTTTATTGACCAAAACCTTTAGTGACGACCTTTAGCGACAACAAGTAGCCGCTAAAGGATTTGACTTTGATTGACCAAATCTGTAGCGACTACTTATGGTCGCTAAAGATATGACTTTCGTTGACTAAAATAAAACGGTGACCACCTTTAGCGATGACATGTTGGCGCTAAAGGTGACTGCGGCTTTTTACAACCCAGGTTGTTTCAGCCCGTTTAGCGACGACAATAAATTCTAGATTTTCAAATCAACACAAACAACAACTAAATCATACGAATCACATTCCATAAATTGTTCAACGGCATAGTTTGACGACATAAACATAAACTATTCAATGACATAAATATAAATTGTTCAAAATGATAAACTATTCAACAAACCAACCGAAACAAGTTCAACAAACCAGCCTACTCATCTCTAGAATCGGCAGCATCTTCATCAGCATCCACAAACTTACTGGGGTCGAGCACAACAGGTAGTGGCAGTTGAATGTTTGCATTCGCTAAATGTTGATATAGCGTACTGATTTGTTGTTGACTCGCCGCCACGAACCTCGCCATTGCAACTTGGGATAACGGTGGTGGGGGAGGGGGTGGGGGTGTGCGAAGGAAGATGAAGAAGAACCGCCCTGTAGCCTCCTATCGCGTCCCGAATTGGACACCCAGCTTCTTCCCAAGATTTGAGCCAGAATCTCTTCATCTGTCATCCTACTAAAGACCAGCTTGTCTCTCTCTCAGGGCTACCATCTAGTTCTCTAAAGTCACAAAATGGGTGAAATGGGTTATAATGGGTCAAAACGGGTGTAATCACTCAAATAAACGACAAATTTATTTATAGGTACATGTTTTGGCTAAAATGGGTGAAACAGGGGTAATATAAACAACAAAGTTACTTATTTGCAACAAGTTCTAACGACTACAAGTCGTTGCTAAAGGTTCGAATTTTAGACCTCTACCGGGAAAAACATTTTTTTAGTTTGACTAATTGTTCATCGTCACCAAACTTTATGACTATAAGTTATGGTCAAAGTCAAAGATTTTCTAAATACTTTTTGTCATGTAGCGGACCTTTGGCAACGAAAAGCCAGAGCCAAGAATGTTGCTTTTTTGTCGTGTAGCAGACCTTTTAGCGACGACATCCATCGTTGCTAAAATTCACCCGCCACGAGAAGTCCAAAATGGCATAGTGGGCCCAAAAGGTAGTGTTATAACATGTTAAGAGGGAGAGTGTTCGAAAGTATCAGCAATAATAGATTCACAACAATACTTTATTCAAACCTAAGCCTCAATAGTCGGCTTAGATTAAACTAGCAATAGTATCCAAAGTGTTACAATATTAGGTTAATGTCAATGAGACAATAACCAGACAAATACAAAGAAGAAACAAGATCAGTATAATGATCAGAAAGAAGAGAAATGTGAGACAATGACTGCACACACAGTTGTATCTAACCCTAGATTAAGGGACTTATTAAATAGGAGATAAAGATACACAAAGACCCCTCTAACGGCTATAAAAGACGATCGTGAGAATGAGAAAAAGGCTTGAAATGAACTTCTAGGAACTTTAAACCATTTATGCTTTGACCATGATTAACCCTCAATATGCATGCAATGAACATAACTTGAAAGCCATTAGCAATTGATAGAATGACATGTTTGCCAGATTATTACCCCAAAATTTAACATTCCCCTTAATCGATTGGCAAACATATCAAACAATATCAATTTTTCACACAAGAATTTATCTTGATAAGCAGGAAGGTTTTGTAAGAATGTCGTAGTTTGGTTTGAAGAGCCAATCTTTTGGCACTTATAACACCTCTTGCAATTTTTTCCCGATGAAGTGAACATCAATTTCAAAATGTCTTGATCTTTCATGGAAAGCAGGATTGATGACAAGTTGCAGAGCGATTTTTATCACAAAAAGATTAACGGAGATTGATATCTATTTTAGATCTTTTAAGATTTTTGAATCCAGATAATTTCACAGCAGAGAGATATAGATCTATACTGCATACATGGAAGATTTTGAAAGAGTGTTTTGTTTTGCTTTTCCATGAGATCAAGCAGTCATTAAAGAAAACACAATAACACGTAATGATTTCTTGGTTTTCTTGCATTTAGCCCATGCATCACTATACCCTTCAAGATGGTTTTCGAGTTCTTGTGAAATTTTACCTTAGACCTTTTCTGGAGCTCCTTTCGGATATCTCGAACATTGAGGCACATTCTAGATGAGATTTCGAGGAGAATGCATATATTGTGCCGACAATGAACGAGTATGAGATGTCGGTCTTGTATGGGTGAGATAAATAAGTTTCCCAAGTAACTTCGATAACCAAATGATGTTGACAAGTAAGGGATCATCGGTGGGTATGTATGGAAGAACGAGTTGGGTTCCATAGGAGTGGACACGGTTTGCACCCAAGGAGACCAAATTCTTTGAGGAGTTCAAGGCATATTTTCTTTGGGTGAGACATATGTCATTCCCGCTTTTAGAACCTCAATGCCAAGAAAATATTTTAAGTTTCCCAAGTCTTTGATATGAAATTTTGATTTTAGAAACTCTTTGAATAGGTTTATCTCATCAATGCAGTTTTCGGTAAGAACAATATCATCCACATAAACAACTAGAGCAATAAACTTGTTATTCTCTATTTTGGTGAACAAAGAGTGATCATTGATAGATTGAACAAAGTTATTTTCTTTTAAAACACTAACAAGTTTTCATTCCATTTCACAGGGCTTGTTTAAGGCCATATAGAGACTTGACAAGTTTACAAACTTTATTCTTATTGTTCTCATTCTGAGAATCCCTTAGGGATGGTCATATAGACATCCTCATCAAGATCTCCATACAAAAAAGCATTGTTAACATCAAGTTGGAAAAGAGGCCATTTGTTTTTCACAGCTAAGGCAATAAGACATCTAACAATAGACATTTTCACAATAGGAGAAAAAGTTTCATCATAGTCTATTCCTTCCCTTTGGTTATAACCTTTAGCAACTAATCTAGCCTTGCATCTATCAACTTCACCATTGGCTTTATATTTGATTTTAAAGATCCATTTGTAACCATTGGGAGTTCTATTAGGAGGTAGATCAGTTATATCCCAAGCATGATTTTCATTTAAGGCCTCAATTTGAGTTCATAGCATCAACCCAATTCATCACAGGATAGCTTCTTCATAATGTAGGTTAAATAATTTTATTAAGACTAGAAGCAAAGCAAGAATTATCTTTGTTAAGGTTAGAGTAATTAACAACCTTTTCAACACCATATTAACTTTCCTTCAACAATAAAGTCATTAAGATTACCGGGTAACTTAGAAACTCGGTTGACCTTCTAGCGATGAGTGGTGGCAAGCCTACTTCTTGTTCGAACTCGATGTGAATCGGAAGATGTACCAATGAGAATCGAAGATGCATCGCCAGGATGTGATTCATGTGATACAAGGCCTCGTGGTGCAGATATTATCTATGGAAGTTGCAACAGTTCATCATCCCTAGTAGGATGACCCAACACCGTGCCATCTTCATAGGATGTCACTCTCCTTCATCATTGGGACTTATTTGTGAGTCAAAGAAATTTTTGTGATTTAAATCTTTAGGCACATAAGTTTCAACAAAAGGTTTTGACAAAGAATTTTTCATTTTGAAAGGAAAAACAGTTTCATAAAATTTGACATCTCTAGAATAAAAGATATTTTTTGTTTCTAAACTTAAAAGTTTATAACCTTTTTTCTCATTTGAATAACCAATAAAGACACTTTTATCAGACCTACTACCAAATTTATCAGAGATGTTGAGAATGGTGGCATAGCATAAGCGACCAAAGACTCTAAGGAGAGAGAGTGAAGGTCATGCCCATACACAAGGGAGAAGGAGACTTGCGGACAACACCAAGAGGTAACTTTGTTATAACATATCAGTGAGCTAGAACACATTCAAAGCCAAAGATATAGAGGTAATTCCCACAAAACATAAGGGATCTAGCCACATTAAGGAGATGCCTATGTTTCCTCTCTGCAATACCATTTTGTTGTGGTGTGTAAACACAAGAGGTTTGATGTAAAATTCCTTTTCATGAAAGAAGTGTTGAAGTTTATTATTGACAAATTCATCCCATTATCACTTCGAATATCTTAACATTGTGTTCAAATTGATTTGATAGCATATGAGTAAAGTTAACAATGGAAACATAAACATCATCCTTTCCTTAAGCATATAAACCTGGCGCCTAGAATAGTCATCAACAATAGTTAAAAATATTTGTAACCATCTCGCTAGTGACTTTATATGGTCCCCATACATCTAGATGAACAAGTTCACCAATTTTAGTTGATTTATGTTCACTTAGAGGAATGGTTCCCTGGTTTGTTTAGCTTTATTTCAAGTATCACAAAGATGGTCAGTTCGGATGTACTATCAAGTTTAAGAGTGGATTTAAGTATATGTAGGACTTGGTCGGAGGATGACCAAGTCTTTGATGCCGAGATTTCTAGAAACATGACAAAAGAAATGCAATTATTAGAAGTAATCTTACATGTAGAATCAATATCAAACATATAGAACCCATTGCATTGTTTACCAATTCCCACAATCCTTTTTGATGTAAATCTCAGATATAGCAATTAGATTCATTAAACCCAACAAACATCTTGTTGTCTCTAGCAATCTTATGAACAGACAATGACCGACATTGTACTCGTGAACAACCGTAACATCAAAAGAGTTAGGTCATTATTGACCTTTAAATCACCAATTTTAGTAATTAAAGCCTGAGTATCCAACAGTTAGACCAAGATTTGAAATGTCAACAACATTAATTAAAAATTTTGTAGATACAGTCATGTGCTGATTTGCACCAGAGTCAACAATCCAACCAAGACTAATGTTTCCAGATAAGGTTTTTGTGGTGTTGTTAAAATATTTGTTGAATTTTATATTAAACTTGACACTGCCATTAAAGAAAGTTCTGAAAAATTTTACCGCCATGTTGGCATTAGCAGAGGACACATTGTTGTCATTAAGAAGACTCATAAGTCCGAGAGTCGCTCATTTGACAAAGAGACAGGGAGTTGCTAGCTCTATTATCGTGATATGATTAGCATCGGTGGAAACATTGTTACTGCACGATGTTTAGCATTAAAGTTCCTTTTGACATATCCAGCAGGATAACCAACAAGATCATAACATCTATCAACAAGGTGACCGGGTTTTTGCGCTTAGTGCATTTGAGATTCATGTTTGGTCCTCTGTTGTTTGAGTGCTACCGACATTAAAACCGAACCTTTATTAAAAGTGTTGTTGTTAAATCCTTTTTGTTATCAAAAATTTTCCACTATCGAAGTTTTGCAAAGAAAAGTCGTAGCATTGGGTTTAGCGAGCTATTCCTGCACGAAACATTCGTGAGATTCTTCTCCGTAGACAACAGAGAAGGCGGTTTGACATTAGGTAAAGGATCTCTGGTTAAAATATTATTTCGATGGGAACATAGGAGTCATCAAGACCCATAAGAAATTGCATTAATTTGATTAGTCGATTGTGTTTTCAAAATGTTTTGCACCTCACAAGTGCGGGGAGGCAAGCTAATCATACAATCAAATTGTTTCCATAAAGAGTTAAGGTTGTTGTAATAATCATCAAGAGAGGACCCACTTTGACTAAGAAAGTTTATATTTTTATGTAAATTAAAATGGTGAACCATCAACCTTATCATAAGTATCTTTAAGATCATTCCACATTTCATAAGCGCTTTAGCATAGATAGCACCGAAAATAGTTCGGGGACGAGAGAGTTAAGAATTCAAGTAACCACAATAGAGTTAAGGTATCCCATTGATTAGCAAGACTAGGATTTGAGTCATCTCTTATGCAAGTACCATCAATAAACCCTAACTTATTATGATTCCTTAAGGCAAATGTCATGGCCATATTCCATATTTTATAATTTTCAGTTCTAGTGAGTTTGATGGAAATAATAGGAGTACCATTGGTGTTATTAGGGTGTAAATACAAAGCATCACCAAAGGATAAGCTTTTCTCAGTGGAAGAACCACCACCAGTATTATCATCACCAACAGCCATAATACAAACAATAAGTGTGACAACTCGTACTTTCAGGTCATTTCTCAAAACAATTCATGCTTCACAATTTCATCATTTATCGTAAACTAGGTTTGCGTGTTCCAAATTCGTGTAACCTTAATGGTTTAGTCTGCAATTCATGATCATATCATCACGGACATTTCATATAGACTAAGTTTAGTCTACATTTCATTAACATCATTTTCATCATGTTAGTTCATTCATGATTTTGCATTTCACATTAAACGCGTAAATTTCATATTAAATAAACGTTATCGCGTAAGTTATTATTTTGAACATTTAATCCGATACTTCCAAAAATTATCCCGATATATTTTTATACTTACATTTAGTTTATAAAAATAATATTTTGAGTTTACCTAGTGTTTTAAATTTATTTTGTATATAAATCGTTAAATTTATATTATTACGACGCTTTTCTTAAAAACTATACGATAATTATTAGTTCACTCAAATTTTGCAAGAAACATATTTTTACAATTTTTATAACTACAATATATTTTACTTTGACCCATTAAAACTTATTTTTAGCTAAAACTACCTTAAATGCACTAATGTATAAACAATTTACAAGTTATCTTTACTTAGATTTATTTAACTTACACATTATATTACATAGTAAATAAATAATAAAAAAATCATTGTTGAAAATCAACCCCAAAACCGGCAAGGGGGGTGAGTCACAAAGAGTTGGTAAAATTTTTCTTGTATAGATATACACTCAATTACTTACACATTCAATCACAATAATTCTAGTTCAAGTCAAGATTTTCCTCTCTTCTTTTCTTCTCTCAAAACCGCCATCCATAGATCAAGAAGGAGATTCATCAAAATTTCTCAAATAAAGTTTTACACAATCTAGTTACACTCTTAATCAAGGTTTTGAAATAAAAACCTAGGGTGTTTAAGTTAATCCTTGTTCTTTTCACCTCATCAAGTTAACTAGTAACCATATCATTTTCATTTTACATCTTTCATTATCATTTCATGTTTATTTCATCATTTTTGAGCAAAGCATGCAAGACTTATGGATGTTTATACCATTTTTACATTGTTTTTAGAAGTTATACATATATAAGTCATCCTATAATTAATCCTTGTTATATATTAGTTTTGATGATGTTTAGGAACCCATGACACCCTAAGAAGGTGTATGGTAGGATTAGAATAGATTCGGAGTTGTTTTGAAGGGATTGGAATAGGTTTAGCACGAGAAAACTCATTTCGACAAGTCTTAAAAGGGTCTGATCTTATTTTGAAAATCTGGAAATCTCGACAGAGACATAAATTTTGGCTTAGATATTTAGAAAATATACTTTAAAAGCGAATCCGTGGCCGCTTGAACGGATTAAAGCGAGCTATAACGAAGAAGTTATGAATTTTTCAAGTTTGACGAAATATATATATCCCGCAAATTTCAAAGAAGCTGCTTTTGTTTTGTACGAGTCAAAACGAGTCTTAAGCGTTATAAATTATTTCGACTTATCAAAAATATATTAGTATACTTTGATACGAAGCTAAGGACGATAATACGTGAAAACGGATTTGTAGAACTTAAACTACACACGCTTTACACAAAATTGTCGTAACTTTATTATTTAAGAAAAACTATATTATTTTTATTAGACAAGTGTTACGGTAAACAAGTGACCATATTGAAGGCTATTTTTAACGTTGACGTAGAACTTTTTGTAAAGAGATGTCTTCTAATAAAAGTGAGATCACCAAGCGTATTTTTCAAAATGACCAACCGTTTGAATAGCGGAGTTGTAATGAATTAACTACGGTTGCTTAAACTTTGCCGAAATTCATTTTTTAAACTACGTTTGGACAAAATCACCATACTTAACCTATATTTTCTCTATGAACGAGACCTCTAGGATAAAAACTTAAATGCCAAAACTTTGAGATTATGATACAAGCTTTCCAAAACCGTTGAGTTCGTTTCCTAACGCTCAAGTACACCATTTTACGACTAGCTTTTCGAGGCCATTTTAGTCATTTTCATGAAATTTCCAACGACATTATTTTACGACGAAAAGTTATAATTTCACAATAAATCATTAAGAAACTATTGTAGGAAGACATTTTGACGTAAATACTTGCAAAGTAATTTAAGATTGGTCAACACGTCAAAAGAGTATTTTTCGACGAAGAGTATTATTTTCAAAACTCACAAGTGGTATAAATAACATACGAATTGCATGCATAACATTACATCATAACTCATTACGTATCATAACATTCATAATAGGTCAAGGTTAGAGAATCACGCTACATTTCAGTGTACTCACTCTTGTCATCGTACCAATTCATCAAGTGAGTTTTCATAGCCCCGTCGTACATGTTTATAATTATTTTCAAACCTACGGGGGAGAATACATTGCACCTCATTTTTATTACGATACCAAGTATATTAAATTCATTTACATTGCTTAAGTTACCACATGCCAATTGAATGTCCCCATTATATTACATGAACCGTTAATCTTAGAAGCGAGGGTGAGTGGATAGATCTATCGAGGGTGACTCCTCCATCCGGGTTGGTGAATCCCAACTAGTCATACGGATGCATTTCATTTAATAACATTATTGAGTTGTCTGGCAAACACTCTGTTGGGGCGAACATCATGAACAGTCTAGTTTGGTGTCATGGACTTATAGCAATTGTAACATTTTATGTGACATGATTGCCATACATGGTCTATACTTGCGTAGTTGTATAAAACATTTTCATAAACCTATGATTTCTCACCAACATTATTGTTGACCGTTTTAGCAATGTATTTTCGTAACTAAGACATACTCATCATGGCATGGTTAAGGAACCCCTTTTGAGTCATGGCCGACTTATATCATTGTATATTATGGCATTTCCTTCAAACCATCGTTTGGACTTGTAATATACTTATATTTCCGCAAACTTTATAAACTTTTGGGACCTATTTTGTAACTCGAATGCTTTAATTAAATATCAAACGATGTGTTTTAAACGACACTTTAGGTCGTTCAATATAATGTGATTGTGATGCTATGACGATCAATCCCAGAATTCCATTCCATTGCAAAGCAGTAATTTGGGGTGTGATGATTGGCATCGAGCTTGATTATAGAGAACTAGGTTGCATCATTGACCCTAGACTATAGCTACATTATCATAGCATCTCATCATTTCATCATAAGTGCATATTCACTTTTCATGTGGATTCATATACACTTTATTCGAGTTATTTACTTTCATTTCACATCCCATTACTATATCATCGGACACTAACATGGAAGATGTCTCAGCTGACCCTAACATGGATGATGCCTTATCACCCATCACTGAAGTCTTATCTTCGATTGGCTCTACTGCAGCCCTACCACTTTTTATGACTGACACGGAGACTGAACCCTTTGAGGAGGGCGAAGTCGCACCTACCCCACATGTTAGCCCCGCCATGACCCGATACACCCATCATCACCACTACTATCATCATCACCATCCTCATCGATTATCTTAGGGATCCTATGCCTACATCGGACTTGCCGCTCAAAAGCGTGCTCGTTTGACATCCCTACACCACCTCTACAGAGCCCAACCACCGTTAGGTTCGAGATAGGCGAGAGCTCTAAAATTTCTTCTTTGCTAGACAAACCTTTCCACTGAGACGTTAGGGCTCGTATAGATAGCCAGCAGATTCAGATAGATAGGATGTTGCGGCAGTTGGAGGAACTGTCATTAGATAGAGTGGGGGCCATTGAGGAGGAGGTTGAGGGCCTTGTGATAGGTAGGGTTTCGATTGATTTGGCACACGAGGGTTTAGAGACTAGGCGGTTGGAGAACCGGAGCATATTGTTGAGTTGAGGCGGGAGATGCCCGAGTTATCTGACAGATCCGAGATGGCACAGACGAGTTCTGTTGTCGAGCACAAGAGTTGTCACTAGCTCGTGAGAGTATAGTTACCTTACAGGTCGATTGGATAGTTCAGAGTTTGGTTGCTAGCTTGACTACTCGTGTTCGAGATCTTGTGATCGAGCCATGAGCACCGTGAGGTGCCTAGTGTAGACTTTATCATGTATAGTTTTGACTACTATTATCCTAGTCACGAGGTGTGTGGCGTAGTTTAAAGAACTTGTTGTCTTTTGGTTGTTGTACAAACAAATGTATCAAGTATTGACTCTACTATGTAGGAATGGTTTTATTATCTATGATATCGGTCCATGTAGGCGAAATTTTCATGTATATTATCCACGTGTGTTGTGATTATATTTGTGATATTTCGTGATTGTTCCGTTGTGATTCCATTTACTTTATGCATGTTGTGGTTGTGGATATATACGTGTGATGGTTGTTTCTACTTGCGAGCTCTCATAATTGTTTCATCTTGTGATTTTGAAGAGTAATGGCGCCAAAGAAAGCCACACCGAAATGACTCAAGCGGCTATTCAAAAGTTGGTAAGGATAGCATAGCCGATGCTCTGGATTGAAAGGAAGCGGTGGGCCGCTTCTTCTGCTTGCTGCCACTCTTGAAAGCCGCTAGAATTGCGGAGGGTTGAAGTCGCTAGGCTTCTCTGCTGCTGCAGAAATGCAGGAGGTCCGGAGTTAAAAGTCGTCATAAGGATTTCAAAGTGGAGATCCCACGGTTTAGAGGTACCGGGAGCCACCGCCATGGTTAGATGGTTCGAGAAATTGAGTCCGTGTTTTGTTATGTAATTTCGGGATGATAGCAAGGTCAAGTTTGCTACGAGTACACTACTTGATGGAGCATTGTCGTGGTGGAACTCTTATGCTCGACCGATGGGAATGGAGAATGCTTTCAAGCTCACTGGGAGCAATTCAAAGGTTTAGTAACAAAGAAATTTTGTCCTCGTGCGGAAGTGAAGAAGTTGAGATGTAATTCTATGAACTAGTAACTATTGGGTATGATATTGACACTTACATTCGAGATTCCAAGAATTGGCGCGTTATGCCCGTCTATGGTTTCGGATAACGAGAAGTTACTAGAGGCTTTCATCGGGGGACTTCCCGAGGTTATTCAAGGAGATGTGACTTCTTTTGATCCACAAACAATTGAGGAATCTATTAGAGTGACTCAGAAGCTTATGGCACAGGTAGTGAAGAGAGGTAATAACACCAACACCAACCGAAACAACAACAACACCAAAAACCGCTTCAATTACAACAATAACCGAACCAACTACAACAATAACAATAGCAACAACAACAAGCGAAAGTGGGACAACACCAGAGGTAGAAATGCTACTCAACAACCACCCAAGAGACAAGAGGTTGCAAAGGCTTATGCTGCAGGCCCAAAGGAAGGAAAAGGGTATTCAGGGGTTTTACCTAAGTTTGATAGGTGTTTGAGTCATCACAAACCGGGTCGATGTCCTGATCCATGTGAGAATTGTAAGAAAGTTGGTCATCGAACTAGGGATTGCAATTCACCAACTATGGGGGAAAATCAGAAACAACAAGTAACATGTTTTGGTTGCGGAGAACGGGGACACTACAAGTCTGAATGTAAAAAGGGAAGGAACCAAGGAAATCAGAATCAAGGTGGAATGGCGCAAGGAAGAGCCTACGTCATGGGAGGCGGAGAAGCTAGGGAGGACCCGAATGTTATCACGGGTACGTTCCTTGTCAATAATCGTTACGCATCAGTTTTATTTGATTCGGGAGCCGATAAAAGTTTTGTGTCCACTACATTTGCACCTTTACTCAATATCAAACCAACCACCTTAGACATATCATACATCGTTGAATTAGCTAATGGTAACTTAGTTAGCACCAACACCATTGTACGTGGTTGCACATTCAATTTTCTAAATCATCCCTTCAATATAGACCTTATGCCCGTAGAACTTGGTAGTTTCGACGTCATCATCGGCATGGATTGGTTATCCAAACATCGTGCAAAAATCGTTTGTGATGAAAAAGTTGTTCATCTTCCTTACAACAATGAAACTTTGATTATTAAGTGGGGAGCGAAGTGGAACTAGACTCGAGATCATATCATGCATCAAAACGGAAGTACATAAAGAAAGGTTGTTTTGCTTTCTTAGCCCATATAACCGAGAAGAAGTCGGAGGAGAAGCGACTTGAGGATGTACCAATTGTCCGAGAATTTTACAAGTCTTTCCGAAGACTTACCGGGACTTCCACCGCACGTCAAGTAGAATTTCATATTGACTTAGTGCGGAGTCGCACCAATTCTTGAGCACCTTACCGCCTAGCACCATCAGAAATGCAAGAGTTGTCTAATCAATTGCAAGAACTTCTAGACAAAGGATTCATTAGGCGAGTTCCTCGCCTTGGGAGCACCGGTCTTGTTTGTGAAGAAGAAAGATGGATCCTTCGAATGTGTATAGATTATGAGAGTGAACAAGTTAACGGTGAAGAATCGTTGCCACTCCCCGTGATCGACGACTTGTTCGATCGGTTGCAAGGTTCTAGTATCTACTCCAAGATTGATCTCGTGTCGGGTTACCATCAACTTAGAGTTCGGAGGAGGATATCCCAAACAGCGTTTAGAACATGTTACGGTCATTCTGAGAGTTTCAAGTGATGCCGTTCGGATTGACTAATGCCCTGCGGTATTCATGGATCTCATGAATAGAGTATGTAAACCGTATTGGACAAGTTTGTTATAGTGTTCATCGACGACATATTGATCTACTCAAAGAGCAAAGAAGAGCACGAAGAGCATTTAAGGATCGATTTTAGGACTACTCAAGAATGAGAAGTTGTATGCCAAATTTTCTAAGTGTGATTTTGGAATCACAAAGTGCAATTCTTGGTCACGTCATTGATAGTCAAGGATTACAAGTTGATCCCGCAAAGATTGAAGCCGTAAAGATTGGGCTACTCCAACAAATCCTACTAAACCGACAATTTCTAGGACTCACGGGTATTACAGAAGGTTCATCAAGGTTTTTCAAAGATAGCTAGAGCTTTGACCAAGTTGACACAGAAAAACAAGAAGTACGAATGGGGAAAGAAACAGAAGTCGCTTTTCGGTTGTTGAAGCAAAAGCTTTGTAGTGCGCCAATTTTGGCATCGCTCAAGGAATTGAGAACTTCGTTGTATATTGCGATGCTTCGCATAAAGGGCTTGGGGCTGTTTTAATGCAAAACGAGAAGGTGATAGCGTATGCTTCTCGACAACTTAAGACTCATGAGAAGAATTACACCACTCATGATCTCGAGTTAGGGGCCGTAGTTTTTGCACTCAAGATTTGGAGACACTACCTCTACGGTACAAAGTGCACAGTGTTTACGGACCACAAGAGTTTACAATATATTCTTGATCAGAAGGAACTTAATATGAGACAACGTCGTTGGTTGGAGTTACTCAGCGACTATGATTGTGAAATCAAGTATCACCCGGGAAAAGCCAATGTTGTGGCTGATGCTCTTAGCCGGAAAGAGAGGCCCAAACCTTTAAGAGTTCGATCATTAGGAATGACGATTAATTCACCTTTACCATCGAAAATCCATGAAGCACAGATCGAGGCACTTAAGGAGGAAAACCGACCAAGTGAAAAGCTTTATGGTATGCCCGAAAACGTAAATGGTTTTGTAAAGAGAGCAGATGGAGTATTATGTTTCAAGGATAGAATATGGGTTCCATTGTATGGCGGGATACGAATTGATTATGCATGAGTCGCATAAGTCAAGGTATTTTATTCACCCGTGATCCGATAAGATGTATCGGGATCTCAAGAAACTTTATTGGTGGCGAACATGAAAGCGTAAATTGCCACGTCGTTAGCAAATGCCTTACCCGCTCTAAGGTAAAAGTCGAATATCGAAACCTTGAGGTTACTCCAACAACCGAAATTCCTCAATGGAAATGGGAACGCATTACAATGGACTTTGTTACTAAACTTCCTAAGACATCGGGAGGTTACGACGCTATTTGGGTAATTGTTGATCGCCTTACCAAATCAGCCCATTTCATACCAATTAGAGACTTATACCATGGAACAACTCACTAGACTTTATGTCAAGGAAATAGTCTCGAGGCACGGTGCACCAATTTCTATCATTTCCGCGAGAGATAGTCGATTCACTTCAAACTTAAAATCATTGCAAGATTCATTTGGAACCAGATTAGAGATGAGCACAGCATATCACCCACAAACCGATGGCCAAAGTGAAAGGACAATTCAAACGTTAGAAGATATGCTGAGGGCATGTGTGATTGATTTTGGAAATGGTTGGGCTAATCATTTGCCATTGATAGAATTCTCGTACAACAATAGTTATCACACCAGTATAAAAATGGCACCATTCGAGGCACTCTATGGTCGAAAGTGCCGATCACCTGTTTGTTGGGCCGAGGTTGGAGACGCACAACTCACTTGGTCCGTAAATGGTGCGAAACAACGTAAAAGATAGTTCAAATTCGAGATAGACTCGAACCGCGAGCCGACGTAAAAGTTACGTAGATGTTAGACGCAAATCATTAGAATTTCTAGTGGGCGACAAAGTTATGTTGAAAGTATCGCCTTGGAAAGGCGTGGTACGATTTGGAAAACGCAGGAAGTTGAACCCGAGGTACATTGGACCATTCAAGATTTTGAGCAGAGTCGGCCCTGTAGCTTATCGACTTGATCTTCCGTCAGAACTTAGTCATGTACACAACACGTTTCACGTTTCGAACCTAAAGAAATGTCTATCGGACGAATCACTCGTTATTACATTGGAAGAAATTCAACTCGACGATAAACTCAATTTTGTGGAGGAACCTGCAGAAATCATGGACCGCGAGGTCAAGCAGTTGAAACAAAGTCGTATTCCTATCGTGAAGGTTCACCGGAATTCTCAAGAGGTCCCGAGTTTACTTGGGAACGGAAGATCGATGCCCTCAAATATCCTCATCTTTTCACCGACAACACCGTAGGACCCAACTAGGACCGAATTCGTGGATGAATTCCTTTTGATGGGCGAATGTGACAACTCGTACTTTCGGTCATTTCTCAAAACAATTCATGCTTCACAATTTCATCATTTATCGTAAACTAGGTTTGCGTGTTCCAAATTGTAACCTTAATGGTTTAGTGCGAATTCATGATCATATCATCACGGATATTTCATATAGACTAAGTTTAGTCTACATTTCATTAACATCATTTTCATCATGTTAGTTCATTCATGATTTTGCATTTCACATTAAACGTAAATTTCATATTAAATAAACGTTATCGCGTAAGTTATTATTTTGAACATTTAATCCGATACTTCCAAAAATTATCCCGATATATTTTTATACTTACATTTAGTTTATAAAAATAATATTTTGAGTTTACCTAGTGTTTTAAATTTATTTTGTATATAAATCGTTAAATTTATATTATTACGACGCTTTTCTTAAAAACTATACGATAATTATTAGTTCACTCAAATTTTGCAAGAAACATATTTTTACAATTTTTATAACTACAATATATTTTACTTTGACCCATTAAAACTTATTTTTAGCTAAAACTACCTTAAATGCACTAATGTATAAACAATTTACAAGTTATCTTTACTTAGATTTATTTAACTTACACATTATATTACATAGTAAATAAAAAATAAAAAAAAAATCATTGTTGAAAAATCAACCCCCAAAAACCGGCAAGGGGGGGGGGTGAGTCACAAAGAGTTGGTAAAAATTTTTCTTGTATAGATATACACTCAATTACTTACACATTCAATCACAATAATTCTAGTTCAAGTCAAGATTTTCCTCTCTTCTTTTTCTTCTCTCAAAACCGGCCATCCATAGATCAAGAAGGAGATTCATCAAAAATTTCTCAAATAAAGTTTTACACAATCTAGTTACACTCTTAATCAAGGTTTTGAAATAAAAACCTAGGGTGTTTAAGTTAATCCTTGTTCTTTTCACCTCATCAAGTTAACTAGTAAGCATATCATTTTCATTTTACATCTTTCATTATCATTTCATGTTTATTTCATCATTTTTGAGCAAAGCATGCAAGACTTATGGATGTTTATACCATTTTTACATTGTTTTTAGAAGTTATACATATATAAGTCATCCTATAATTAATCCTTGTTATATATTAGTTTTGATGATGTTTAGGAACCCATGACACCCTAAGAAGGTGTATGATAGGATTAGAATAGCTTCGGAGTTGTTTTGAAGGGATTGGAATAGGTTTAGCACGAGAAAAACTCATTTCGACAAGTCTTAAAAAGGGTCTGATCTTATTTTGAAAATCTGGAAATCTCGACAGTAGACATAAATTTTTGGCTTAGATATTTAGAAAATATACTTTAAAACGAATCCGTGGCCGCTTGAACGGATTAAAACGGAGCTATAACGAAGAAGTTATGAATTTTTCAAGTTTGACGACGAAATATATATATCCCGAAAATTTAAAGAACTGCTTTTGTTTTGTACGAGTCAAAACGAGTCTTAAGCGTTATAAATTATTTCGACTTATCAAAAATATATTAGTATACTTTGATACGAAGCTAAGGACGATAATACGTGAAAACGGTTTGTAGAACTTAAACTACACACGCTTACACAAAATTGTCAGTAACTTTATTATTTAAGAAAACTATATTATTTTTATTAGACAAGTGTTACGGTAAACAAGTGACCATATTGAAGGCTATTTTTAACGTTGACGTAGAACTTTTGTAAAGAGATGTCTTCTAATAAAAGTGAGATCACCAAGCGTATTTTTCAAAATGACCAACCGTTTGAATAGCGGAGTTGTAATGAATTAACTACGGTTGCTTAAACTTTGCCGAAATTCATTTTTTAAACTACGTTTGGACAAAATCACCATACTTAACCTATATTTTTCTCTATGAACGAGACCTCTAGGATAAAACTTAAATGCCAAAACTTTGAGATTATGATACAAGCTTTCCAAAACCGTTGAGTTCGTTTCCTAACGTTCGAAGTACACCATTTTACGACTAGCTTTTCGAGGCCATTTTAGTCATTTTCATGAAATTTCCAACGACATTATTTTACGACGAAAAGTTATAATTTCACAATAAATCATTAAGAAACTATTGTAGGATGACATTTTGACGTAAATACTTGCAAAGTAATTTAAGATTGGTCAAGACGTCAAAAGAGTATTTTTCGACGAGAGTATTATTTTCAAAACTCACAAGTGGTATAAATAACATCTGAATTGCATGCATAACATTACATCATAACTCATTACGTATCATAACATTCATAATAGGTCAAGGTTAGAGAATCACGCTACATTTAGGTGTACTCACTCTTGTCATCGTACCAATTCATCAAGTGAGTTTTCATAGCCCGTCGTACATGTTTATAATTATTTTCAAACCTACGGGAGAATACATTGCACCTCATTTTATTACGATACCAAGTATATTAAATTCATTTACATTGCTTAAGTTACCACATGCCAATTGAATGTCCCCATTATATTACATGAACCGTTAATCTTAGAAGCGAGGGTGAGTGGATAGATCTATCGAGGGTGACTCCTCCATCCGGGTTGGTGAATCCCAACTAGTCATACGGATGCATTTCATTTAATAACATTATTGAGTTGTCTGGCAAACACTCTGTTGGGGCGAACATCATGAACAGTCTAGTTTCGGTGTCATGGACTTATAGCAATTGTAACATTTTTATGTGACATGATTGCCATACATGGTCTATACTTGCGTAGTTGTATAAAACATTTTCATAAACCTATGATTTCTCACCAACATTATTGTTGACCGTTTTAGCAATGTATTTTCAGGTAACTAAGACATACTCATCATGGCATGGTTAAGGAACCCCTTTTTGAGTCGCGGCGTCGACTTATATCATTGTATATTATGGCATTTCCTTTCAAACCATCGTTTGGACTTGTAATATACTTATATTTCCGCAAACTTTATAAACTTTTGGGACCTATTTTGTAACTCTGAATGCTTTAATTAAATATCAAACGATGTGTTTTTAAACGACACTTTAGGTCGTTCAATATAACTGTGATTGTGATGCTATGACGGTCAATCCCGTGAATTCCATTCATTTGCAAAGCAGTAATTTGGGGTGTGACAATAAGATGCACAAATAACACGATAGAGAAAATAACTAGAGCGAGATAGACAAAAAGAAATAAATAAGACTTTGTAATTAAGAAACAACAAGCACCAAGCACGTGGATGGGGTAAACCAGCAGGTATTCATACCACTCACGTGTGGCAAATCAAGATGTTAGTCTACCCGTTTGCACCCACAAAGATTTAACTACTGTTTGTTTGAAGAAAAAAAGTAGACTTAGACTTACAGAGCAATATGCAGCGGAAAGAACAAATCACAAGTAACCTAGATTCACTTAGTCTAGGGCTAATTGTGAATAGAAAATAACCAGTGATTACGCCAGTAGCAATAACCCCAAACCACCAGTTTTGTTGCTGAAGAGATGTCCCCAAGTTTCTACAAAGAAACCCTTAGATGGTGAATCAACAATGATTATGAGCCTGAAGCTCTGATACCATGTTCAAAAGTATCAGCAACAATAGATTCACAACAATACTTTATTCAAACCTAAGCCTCAATAGTCGGCTTAGATTAAACTAGCAATAGTATCCAAAGTGTTACAAGATTAGGTTAATGTCAATGAGACAATAACCAGACAAATACAAAGAAGAAACAAGATCAGTATAATGATCGAAAGAAGAGAAATGTGAGACAATGATCGCACACAGCTTGTATCTAACCCTAGATTAAGGGATATTAAATAGGAGATAAAGATACACAAAGACCCTCTAACGGCTATAAAAGACGATCGTGAATGAGAAAAAGGCTTGTGAAATGAACTTCTAGGAACTTTAAACCATTTATGCTTTGACCATGATTAACCCCTGTAATATGCCTGCAATGAACATAACTTGAAAGCCATTAGCAATTGATAGAATGACATGTTTGCCACAGATTATTACCCCAAAATTTAACAAAGAGTGATTTTGATGATGTGAGTAAAATTATTGTTAAAGTTGATGTGACATGACGTGACACCAAATGTTGAATCTTAGAGCTATAACATGTCAAAAAGAAAAGTTTGTGCGGGAAGAATGGAAGTTTTGATTTATCGTCGTCATATCATTACCCATTTACCCACAGCCGTATTACCTTACTTTTAACTTATCTCATCTAGTTTAAACATAGTTTCAGATAGAAGGCAGAGAACTAGTATTACTTGAGAAACAAATAAATCTTTTAATCGTATAGACTATAGACTATTAACCAAGTATAGCCATTTCAAGCCTAAAACTGAATAAGCCAACCAGATACTTATGGCTTGTCTGTGTTTTTTCTACTTAAGTTGATTGGATGGTTAGACATCTTTCTAAACCATTACGGTTTGGCTGGTGCTTTGAAAGACTAAACCGTTCTTTGAGATTGATGCAAACAACTTAAACTAAGCCATGAGCACAAGAGTACACAAACAGCTGAAAACAGCCACCATAACCCCAAATGTCATTTTCTCTGATGCAGTTGTGCAGCGCGGTCAAGAAATGACATGTTGTTCAACACAAAGTGCCCAAATAAGGACCTAATTCTTAATGAAATTAAGTTATCGCCTTTCACTTGAATTTCTGACAAATCTAAGTTCTGGTCTGTTAATTGGTGATAAAGTGTTATAACAGCCCTTGTAACGCTTTGTCCTTTCCTTTGTAAATTTGCTTCCCAAGCTTCTTGCTGTTAGGTGTTCTATATTGCCGTTCGAAAAAAAAGGTTCTCAACGGATTCTTTTTTCTTTTTGCAAAACTAACCAAGTTTGTGTCTCAAAGCGACCGCTAAAAACTAGGTATCAATTTATGATTTCAAAATGTGAGTAGTTATTTATTTTTTAAGCATCGATAACAACCAGTTTTTTAGGCAAAAACATACAAGAAGTACGGACTGAACCATGCACATCTCTAGATCAACCCTTTGTTTTCTTTTTGTTTTTCTTTTTTTTACCCCGAACGGCACGTCTCAGATAATATAGATGTATTTATATGCACAAAGGACTTTTTACACTGGTGTAAACAAAAACTTAAAGGTTAGAAATGCGCAACTCAACTGGTTAAACTATTGATATTCTTTGGAGTTTTGGTATAAGCAATTGCTTGTCAACCTTTTACGACTGCTTCCATAAACACTATGAAAAAACTCAAAATTATATATCACACCTCACTATATACCACTCCCGATGTTGACTCCGCTATCATAGAGTAACGTCAAGTTTCTCTCCACCGAAGCTCAACATGCACCATGCCATTCTTTGAATCTATGAGATGAAACTTATGGTTAATCCGTCCATTATTCACCACATCAACAAGGTTTATGTCCACATGCCCAAGTGATTCCTGCACGTCGTAAAAAGCTTGAACAATGTATTTAAAACCATAATATGCTTGAAAAGATTGAATAAAGAAATATTGGGAATACCCTCGACAAAAAACTCATGCGTGTTCTCCTGCTCTTAATTTGGATGTGTATCTTTTCATGAATAGGAGGTTCATCTAGCATAAACTGGAACTCTTCGTTCCATTTGGGATCTCGAGTCCTCTTTATAATCTGCTAAGAGAAATTGAAGATGATGAAGTCTGAAAACCGATTTTCATCTTTAAAATTTAAAATTAATAAAGAACAAGGTAGCTCAATGCCTTTAAGAAATTCATATAAAATATTAATTTGAGAAACATTAGGTTTGACTTAAAAAAGCCAAAATGTCACCTTTGTTTTCTTTGTTTCTCCTCTGAACACTATCATGGCATATGGATTGCTGTGATGTTCCCCCTCTACATCCTCAGCACCTTGGACAGTTACTAAAAGTACACCGGCCCCAGTCCCACTCGGGGTTTCACCAAATGACATCACGCCACTCACGTTTTTAACGGGTGTGGGTGGCCCACTGGACACATCATTATCATCCTTGAATGGTGCATAAGTCATTTCCAACATAATTTGCCCTCTCGGGTGCTTCTTCTGAGGATCGGTTATGTTAGTGTTTTTTAGCAATTCAAGATTTAGCTCCATTGTCTCGTACGGTGTTAACAGTTTCAAAGGCACCACCTGCATCCCCAACCGGTCATGGCTCCCTACCTAAAATGCAAACAAGGTTAACAAATAACTATAATCACATATCTACTTAATTGATGGTATTTTGTCATTTTAGTTAGTCCTAGACTGGAGTGTAGATATACCTTGTCCCAATCATAGACATTTACTTGAAGAGTTTGAGCTTGAGGGTCCTTAACTACAAGCTTGAAGGTCTCATTCCAAACGGGATTTAAGGTGTTTTTCTTGATTGTCGTTTTCTTTGAAGGCAACATATCTCCACTCAACTTTAGTTTAACATACGGATCGGATAATCCCAATATATCCATCTTCATGAGATTTGTTGCTCGTACAACCCTCACATGTAGTACTCCAACAGGCTTTTTCACAATACCACTGACGAAAAAGAACAAATTAGATGTATCCAACGAGAACTCTTCAATATGTATGCCATAGACAAGAACAAAATGCAAATCTCATTTTTTGGAAAGATCTGAAGCTAAAATACCTATATAATTGCCCATTGTCAGCATGAATTTAGGTCTACAAGATTCCTTATAATTCGCATTTCAGGAAGGGCATTTTGATATTCAAAATGGTAAGATATTCTACTTTATTAGTATATAGTATGTAAAATGAAATGTTTCAGCAACTTGAAATGGAGGGAGTAGATACATTGTTATGAGCTACATCATTAAGTCACTTACAGCGAAGAATCAAGGATGGGTATTTCAAGAGTTTGTGGCCACATGTAAAGTTTTGTGACTTCTTGTTTGATAAAATCCTGCAAAAAAACCATCGTGCTTTCATGTTCATTGCATGCATTCGTTGTTACATTACATACATTTTAATCACCTGAAAGATAAACCAACAAATATGAACCTGTATTAATCGATAGAGGCCAGGAATGGACATAACATCGCCACCAAATACCTTTAACCCAAAGTCCACATGCGGCTAACACAATGTTCAATAAAAAGATTAAATACATAAATACAATAAAACAATGTGATAAAACAATCATAACAACCAAAGTATAGCGGATACCTTCTCCATCAAAGATACGATGACATTGGAAAAACATGGGAAAGTTGAGACGAGAGGCTTTAATGTTACCCTTGGAACAGCAAAAACTTGTAAATCCACCAACTGAAGTTTAATGCAAATTCTGAATCAGACACAGAAAATAATTGCATCTGCTTCTATCAGAGGTTTATGCGTCGTTTGCCACAGTTTCTTACCTGAATCTTGATATGCAAAGACGATATCTTTACATTTATGATTATATTTGGATTTCCAGCCCATTTAATCGCCGGTTCCATCACCAGTTGGTTCTCATTGGTCTCATATACTTTAATGCCTGCCAAGTATTAGTATGAGAAATGATAATTTATTAAACTGAAATGAACAAAACCCCATGCTACACTAACTCACCTTGAAATATAGGAGGAAGGGTCCCGAGACTTATTGCCTCAAATGTTATTGCTTCTATAGGTCGGTGTCCTTGTCCAATATAGTCAGCCACCATTGGTTCTACTGCCTGCCTTATAGCAGCACAAATGGCCTGCACATTTCACACTTTTAGAACTTTTAACACAGAAAAGAGATTATTTTGTATAGAGATACATTAAACTCATAGGTTTCTCAATTCTCACAATGTACCTTGTCGAGATAAGGCCACATATTTAAAACAAATTTGTTCAGCCAGTCAACCTGTAACGATAAGGATATGAATTAGCAAAAGTTACCAAAAAAGTAGTCTTCTATAATGTTTTGAAGGAAATACATACACGATCATAATCAGGATTCTTTAACCATAGAGGAATCTCAGGAACTAAATCTAATAAACTCGTTGTATCAAGCTCAAAAATTGGCCTCACAACTGGATCCTGAAGTAGCAATAACATACATGTGTATTAGTATACGATTAAAGCAAGTGTGCTAACTATACGAGTCAGCAAAAAAACTTGACATTATCAAAATTAAAACAAAGAAAGAATGTTCGGCTGGAAAAACAGCTAATAAGACATTTTTCTTAACAAGAAAAAGAGTTGTTTTTTCTAAGAATATACCTTTTTAAAGAATATACGAAACTAGAATCATACAAGTTATCGCAGCACCACAGATAGTCAATAAATATATTATCAATATATCAAGGAGTAAAAATTTGACTTAATGAGAGTTACACAAGAAGCAAACAAAATAATAAACAAATGACCATATAACTCAAAGAGCATAGAATAATACTCGGTTTTAGTAGTATTTTATTGTACGTATCGACTAAAATTTCAGCAATAATCCATGGGAATAAAGGCTAAAGCTTTGCATAAAATAAAGCCTGAACACATTCTAAAAAGTCCTGAAGATTTTCAAGAATCTTTCTCTTCACATGTGTGTTTTCATCAAAACCAGTAAAAAGCACTTAAAATACTAATCAAAGCACTTAAAATACACCTAAACTAAAGATAGGTATTAATATTGCATCAGATGAGCCCATTATGATTGTCCGTAAACGTGAATATGAGATCGAATAATCAGGTATAACAAAACATGTGTGGATGTGCTTCTAGTGTTTGATATAAAAAAATGATCACATGATCAATGTTTTAGTCGGATAAGCTACTCTCAACTATCCAAAAGTAATGATTAGACCATAGAATAATCACAATCATATTGCCTCCATCCATACACTAAAAAGTGATCATGTTCGAATTGCAAACGCAATAATCACGTAATCAGTTTGCAAAAGCAATACTAATCACTCCCTAAAAACTTAGTAAGAAAAATTAATTAATCCAGAACTACCCCAACAACAATAACCTACACAAATATTATATCATAATTTCTAAACATGAACTATTAAACAGTAAATATTTATACAGAGAAAATAAATTTAATTTGAAGCAAACATTCAAAGCTACCAGCAATATAAAAATCCCCAAAACAAAAATCTAATAAACCAATATACTAATTTGTGACCATTTAATCAAAGGTAGATATCCATTTTACAGTTTAAAAAATTTTCATCCAAACTTTGAGAAATGGAATCCATATTGAAACCTTAAATAAAACTAAGCTTTAAAATTTCATATCATCCAGCTTCTCCAGTATACATGCAATACAAAATTAAATAAAATAATAACTAACTAAAATTATTTCACATAATCAAAAACCATCATAAAAACTCAAAATCAAAACACATTCAATCATTTAGACTAACATGCAAATGGGTATCAATAAAAACTTACAATCACACAAAATTAATTCTAAAAGATTAAAAATTACCTCAAAAGCTTCATTTTTTGGGTCAGAATAGATGAAGAAGTAAAACCCAAGAATAATACCAATAACAAATCCAATTCCAACACCAATAATTCCCAAAAAAACACTAACAAATCCCATTTTTTTAACGGAGCAAAACAGAGTATTTGTATAATAAAAGACAGAGTATAGTAGTATATATATTTGTCTTAATGAATAAGAAAAAAAGAAAGATAGTTTTAATAAAAGGGGCGATACTATCTGTGAAGATAATGAGTTAAAGACGTAATGAAAAGTGTTTATTTGCAGAAATGGAGTTGAGTGAGTATGTGACACACTTGGAAATTTGGGTTTACTTGGGGAACTCTATATATAGTCATATGCAATTAGTGTTGGAAAATGACAAGTACATTCCAACTGTCAAACTTTTCCTTGTTCATGTTGGAAAACTAAAAGTTAATGTTGTGACGTGTGTAGCAGGTGAATATTTGTCAAGTGTGGAGTCAAAAGTCCTTGTTGGTCGGTCAATTTTTTCTTTCAATAGGAGTGTGTTTGCTTGTTTTGAATTCGGATTTGTTAAACCATAGGTTATTATATCATCTTCAAACGTTACATCATCATTTAGCACATCATCAAACTCACCATCAAACAAATGTAGTAATTGTTAGTTTTATGGATATAAATTAGTAGACGTGAGTTAGGATCGAACTCGAGACTATTGGATTGCACACTTTACGTATAAGAATTTAAAGTTAATAATTAAATATAAGCGTTATATTTATTTATTTATTAAACGAAATAACTAAGGGCGTTAAGTAATTAATGTAATGGACTAACAGTCGTTAAATGTTTATGGAAAATGATCAAATTGCAAAAGTTGGGAAGGTTAGGAATCCCTTGAGGACTTCAAACCGATCGGCCATAGGGACAAAACAAGAAAAGAAAAACATTGTTCACCAAGTTTCTTGGAGTATATAAACAATTTAGGGTTTTATTTTTCCATCTCTTGTCTTCATTAAATAAAACCCAAAATTGTTTTGTGTGTTTTGCTCTCCAAACCGATCGTCTACCATCATAGGTGTCGATCCAAAGCTTTTCCACAAACCAAGTTATTTGTTTGATAAAACTAGCATTACTTTAATTCGGTTTAGTGCGTGTGTACAAAACATAGTAATAACATACTTTTGTTATTATCTTGGATTGAATTACAAAGCAGTGAGGATAATTCACATAATCCTAATTAAATCAAATTAGGGTTCATCCGTTGTTAGTTTGTGGATTTGATTCTTGTTCGGTAGAATCGAGAAAAGTCGCATATTCTTTTATGTTAATTAATTGTTCATTAATAAATCCTATACGCTTCCGCTTGAATACTTTGATGTTTTGTGATTATTTATTTGAATGTCTTGATATATAATTCCAACAGTGGCATCATGAGTCATTGGTTTTAATGAGTAATTAATTACATAAACGCGTAATAAAACATATAATTGTATGATGTTTGATATGTTTGATCTAGGGTTTATGTTTTATTTTGTTTGGTCGATTTATTTTGTTAATTGGGGCGTACCCCATTTTTTTTAAGTCGACATACACATAATTTTTTTTTAGGGTTTTGAAAATTGTTTGCTAACCTTATTAAAACCTAAAATTAATACATAATTACGTGCTTAATTCATGAATAATTTGTTATGTGTCATGGAATTTTATATGCGATCTTGTGACTTATTTGTATAAATTGTTATGATATCCATGATTATACATGCATGTTAGTCATGGATAAGTTGCTGATATTGTTTAATTGTTATGACATATTTATTCTGATAAATCTTGAATTGGGGAAGACTCAATTATATACTTTAATGAATCAATTATGTGCAATTTGGTATAATTTAATTAAGGGTTTCTGATCGATTCATCGATGTATGTAGCTCACTTTCTATTGTTGGAGTGAAAACCCTAAATTAATATATACATTAATTTAACCTAGATATTGATTATTAATAGGGTTTTATCGAATAAGTTGCATGTGGCTACTTGTTTATCGTATAAATTGTTTATTATGTGCGCATTGTTTTTAGTAGTTTATTTTTATTTGTTACTTGTTTGTTTATTATGTTAGGCAGGTTTAAGCAAAGGGTAATTTTGAATAGAAAAATAAAGCGGACTAAACAATGGCGAAATTTGATTTGTTTTGGAAGAGTTAAGTTCTCAATAGTTTAATTGATTGGTGACTTTGGTACAATGGTGAGCGGCTCACCCATTAGAATGAACTATAAAGGGGTTATTTAAGAAGTGCACGATCACAATGAAAGGATGTCTAAGGTTTGCTTATGCGCTTACGGTCCTCGCCTCTGTAAGTTCGAATGGAGCTACTTAGTAAGCCATAAAATGTACAAGCTCATCTTAAGGCGAATTAGTTTTAATTCCATGCACCACTTGGTGGTAATTATCCAAACACTAAGTGTTTACACTTATGCAAAAGTGCGGTATAATGGACGATAATTAACACTAAATTCCTTGATTGGTGAACCCAATACCTCAGTCAAAACTTTGATAATTTGATCTTTATGAATTGGTAATAAAAAAAAATTTATTAAAATTTATGCTACAAGATGAATGCATGACATCTTTGTACATATTTGATTTGACCACATAAAATCAAAACTAGTACCCTTTTAAATTAAGAATATGCCATCTAATTAAAAGGAACACTTGAAGTTGCAATTTACGTCATGACAGTACTTGGCTAGATTGTGATGGAAAGGTAAATCTCTATGTAAAGTCAGACCTTACATGGACATATTTGCGAGTTCTTTAAGTTAGACACTTAAGTTGAGTAGGAAGTGAGACACGGACTCAATGGCATAAGATTGGATGAAACATGTTTATATTTGCAATAGCGTTGGAAAATATAAATCCCATAATGATCTAGGAGTTGGAAATTGTTTGCCAATTAATGTTCGACAGATTACCTTATTATATGCGTTCGTTGCTAGCGGATCAATCAAGTAATGAACCTATGATAATTTGGATCATAGTTTTGAGAAAATTATATGGTTATATGTTTATATTACCGTTGGGTATATTTTATTTTCTTGAAAAAATGTATTATCGAAAATACTAATACTTGAACTTTTTACGTAGAAATGGCTCAAAATAACGATAACACTAACATCGCACTAAATTCTGCGTTCAAAAGTTTTTGATCGAGAAAGTTGATAGCTCTAAGAATTTCAATGATTGGCACCGCTCTTTGAGAATTGTCTCGTAGAGTTCTTGATCGTTTGAAATATCTTTATGAACCTTGCCTGCCGAACCAAGCGGTCTGAAGCTACTCAAGCTCAAAGGACGAGTGGAAGCTGGAGTATAAGCGTCATAATGATGTGGCTTGTCTTATGTTGGGAACAATGGAATCGCTCTTCAAAAGCGGTTCGAACATTATTTCCCATATAATATGCTCAATGAACTTGAACTATGTTTGAGAAACCGATTGCCGTCGAGATTTGTGACTTGATCGACGCGTTACAAATTGAGGCAAGGTGAGGGTAAACCCGTAAGTGCTCATGTCTTTGGAAATGAAGGTTACATGGACCGGCTAAAATCACTTGGCAAAACTTATGAGGATGACATGGTCATGAATCGATTAACAGATCCTTAACAAGGATTTTAATGGTTTTGTCGAAATTTCAATAGGCGCTGCGTGGGAAGGCGATTCTTGACCTACACGCATTGCTAATTGACCGTGAGAAAGGGTTGCCTCAAAAGGTTCGTACCGCCCGGTACTTGCTATTCGGTGGAAGAATTAATAAGCCAAAACCGCGTCATGCGAACAACAAGAAGGGGAAGGGTAAGGAAAGGTTGACAAAGGCAAACGGGTTATGGCCTATCAACCTCAACCCAAGAAGTACCCTACTCCTAGGAAGGATAATCCTAAAAAGGATCAAGCATGCCACCATTGCAAGACAGTTGGACATTGGAAGAGAAATTGTGCTCTCTATCTTGATGAATTGCGGACAAATAAGATGAACGCCGGGTCCTCGGGCGTCGGTCCTTCAGGTAATCTATTTGTCATTGAATTATTTACTCTAAATCATACAAATTCCTGGGTATATGATACGGGCTGTGGTATTCACATTTGTAATACACTACAAGGGTTTAGAGTGGAAAGGAAGCTTGCCTATGGGGAGCAATATCTGCACGTGGGAAATGGCGCACATGCAGCTGTTGAAGCCATAGGAACGTTTAGTTTAGTATTGCCTTGGGCTTAATCGTTATTGAACA
Organism: Chrysanthemum lavandulifolium; assembly: GCA_022545495.1. Classification (NCBI taxonomy): domain Eukaryota; kingdom Viridiplantae; phylum Streptophyta; class Magnoliopsida; order Asterales; family Asteraceae; genus Chrysanthemum; species Chrysanthemum lavandulifolium. The sequence continues at coordinate 90,665,541 of CM040239.1, forward strand.
ATTGTCATTCGCACCTTCTATAATTAGAGTGTTGTTTCCTTTCGCTTTGTTGGATGATGGTTTTACTCATACTATTTCACGTAATGGAATTGATGTTTCTTTAAATGGTGTATTTTATTTTAAAGCAATTCTTGTGAATTGTGTGTTTGAAATTGATGTGATTGGAAATGAATCTAACAATAATAATAATTCAATGTTTAGCATTAACAAGAAGATAAAGTTAGAATTGAATTCTTCTTATCTTTGGCATTATCGACTTGCTCATATAGGCAAGGCTCGCATGCATAATTGCAACAAGAAGGGCTTTGCAAAATATCAATGATGAATCATTTGATAAATGTGAGTCATGCATATCGGGAAGATGACTAAGAAACCTTTTCATAGCAATATGGAGAGGGCTTACGATCTACTTGGTCTTATTCATCTTGATGTGTGGACCACTTAGACATGTGTCAAAGAGAGGTGCTAGCTACTTCTTAACCTTCTTGATGATTTCGGCCGTTATGGTTATGTTTATTTACTTAAGCATAAACATGAGGTGTTTGAAACATTTAAGGTTTTAAAAGTGAAGTAGAAGCGCAATTGGGAAAGAAGATTAAAGCTCTTGATCCGATAGAGGAGGCAGTATATAAGCCAAGAGTTTAAAGATTACTTAGGCGAGAATGGAATTGTCCGAATCTCACTTCTCCATATACTCCACAACAAAATGGTGTATCGAGAGAAGAAATCGTACATTGTTGGACATGATACGATCTATGTTTAATCTTACCACTCTACCTTTATCCTTTTGGGATTATGCTTTGGAATCACTGTTAGCATTCTAAATATGGTTCCCATGAAGGTTGATAAGACACCATATGAAATATGGCATGGTAAAGCTCTAACTTTGTCTTATTTAAAGGTGCGGGGTTGCGGGCGTATGTTAGGCGTGACTCGGCGGATAAACTATAACAAAGATCCGTAAAGTGTATCTTCGTAGGATACCCTAAGGAAACTATGGGTTACTACTTTTACTATCCAACTAAAAATAAAGTAATTGTTGCTAGGTATGGAGATTTTCTTGAAAGAGATCTCGTATCTCAAGAATTCGATGGGAGGTTTATGATCCGGAAGATGATCAAGAAGATGCATTACCTTACGAAAACACTAACATACTTCCGGTAGAACACGATAGTCCGGGTCTTCCACGGAAGTTGAAGTGATTCCGTTAAATGATCCGTAAGGAATCTGCGTGCACTGACGTCTATGTCTTAACGTGAGGTTGAGGAAACTATGTTAGGAGATCTTGGAGAGCCTACTACTTATAAAGTCGCCATGGCAAGTCGACAATGCAAAATGGCGGGTTGCAATGAATGAAATGCCATCCATGAGAGAAAATGAAGTGCAGGTAGAGGTTGACTTACCTCCAAGCGCCACGGTGGTTGGAAGTAAGTGGCTCTATAAGATTAAGACTGACATGGATGGCAATGTACACGTCTATAAAGCTCGTCTAGTTGCGCAAGGTTTTACTCAAACTTATGGCATTGATTACGAGGAGACCTTTTCTCCTATAGCGGACATTAGAGCTATTAGAATTCTCATAGCTATAGCAGCATACTATGACTATGAGATATGGCAAATGGATGTCAAAACCGCCTTCTTAAATGGTCGCTTAGATGAAGACATCTATATGAAGCAACCTGAGGGGTTCGTGAATCCACAATTTCCAAACCGTGTATGCAAACTTCAAAGGTCCATTTATGGATTGAAGCAAGCATCAAAGCAATGGAATAAAAGATTTGATGAAGAAATCAAAGGTATGGATTTATTCAAAATCTTGATGAGCCATGTGTATATCACAAAGTTAGTAGGAGTGATGTAATTTTCCTAATTCTTTATGTCGATGACATATTAATTATGGGAAAAGACATTCGAGTTTGAAAATGTTAAGGCATATCTTGGGAAGTGTTTTTCCATGAAGGATTTAGGAGAAAATTGCATACATTACGGGAATCAAGATCTACTGAGATAGGTCAAAGCGGCTAATGGTTTAAGTCAAAGCGCTTACATTGATAAAATATTGAAGAGATTCGGTATGCAAAATTCCAAGAAAGGATATTTGCCGATGGAAGTAAAGCATGGCTTATGTAGCGAAATATGTGCTTCAACACTCTTTGAGGTGGCACGCATCTGAAAAGTTCCTATGCTTGGTGTAGGATCTATTATGTATGATGTAAGATGCACAAGGACGAGATGTGGCGTTCGCTCAAAACATGACCGGTCGATATCAACAGAATCTGGGTGAACTTCTTTGGATTCTTTGTTAAGCATATTCTAAAGTATCTTAGAAATACTAAAGATATGTTTTAGTGTATGGTGGAAATCGAGACACGAGCTTGGTGTTCTGAGTTCTTGTGATGCGTCTGGCGGTGTGATAAAGATGATCTGAAGTCTCAGACGGGTTATGTCTTTGTCATTAATGGAGGAGCAGTTGTTGGAAGAGCAATAAGCGATACGATTGCGATGTCTCGACGAAGCGAATACATAGTTGCTTGAAGTCTGCAATGGAGGTTTGTTTGGATTAGGAAATTCATTTCGAGGATTGGTGTTATGCCTTCAATTGAATCACCTATTGATATGTATTGTGACAATTATTTGCAATCATATTTGCCAATGAACACAGGTCATGAAGGGCACCGAAATTTTCTCTGAAGTATCACTATGTTCGGGAACAAGTCCGGGAAGGTGAAATAAATCTCGAAAGTTCACACGATGAAAACTTAGGCGATCCGTTCACTAAGGCTTTAGCTAAAGACAAGCTTGTAGGACTTGCCAATGGAATTGGACTTGTTTAGCTAAAAGTTTCATGCATAACTGTGATTAGTATTTGGATAAAAGATATTGTAAAACATTTATTATCTTGATGAAGTAAAGTTTGGATTATGTTTATATTCATTTATAATATTGTTGTCCTATATTTGCATGTTTAATCCGTGAGTAACTAAGTTATTCTAAATGTCCATTGTCGATTAATGATATGGGAGTATCATTAAACTAAGACAAATCGAGAGATGTGGTAGAATATACTTGAAAGTATATTGATGAGAATGCATACCAATTTCGGATGATATTCAATTAATTGAATATAGGACTTATCGACTAAATAATTTACTTTGTGGATATTGTTATAAGTAAATTATGAATAGTTATCCTCGGACTTGAGATATCGGATAAGTGTCATGAATGTAGTGCATTTACGTGGAGCAACTTAACGCTATCGTGGCGGTAGTCATAAGGGTTGTTTTCGAAAATGTTACAAAGTTTGTGGGTTATTCTTGTAGTCAAGATATAATTTGTTCATTCAAATTTATTTGGAGTTTAATCTTCTTGGGCCCTCGTAGGGTTGACAAGATGTTTGTCTTGGCCGCACCCAAATCTCCTAAATATGTTTAGATGATTCGGTAATCTTGGTCAATCACTCACAAACGAGAAGCAGAATAGTTATATAAAGAATGACTTAATTCCATATCTTTATTTAACGTGGTATTAGAAACAAAAGGATAATAATGAGAAATCATTAAAAGGTTTTCGGGGCCTTGCTCGAGTTGTACTAGAGGCATCGAAGTGTTGCTAGACGCTAACCGAATGTGATCGCTCTATTAAGATATATCCAGTGGGGTCATTGGTTTATGGATATAAATTAGTTGGCGTGAGTTAGGATCGAACTCGAGACTATGGGATTGCACACTTTACGTATGAGAATTTAAAGTTAATAATTAAATATAAGCGTTATATTTATTTATTTATTAAGCGAAATAACTAACGGACGTTAAGTAATTAATGTAATGGACTAACGGTCGTTAAATGTTTATGGAAAAGGATCAAGCTGCAAAAGTTGGGAAGGTTCCTAATCCTTTGAGGGACTTTAAACCGATCGGCCATAGGGACAAAACAAGGAAAGAAAAACCAACTTGTTCACCAAGTTTGCTTGGGTATATAAACAAGGCTAGGGGTTTTATTTTTTCATCTCTTGTGCTCATTAGCTAAACCCTAAAAATTGTTTTGTGTGTGTTTTGTTCTCCAAACCGATCGTCTACCATCATAGGTGTCGATCCAAAGCTTTTCCACAAACCAAGTTATTTGTTTGATAAAAACTAGCATTACTTTAATTCGGTTTAGTACGTGTGTACAAGAACATAGTAATAACATACTTTTGTTATTATCTTGGATTGAATTACAAGCAGTGAGGGTAATTCACATAATCCTAATTAAATCAAATTAGGGTTCATCCGTTGCTAGTTTGTGGATTTGATTCTTGTTCGCTAGAATCAAGAAAAGGACGATATTCTTTTATGTTGATTAATTGTTTATTAATAAATCATATACGCTTCCGCTTGAATACTTTGATGTTTTGTGATTATTTATTTGAATGTCTTGATATATAATTTCCATGATGTGACCATCAAACTAAAATATTTCACACACAAAACAGAAAATAAAAATGCGCCCACCACCTACCAAACTTGTTGATGCACAATCAAGGCGGATTGGATTCAACGACTCTCCTTGGGCGTTAGTCGTCTTCTCGAGTCCTAGTAGACACTGTCAACAAAGAGAACCCGTTAGGAGTGGACCCGAGCCGTAGCCGGGGCGTATGGTTCGGATCGGCCGAGAATGGGTCGGGGCCCGGCATCGCGACCCACTCTGCGCCTAAACCCTAATTCATGCCTATATGTACATGGCTGGATCTCCTCATTAATGGTAACACACACGGTACACAATCTTCTAACCCTAAGATATATTGGCTACATCACGCCGATACTAACTTGACCGTCGGAGGTGGACCCGGGGCTACGGCTCGGGTCCACTCTAACGGGTTCTCTTTGTTGACAGTCTACTAGGGCTCGAGAAGGCGACTAACGGCGAGGAGAGTCGTTGAATCTGCCAGCGCAGTATGCTTCAACAAATTGGCGCCATCCGTGGGACACGAATAAACTATGTTTCGTGTTCTCATATTCTTGAAAAGCATAAAGCTCGTACACTTGCTTTCCCATCAAGTCGGTAACATTTAATAATCACTCTAGATGCGGAAAATATTTTATTAACTTGGACGACAAGTTACGGTAAGGCATTATTTTAGATACGTAATATTAGAAATTGATGCGTAATATTATAATTCGATCGTACCAATTTTATTAACTTGGGCGACAAGTTTATGGTATATATTATCATTATCATAAGGCAACTATATATTATCATAACAAGTTCTTGTAAACCTTTATGGTAAACCTTTATCGTAAACCTTTATAATATAACATGTATCGATTCATGATTTTCTTTACATAAGATACAAGAAAAAAACGTCCGCACGATCGGACCTATTTTATCTTTTAGTCCGCGATCGGACCTAAGAAAATATCCGCGCGATCGGAGCTATTTTATCTTTAGCGCGATAAATTCGCAGATCTTTTTTTACGGTTGGTATGCTTGTTCGCTCGAATAGCGCGATCGCGATAAATCTACCAGCGTAAGACCGTGCGTTCGAGACATCTTCGCGAGAGGCGTGAGCGCGAATACCACGATGCTGGTCAATCGCCATGATGCGCCTTGGACCAAAAGCCGTGGTATAAACATCTGCGATCATCCGAAGCGTTCGAGTCTATGTGGTTAAGATACATCCGTCTGCGTCTATTAGTTGCGGACACGTGCGTCCATCTGTTATTAAAAAAAAAAAAAAATCTCACGATAGGTTTTATTTTATACAAACAATTGTTTATGTAGTTTGTAAAACCTCACGATAGGTTTTATATTATTTATGCTATCGCACTATATATTTTTCATGCTATGTCTTGTTTAACTTCATTAGGTTTTATATCTTTGCGATTCGCGGCATATACTTTTGATCTTTGCATTGAGTGTTTTGCGATTAAATAAGTTTAATGCTCCTACACGAGTAGCACCATCAAACTTGGGGGCTACCGGTATCGCTACTTCTGCTTTTTTAAATGCGGTGTATTTGGAAGCGGATCGAAGGCAATTTAAATATTCGCACCAACTTGCCGTAGGGGGCGTCCTCATCGGTTGTGAAGGCAGCGCCGCAGTAGCGAAGCACGTCTTCGTCGCACATCTTTAGCGCGCACCTATGCGCGAAGCACCTCTTTGTCGCGGCGCACACTTACGCTCTGAAGCACGTCTTGTCGCATCTCTTTGTCGCGCGCGGCAGCGCACTTATCTTGCATAAGCGCGTCTTACATCGCACCTCTTTGTCGCGGTAGCGCCTTACCTTCTGAAGCCGTCTTACATCGCACCATCTTCGCGTCGCTCTTGGTACAAAAGGTGCGCCTTACGGGATGCGGCATGCGGGTTCCACTTTCACTCTCTGCCGCCATGAACTTAATTCTAGCATAACATAAGCCATGTGCTATCTCATACTAGACTTGGGGGCTTGTGGACGTATGGTTGAGGACCGGCGAGGAATGGGTCGGGGCCGGCGTCAACCCACTCTCGCCTAAACCCTAATTCATGCCTATATACATGGTGGATCTCCTCATTAACGGTAACACACACGGTACACAATCTTCTAACCCTAAGATATATTGGCTACATCACGCCGATACTAACTTGACCGTCGGAGGTGGACCCGGGGCTCGGCTCGGGTCCACTCTAACGAGTTCTCTTTGTTGACAGTCTACTAGGGCTCGAGAAGGCACTAACGGCCAAGAAGAGTCGTTGAATCCTGCCCGCGCCAGATTATGCTTCAACAAAACCAATATCAAAAATCCCTCACCGCGAGCGGTTGAAAGGGGTTGTAAGAAGGACGCCGCATGGGTGTTGTCACTACCCATACCCATTACAGTTAGTCTTAAAAATGTCGATAATCATTTAGTTTAAGAATGTATCTATTTACTTTTAAATATGTGATAATTTCCCTGGTAAAGTATGGAGTACAAATTTTTTTTTCCGTAACTAGTTTATCCATATGCTTAAATGTCATCAAATCATTACATGTGCGGTTTGAACTTAAATGTTAACACTAGAACTCCAGGCTCTACCACTCAATTTTCCCCTTTTAATATAGTGGTTGTTTGCTTGATAAACATTCTGAAAAAGTAACTATGTAAGGAATTTGTTTCTTTTTTTCGCTTTTACAATCGCTTAGAGTATTGGGTATCGTTGAGTCGTAGAGTTCGTGCCATAGAGAAAAAGTACTGTCATATCAGAAAAACCTTTTATGGCACCAGAAATCTTATGGCATCACATTCTGACTGTTACCGTTGACACCAGAAAATGTGGTGCCATAAAACAATTTTTTTGTTTTTTCCCTTTTTTATAAAAAAAAATTATACACAACATTTCTAAAATAAACTTCATTTAATTAAAAAACACATTACATAAATAAAAAAAAAGTTACATAAAAATAAAAACATAATACGTAAACAAAAATTAAAAATTACAAACTAGTAATCAACGTTCCATACATGCTCCACAAGGTCGTTTCGAAGATCAAGTGCACTTTTCTATCTCGAAGTTCTTTGTTTTTCTAACATGTATATCACATCTTTCGGTCCACGTCGTTGGAATGTTCGGCCTTTGATCAACGAACATATCTCTTAAATTCACTTCAGATTCTTCGTCTTCCAATATCATGTTATGTAACATTATACAACAAGACATGATCCTTTTCAACGTTGATTTAAGTAAGCGTGCGGGTTGTCGTATAATTCCCCAGCGACCTTGTAGGACACAGCTCGTTCAATATCTTTTCTAGAACTTTCTTGAACTCTTTTAAATTTCAACGTTTTTCACCCTTGCAACAAAAACGTTTTGATAAACACGGACCATCTTTGGATAAATGTAAATCGACTAAATAGTAACCTTTTTGTATGTATGTCCATTTACATCAAAGGACACTCCAGTGTCGAAAAGTTCATCATCAAATATTGAGGAACCATATAACACATTAAGATCATTATTTGCCCGGAATCTCAAAATATGCATGCGAATCCTTAACTTTTGATCCATGATTGCTTAAACATAAGAGTTGGGTATTTATGATCACGTCTTTTGAATTGAGCTTGTAAGGCCTTTGGACAATTTTGCAATTCAATGCATGCAATCAATACTCCAGAGCATTCCGGGAGTCCCTGTTTTTGTTCGTACAATGCATATATGTTAGGAATTGGAAATTCCATGTGAAAGTGTCGGTCGCCCCAATAATGGTCTAGCATATGTTAGCTCGTAGACTTGTCGTTGTTTACGTTATTTAGTAGTTAATTAGTTAGTCGATGGCGTAGAATAGTTTAGAGTAACACCGTGGAGGAAGAACGGGTCTTTACCAGCTGTATACACGATCCATGTCCGTCGGGAGGTCGTTTAGTTTGTAACTATAAATACCCTTCCCTCTAAGGAAGGGTGGCGCTCTCATTAATCTAACCTTGCATTTGTTGATTATTTTCTCTAGAAACACCCTCTCCTCTCTTCATCTCTCTAAAATGGCATTCTTGTTTAATCATCTACCTAGACCACCCTGAATCATCTAAACAACATAAAATATTCGATCCTACAAATGGTACCAGAGCCTAGGTTTTGTTGTTTGTGTTGATTCGAATGGTTTTAGCGGTTTTATTTATGCGGTTTGTTCATGTTTATTGCGGTTTGTTGTTGATAATTTATACGAGTTTGATGTTTTCTATGTGTTCTTCTTTGGTTTTGCAAGAATCTGCTGGTTATTGATGTTTTGATTATTATCTAGTCTTTAAGCGGTTTGATAAGTTGCGATCGTATCTTTGTTGTATGGTTACGATGGGTCAAATCTGCTGGTGTGTTATGATGCTCTTGAAGAGATTTGTCAAACCGTCCGATTCATTGGATGCAGGCGATTTGTACCTATATGTGGTTTAACAAGTGCGTTTTGACGCATTTGTCAAAGCGATTTGTCTATGTTGATTCTTGAGCGATTTGTCTTTGATAAAGCGGTTTGTGTGATTATGTCATGAAGCGACTTGTCTCAAACGCTTTATTGAAAGCGATTTGTCCAATAATTAAGCGATTTGAGATGAAAATTAATGAAGCGACTTGTTTTGTTGTAATATGCGGTTTGCTGTTAAGATGAAGCGGTTTGTGTGTTTTGAATACAGAAGAGGATTAACAAGCAAAGCGATTTGACAATGTAATCAACAACATCAAACAAGTGCATTAACAAACCATCATTGATTATCATCATTTAACATCATTCAAGGTACTTCAAACATAAACATCAAATGAACTTCTATGTACATCATTCTACAATCAAGTTTTCTACATCGGTGATTCAATATCATCATACTCGACATCTCATGTTCAAAGCAAAATTTAAACAAGAAATAATCTACATCTCGATTTTTCGAGTGGCTTTCAAATCATAAACCGACCTTTATAAGATCATGCACTCGAAATTAATCCATCATCGATCTTGAGTATAAAAAGTAAAGAAAATTTTTGAAAAGATCTCAGAATGGGTTCAAATACGTGTCTAATCTTTACAAAGACTTTTGTTAAACCTCATCATCATAGATCTTTATTACTATCCGAATCTCAAATCGAGTAATAACATGTGTGTTATACCCTTTTTCTTTGATTCGTCCATAACTCTAAACAGAAAATCAATACAACAATGAATCAAATGGGTTTGACCTCTGAATCTTATTCGTGATATGTATTGTAACATCAAGTCAAGGCAAAGACTATCTCACGACATGATAACTGTAAGCCATAGTTTTAGAAGGAATTGATTGATATTCCAACTCTAAAAGAATTGATTGAAGCCATAACTGTAAGTCATCACTGATCATTCTTTTGAAACTATGCTTCTATTTGATATTCGAACTCTAAAAGAACGATTCATAACATTGTTGTTATTATCGTTTCTTTAATTCGTTAATAACAAAAATAAAGTTCATACCTACCTGAATCATTCTCGACAGCTTCATATTCAATCTATAAATCTAGATGGGTCACGATATGAATGTACTGATGAGAAGGAATTGATTGTGATTGTGGTGTCACCTAAGAGATTGTAGATGCGCTTTGTGAGATATTACTTTGGTTTGTTAAGAGAGATTTGGATGTATTAGGGAGATGGAGGCGTTTATTTGGTGAAAATTTTAGGGTTTGGTAATGTATTATTTGTCTGCACACAAATGTGAGAGGGATTATTAGGGTTGTGTTAAGTGTGAGTTATGTGAGTTTTATACCCGAGTAATTAGGGCATCTCCTTTATTGGATCCGGTGTGATTTATGGGCCGCATGGGTTTAAATTGGGCCGCATGGGTTTGAATTGGCTACACGTTAAGTATTAAGTATTTTGACTTAATACTTCTAATTTGACTTAATGGGAAGGATTATTGATTAAGAGCACTAATTGAAGGATTACTCGCATTTTAGAAAATACTTAATACACGATCTTGGTGTTGAGAGTGGGATAAACGGAACTTATTGAATCAGACTATTCATGGCCCATCTCTTGGTATTTACCTTGGCTATTCTTGGTGTTTTTCTGTCACGTGATATAACCAACACACTATCTTAACATGTCACGTGATAGATGGAATTTATTTTATAACATGAAGATAAATGCAAGCTTAAGGAGTTAAGTGATATACCATGAATATATTTTGGTATTTGTAATTTAAATGGATCAGGTATTGGATTTCAGAGAGGAGTTGTATCGAATATGGGCTTGAATGTCTATCGGATGTGCCAAGATATGTGATGGTTTGGATGTAATGTGATGGTTTGATGGGCTTCTCAATATTGGATCGTAAATCGTAAATTTGAACATATGAAATTGACAAATATGAGATTTGGATAATCCGAGATGTGTTGAATAGATTTAACGATGAATTTGTATTATGAGATTTGGTATGATTGGGGTATGCGACTTGGTACTTACATTTTCACGGAAGATACAAATTCACGGCTGTACTATGTGGAAAATGTTGACTACGGGGTTGTTTGGATGGTATCTATTATTTGAATTTGATGTGAGATTTTCGGGCGTGATTGCTTATTTCGTCTTCTTTCTTTCTACCTTTCCGCCAAGATGACTTGTTTGGGCATTTATTGAGTGTGATAAAGACTTGGCTATTTAGTTACTTTTGTGATCCTTTCTCGCAACCCACAACGTAACTATCACTTGATGTCTCATGATTGAGGATACGTCAAGAGGTTTTGTACATTGGGTACACGTTTCTTTTCACGAGGATTAGTACAAGCTTAAGTAGCAAATCGGGAAATTCTACTTCATGGTTGAATTTGGTATATCGGGATTACTTCACCAAGGGTTCACTACAATCGCCGTCAAAATCGTGAATGATGTGTCTACCAAAGGTTTGAATGGTTGAGATGTGATCAGCAATTCCCATTGCAAATTCAATGACACTGAATGTCAATGACACTTCACAGTCTATGCAAAATCTTTCAAGAATCTTCAGCGTCAGTCATGATTTTTCAAGATGTTTGCTTATGACATGAGCTACTCGTGCAAATGGTTGTACACGTTATGATACTTCCGAAGGTTCGAAACCATCATGGGGGAGAAGTGTACTTTGATGTGTAACGGTCAACCTCAGGGGGAAGTAGTTTATACTACGTGACTTAGTATGGTTTGTGAAGGTGTCTACATATGGGTAAAGAATTGTTGATGATATTGTTGAAGATGGAGAATGAACCCTTAATGAACATTGCATGTTCCGTAAAAGCAGATATTCACCAAAACCAAAGTTGTCTTGAACACATTCAAACCGACATTGTTTACGGTTTAGTCTTGATTTTGTAAAATCCCGAAAGAATCTATTTCTCGGTTTAAATCATAGACTTATAAAATCCGTGACAATGGAAACATCTGGTAAATGTAAAGTGCATTTCGGGATCTATCTTACGGTTTATTCTTGGTTTTGTAAAATCACGCGAAAGAAACTATTTCTCGGTTTAAACAATAGAATTGTAAAATCCGTAATGATGGAACCATCCTTGAGAAAGGAAAGTGTTTTCGGGATCTTATCGATGCTTGTGCTCTGATTTACGATTCGAAGAAGGGATAAAAGGGTTACTTCATGAATTGGGTGTTTGTTTGGATATCTTCATGGCGGTTTGGTTGTTACATGGTTTTACGGGGTTATGTGCTTTTAACCATGGTCGGGATGAAACCATTATCATAGTTCACTTAAAATGTCAATGGAGGCTAGACTTGAGCTTTAAACCACAAAATATGACAACGTTAATTGATATTATCTATATGAGGTTGAAGTGAAATGTCACGGGCAAGTGTACTTAGTATCCAAGGTATCGGGGATGGTTGGATGAAGATTCTTCAAGATCCTTGTTCGCTTATTATCAAAAGCGAAGACTTGGAAATCTAGTTATTGTTGGGTGACTTTTCCTTTTCTTTTACCACTTGGAGGAATTGGGCTCTTACCACCACAAAATAACTATCACTTTAAGGAGTTACGTTGTAGTGCTCGGTGTCACATTCAATTGTGGATTTTTAAGAGGTGATGTCGTCTTATACTTGATGGTTGGTTGGATGAAGAGTATAGAGTACTTAGAGATTCAATGGAGGATGGACTCGGCACCGCTCTTTGTTACATATGTGCAAGTTTAAGTCACGAGTTCGGGTTGTTTTACTTGAGGTCAAATTCATCATATTGGGTTTTCTCCATCAGTTGTCATGACAAAGAGCCTCTTGAATGATAATGGAATTGATAGCAAGTTTGCCAAGAGAGATTGAAAAGAGAGATTATGACGTTTGAACACAACAGTTCAAGCCTCGTTCTCTAAAGAAAAGAAAGTGTACGCTTCGATGCGCTTTAGCTTCGAAGAGAAATCTTCTCAATTATGACCATTCTCATCAACATGCTTCATGCTTCTTCCATGCGCTTTCGGTCATCAAGTAAACCGGACTAGTGTTGATTGTTCTCTTATTCCACTTGCTCAATTATAATGACGATGGCGACATCATATGCTACCTTTGAGGGGAGAAGTGTGAATAGACTACATTTGGATGATGTTCACTTATGCAATCAAGAATGGCAACTCCGTATGCAATTCTTGAGGGGAAGAAGAAGTGTGAAACTACTGCATGATGATTGATATATGAGAATAAATGGTCAAACGGCTCCAAACTCATGTAAGAACCGAGCTTCTTCTTATCGAGGTCATCTTCATGGATTTTTCTTCTAAGAGCGTTGGTTAACATCTTCACACGGATGATGAGAATAATGACAAAGTGCTTCGATTCTTGGCTGATTTCCTTGATGAACATCTTTATGTTCTTGTTTGATTGGGAGGGATTTGAGTTAAGGGGATTTGCTATATATAAGTTAACGGGAATGCATTTGGTGAGAAGAAGATGTTAACTTTCTATTTCCCAAACAGACAATCTAGAAGAAGGTCGAGTCTACAGTCGGTTCTACATTTTCTACTACATGTTAGAAGACTAAAGACGAGTTGCATTTAACAATCTAAAGACTTCTTCTTAATCTAAGCATTCATCATAAAGATTGTCAGTTTAAGGGAGAGCACTAATGGGGAGAGTGAAATAAGATTCAATCGATTAGACTTGCTCATATTCTTGACAAGTTGATTCTCACAAGAGTTCAAGTGTTCTTCTCAATGATTTCGAGTATATGGGCTTACAATGTGTTCTTTGATTACGAAGTATCAAAACCAAAGAAAGGGAAGGAGACACGCATCTAAATGCGGTAAACATTGATGAACTTAATACTTCTAAGTGATTGAATATATCCGGGAAGACTAATGTCATTACCGCAAAGAAACTCAAGGTTTGACTCATGGCGTTTAGTGTTCTTATTCCAACTATGTGGGGAAGAGATGAAAGAGTTAGTTTACGGTGATAAAGAGGTACACAAGTGTGTGATGATTTCGATGCTATCGCAATCATCGGGAGAGAGATTGTGTACATTAGGGACTCAATTTGTTTCACTTGAGTGTGTCGGTGATTCGAGAGATATAATCACTTATTCGGAGTTTACATCCGTGAGATAGTCATCCGAGATAATTAGTGATTCGGCCTTCTTCAATGTTATCGGTTATTCTCTCTTTGGGCATTGGTGCTTGGGTTCCCGAGCTTCATACACTATCATCGGGGAGAAAAGTATACATCGGGGTTATTCTTTGGCTATTGGACTTAATCGCTACTTGATGGTATAAGTTTCTCTGTCTTGGTATATATGTATTCGGGTTCATGAGCTCTAGTCTAAGAGGCCGATCGCATCAATTCGTGAAGTGGTCTCTTGACAACTTTTGGTATGGATTGCTTGGACTTGATGGAAAAGGAATTTGAGAAGATTATTTAAATGTGGGATGACACGTTGCTGTTCTTCTACCTTGATGATATAACCCCGAATGAAGAATCACGATGATTATTCTTAAAAGGAGCAGCAAGATCGATGATAATGGTGTGCTTCTTTGTGCACATGGCTAAAGGAAGCTTGAATGAAAGGTTTGAATCGCTTTCGACTAAAGGATTTTCGGTTTGGGGAAAGCCGCCAAAGTCTCGCATTCTTAAAGGCTCAATTCCTTCTTTTCAAGAGCCTCGGAAGCTTTCTTTGGTGGATGTTTAAGAGATGACGATTTCTATCTTCTACAACGGGCTGTTGATATCCTTATCTCGGTACTCGTATCATCATCTTCTTAAACTATATCATCTACTCTATCTTTGTAAATATTTATCAAAAATCAAAATACAAAAATATAAAACCAACAAAAGAAAATAGAAGAATATAAAACCAACAAAAACCTATAAAAATCGAAAATTTGAAAAAATAATATATATATATATATATATATATATATATATATATATATTGTTTCTCTAAGACATGTCTTCAGTATCGATAACATCTACGGTCTTAGAAATGTCATTCAATAATGGCATGTGACCATAGATGAAGTTCGAGCAGAGGTGTAAATATTCTTTTCAAAACATGTCTAAAACTATGGCTTGCGATTATTTGATTATAACCCGTGCTTAAACTATGGTTTGCTATTATTTGAGATAGCAACCCGCTCTTCAAGAAAGGAAAGTCTTTGCTAAAGCATTTTTAAAAATTTCAGTACTTATCCTAAAACAAATGAGGAAAGTATGTCAAAGGATCATTGTTCCTACTCAAATATTTTTGTTTCTAAAATTCTTGAGAAAAAATAATTGTTTTAACAAAATGGTGAAAAATGAGTTGCTTGAAAATCAATCGAATCGAGTTTTCATAAAATTTGCAAACTCAATCAATGACTTGAGCTTTTAAAACTTTTCGGAAAATGAGTCATTGATTGAGAGGAGAATGTTTTCAAATTTTATCATCTATTGGGCTTTTCAAATTATCCTATATGCTTAATCGAAAATGATGTTAACCTCGTTGAAGGACTAGGTGCCTAGGATATGATTGTTAGAATTAGATGATTAGAGTTTGATGAACACATTATTCCATGCCTTTACATGATCGATTAATATGTTGAATTGACTTTTATTAGTCGATTCTTTGTTTGGGTGTTGTCGACCACCATATATCTGCTTTTGTTGACTAACGTATGCAGATAAGATGGTTATAAGAATGTTCCCGATCCGGTCCCACAAAAGATGATGGTTGGATGCCGAAAGGAAAGGGCAACTATATCTTAGGTCGACAAATGAAGAACGGAGCTTAATTAGATCTCCATGGAGAGTTGGCACGTTAGATGCAACTTAATAGGTCTCACTGCATTTGCAGACGGTTTTCTTCCTGCCCTACAGCAACAACAACAAAAGCGGCTCAACCACCTAACGTATCTTTGTGCAGGACAAGTAGTGGATGATAACATTTTAAAACATTCGAAAATCTTGTTTTAAAAATGGAAAAATATTGGTTTTGAAAATAAATTTGACTTAATTTTGGAAATCACCGGACTTCATTTTATCAAAACTTAAGTCACTCAATCATCGACTACGGTCATCGATTGAGGGGGAGAGTGATTTAAAATAAAATATTTTCAAACAATCTTTCATCAATCAAGTCCGTTTGTACAAAATAAGTGGTGATCTAAAGATTTAATGTTATGTCATGGTATGATTTTATTTAAAACCCAAAGATCTTTCAAAATGAAATTTTTTATGTTCTTGTTTGATTGTGAAATTGTTTTATTTTACTTAAAGATCTCTTAAAACTATCATACCTGACACTAACAATCTTTAATGTCTATAATTGGTCCTCATCAGTGAATTTCAAAATTAAATCTTGCCACGTCTTTCCCTAAAATTTTAAATGTTTTAAATCAATGGGATCACAAATCTCAAAAGGTTTGAAATTTTGATCGAGGAGAGATAGTGATTTAAATCTCAAATCGGTTTTAAAGGGTGATTGTTTCAAAATCACTCATTCCCTCATGTGCCAAACGATTTTGAAATACATAATGCACATGATTGTGGAGGAGCATTTAACCAAAAACCAGAAGAGTATTTAAACAAGGCACATATTCTCTCATGTTTTCCAAACCTTATTAAATCACTTGGGATCCAAAATCTCAAAGGGTTTGATATTTTTTATCGGGGTAGAATTTGTAATTTAATATGAAACTTGATATAAGAAGATCGTTTTGATTCAAAGTGCAAGTTCTCTCTAATATGTGCCAAACTCTTTCGTATATCGATGCACATATTGAGGGGGAGCGAATGGCTTCTATTGGCAATCGTGAAAAGTACTTCAAAAACCTCTTGCCTCTATGTGCAAAATGATTTTCAAATATCCAACGCACATATTGAGGGGGAGAATTTACCAAGAAAATCAAATGGCTTTTTCTATGGAAATTGTGATCAAGAAATTATTTCAAAGAAGTCTTGCATCCATGTGCCAAACAATTTCAAAATCACATGCACATGTTGAGGGGGAGCATTTCTAAATGATCAAAACAACTAAGGTACAAAATGCTTTGATTTTATATCACAAGTACCTTGATTGATTTTCCAAATGATTTTCAATTGGTTTCATGAAGGAAAGAACAATACCAAAAGACCAACCAATTTACTTTATGCATGGTGATATAAGGATGGTTAGGTTAGATATTCGTTCCCACGATCCCGCCAGATCTTGGAGGGATCTACCGAGGACAATCCACTAGATGGTGTAGAGTCCTTAGGTATGATGAAAAAGGAGAAAATGAGAATATGGGAAGAGTGCGGATGAGATAGAGCTAGAACGGAATAAACCCAACAAGGTTCTAGTAATAAAGTCTCGGTAAGCATGAAGGGGTTGAAGAATGAAAAAGAATTAAATGTGAAAAGGGTGAAAAGAAATAGCCTCCATTAATTCAACCTTAGGGCGAAAACGGGTTCAATACATATACTCTTGGTGTCTACTAAGGTAACACGGCATTGAAGACAAGGCGTCATGGACCCGGTGGCGCATTGCACTAAACTTCCCAAGCTACTCAAGTTCCTCTTAAAAGGGCTTGTTTCATTCTCACGGGGAACCTACGTAATCTATCGACTTTCTTTTAAGAGATTATTGATATTAAAGAAGGAGACCCTCTCCATAGTCTCCGGCATAGGAAACCAAATATGCACAATTGAGTCTAGAGCTAAGAGATCTTCCACAATATCTCATTAGGACACAAAATTAATGAAGACTTGTTGTTTCACACAATGTGGAAAGTAAGAATATATTAAGAGTCCTACGTATTATCCTTGTGGTATTGCCAGAACATCCGAGTGATATGCAAAATATTCATGATGAAGATGGAAATCCTTCTAGAGCCAACATCAAACAAGCTCTTGGTGGGTGACATGTGAGATATTTTCTAAAGATCAAGCTTGTGACAAGCGGGCGAGAAACAATGGGACGATTCACTCTTGAATCAACCTTGGTCCAGAAATGAATTGACGAATACTTTTGGAAAAACCGTTCGATGTGCAAATCTTCTTTCTATAGCACATCGAATGTGTATTCATATTTCAAACTCAAAAGTATCTCGATTGAAAAATACTTTTGGAAAAAGCATTCGATGTGCAAATTTTTCTTTTCTCTAGCACATCGAATGTGTATTCTCTTACAAATACAAAGGTATTTTGATTGAAAATTGATCTTTCTCATAAAACCTTCGTCGTATTGCAAAACTCTTTCTTCTAAGCAATACGCGATTGTTTTTCAAATCAATTTTTCACCAATCGGTGAATCTCAATTATTTGGTTCACTCACTTCGTGTTGTCTTCTTTGAGGCAGCTCGGTTTGAGAACGGCTAGAGCATTGCGAAACCACGTCAAGGAGATTCTTGAATTATACGATCACAGGCGATACTTATCTTGATCAGCGGGAACCGTGGGCGTGTACCTCAATTCAACGAAAGTGATCAAAGATATTTTCGTGTGTTTATTGCTAATTGTTGTCTGCGGTACATTTGGACGGTTGCGGTGATCGTAATTGAGAAGTCAATCCAAAGCCGCATGCTCGCGGCATCCACACTTAATTGAAGAAATCATGACTAGTGCATATCTACATAACACGGCTCGATATTTTTATACTATGCTTCGCTTACTGCCGCAAATATCATGAACCGATAAAGCTTCCGCTACTCGATGGAAAGATGTCATGATCCGAAAGTGTGAGCATGTCGGTCCTAAAGTCACAACATCACATGATGGAAACACAATAAAGGGTGATTCAGAGATTTACTGTGGCTGATGATCTCGAAGAAAACTCGAAGATCATCAAAGATGTGGATCAGTTAAAGGCCTCCACTAAAAGTACAAAACTATGCGGACTTTGAAGAATCGCTACTAAAGCACAAAGATTGCGGAACTTAAAGAATTGAAGTCTACGAGCTCAGAACTAAAGACAAAGATAGAATGCTAGGATGCAAAATGTATTTCATGGGGTGACCTCCCTTAGGGGGAGATTGTTAGTAATTGGAAATTCCATGTGAAAGTGTCGGTCACCCCAATAATGGTCTAGCATGTTAGCTCGTAGACTTGTCGTTGTTTACATTATTTAGTAGTTAATTAGTTAGTTAGTAGCGTAGAATAGTTTAGAGTAATACCGTGGAGGAAGGGCGAGTCTTTACCCACCCATACACGATCCACAAGCCGTCGGGAGGTCGTTTAGTTTGTAACTATAAATACCCTTCCCTCTAAGGAAGGGTGGTGCTCTCATTAATCTAACCTTGCATTTGTTGATTATTTCTTTCTCTAGAAACACCTCTCTCTCTTCATCTCTAAAATGGCATTCTTGTTTAATCATCTACCTAGATCACCCGAATCATCTAAACAACATAAAATATTCGATCCTACAATATATTTCTTCAATATCCGCGAAAGTGGGCTTTCTAAAATAGGTTTCAACGTATAAAATATGTATGCATTTGGTAAAGTTTTCTAAACATTGTCGTGAACATCGTTCATCAATCTGCAAGTACTCATCAAACGCATCAGGCGCAGTGTCGTACGGCAGTTGGCGAATGGCTGATGTGAACTTTAAAAGAGGATCAATACTTAAACGACCGGTAGCATCGTAACGTTTTCTAAAAAAAATTAAAGTACTCGGGAAGAGGGTGAACATTATAACTTAAAATATCGTTGAGTATTTTTTTTAAAAAGTGTAGAACTCATACGATACCTTCGCTTAAATTCTCTTCAGTATATTTAGGAGGAGCTCTTCGTTGCCAAAATAGTCGTCAATTAAACGTTGTTCCGCCTCTTCTCGTTCACGTGGTATGTATGTCCTCGTCCTCTTAGGATCTGATCCCGATCCCCCGGCTTCTTGATCACACAAAGCTACAAATTGTTCATACACCGCATAACCCTTAAGATATCGCTCCCGATCGTCTTGAAAATAACTATCATAATGGTCGTAGGTGTCGTTGGGATTGTTTGGATCTGTATTTGAAAGAAAGTTGAGTATTTTGTGAAGTATGAAGTTAAATTGGAAGAGTGTGTGAAAAATGGTAGAGTAAAGAGGTTTTTATTAGATTTTTAAAGAGAAAAAATTTGAAAAATGATGATTTTTTAGCATTATAGCCGTTACCCAACGTTTGGATTTCAAAAAAAAATAAAAAATAAAATAAATAAATAAAAAACATATGGCGTGGCGTGGCGTGGTGGTGATGGCGCGAGGGCCGACGGTGCTAGAGGCGGTATCGTGCACCGATGAACTTTTTGGGCCGGAAGAATGACGCTAGCTAACGGCTCCACCTTACTTTTGCTCTTAGTAAACACGTTGATGTATGATAAATTCGCTGTCTCCTAAACCAAAACTTTGCCAACTACTATAATGACAACTGCTTGCTATAATCCGAAACAAGTTACATGGTACAATGAGATTCATTGGAGTATTCAATTTGTTTCACAGAGGACCACAAATTTGATAAGAGCATGATATTAGATATGAATCAGCTGTTGTAACATATGGGCTTTTAGGTGTTGTCAATCATGGCAATCTCAAATTTTCATACTTAATCACACACCAATAATATCCTTCCATCTCATCTTATATATCTCATAACTAATAATAGATTTTTAGTGGCAACCATGTCTAACCCATACTTCATTTTTTTTTTAATTATATTAAACAATTTAATAAAAACATAATATTTTATTAATACTTAAAGAAAATTACCTCAACTAAATCGCATTAATAAAAACAACGAACTAAAACATATATCTAAAAATCGTAAGTCCATCCATATTTATATGAGCTCCGTTTTTGTCAAGAGTGAACTTTAGTATATTTGGGTCGGTTATGTTATCGTGCGATTCATATAAATTTCATCGCCCTAAACATATCTTTTCTTCAATGATCACGGATTTTTGTCGCCAAGAACTTTTCGGCCATTTCATTCTTTGCAACTTTTATGCGCCACCGTAAATCTGCAATAGTTGTGTCTTATTTGATGTGTATGTGTCGAAGCTCATGACTACACTATGCATTGTCGACGACTTGCTTTTGGCTTTTGCCTTTTCTTTCCGCATAGGAGTGTTGTCGACATTCGGATCCGGAAGCACAGTGTTGTTGTCATTGCTTGCGACTCGTAGTGGCGGATTCCCATGACTTTCTTCGTTTGTCGAATGGAAGTAGATCGCTCGCGCACATCCGATTGTTCCAACCATTTGTCTTCTTGCTTGACAATGTCCCAAGCATCAATATGGGTAAACGACTTGCCGGTTTGTTTTGTAATCGGTAAGGCATTTGTCGTCACGTTAACGTCGCTGTGCTCTCTGAAGGCGTTTCTACAATTATAAAAGTAAAATTATAAATTAATAAAGGTATACAATTATAAAAGTAAAAGTATAAATTAATAAAAGTATACAATTATAAAAGTAAAAGTTTAAAATTACTTGTTGGATGTATAGCTCAAATCGATGAAGTATCGATTTACCTATCCTCACACCGACATCTTGATCCATGCCGATTTAGTGGCGATGGTCGTACGCGTCGATATGGTTCATGCCAAATTCATACCGAGGCGTTGCCAACCACTGAGTGGCATGCTTAGAATGATCAATATAACGAATGGCATCTAAACGTACCCCATTACACTTGGTCTAAAGTTTTTTAAGGAAAACATCAAAACAATGTCCATTATCAAACTTAATTGCGTGATGCATATATTTTAAATTTTGGCCAAATGACAACATCCTATATAATATGTGGCGCACGTACACGATTGCAAGTGGACCGCTAAATTGAATAATTGATGGACAAACATATGCTACAAGTATTTCAAACAACAATTAAAATTGTAAATAAAGTCTATGAAAACTATGCTGAAAAGTTGACTTATGTTTTATTAATAAGTGTCATCAATTACGAGGTATAATTGGTCTAATATGATCTATGATTTTCGATCTTAGTATATAAACGGATGAGTTTTCCTTGTTCTATTTACCCGAGTAACCCGTGTCTTTAACGAAAATGTATACGGCCTAACTGATATATTTTCGCAACGATCTCCAACCATTTTCCAGGACCACCCCTCATATATGTACAGAGGTAAAACTTTGACCAAATATAATCGGGTACATAAAATGTTTTGAACCATAATATAATATTAACATTAGAAACACATTTTGATAAACCTGTTGCATTTAGAAAAAATCGATGTTTTTTTCAAAATTAACACTACATCAGAATTATTCATAAGTGTCCTGAAACTTCACGAAAACCCCTGATTTCGTCCCTATTTAATTTTAACTTAATATGTCATTCTATAATCCTAAAAGTAGAACAATCCCAACCAAGCAAATCTTCTCTTCTATAATCATTTCTTGTGTCATATATGGGTTTGAAGAAGGAGGTGATATGTCTACACCACCAAATGTCTTCTTGATGACATCTGATCTGTGTGAGATATACATTAGTGGTGTATGGCAAAAGTTTTGGTGTCAAATCACTCACTTTGAGGAATATATGATATCCTCTTTTTATTAAATAAAATGTAAATGATACTATTCCATTTCAACTTAAACTCTCTGGAACACTTTTTAACACTTGAAAGATGCTTAAATCTTCTTTTGAGTTTATAACAATATCACGTGAATGTTTGTACAATATAAAATTATGCATGTTAAATGTTTATAGCCAAATCTCACGCAATAAGTATTACGACATCCCTTGTTCCTTTTTTTTTCCTTCCTATTTTTAACATAGACAATAGAAAAATAGCAGCATAAGAGTAGTGGAGTGCAGTCATGCAACATCATCGCCAATCTCACGTGGCACGGCGTCAATTCGGCGCCACCATACCGACTCCCCCTCACGCCATTGCATAAGTGAGTGCGCTGACTTGCGCCAAAAAAAAAGAGAACATTGCATTTTTTATCGTTGAGGCCTCAACGGTTACTTTTTTATTATTATTTCTTTTTCAAAAAAGGTATACACTTTTACATTATATAAACTGTTTTAAATAATCATTTTTACACACAAACTAATCTTTTACTTCCATTTCGGCTTTCGTTTCTTCTATATCACAAAAATGAGTCATCCAAATTATGTTTTAATCAATAACCTTTTCGAGATGACGCAACATCCAAATGGTTGAACTTTAGGGGTGCAAGAGGTGCGATTGCGATGGCCACCGCCGACGAGCCCACCAATTTCATGACTTATATTATATATATGAACAACACATGAGACTCGAAACTTAATTAATTCTCGCACTACTTATACATATGTATATTATGTGTGTTTGCTTTTATGGTAATGGCGACGTAACTGAAATCCATGAAGACGACATGCGTGCAAACTCATCATCTTCGTCAAATCCTGTTACACCTTCATCCATAAACTCAATATCTTCACAACCCAAATTTGCTTCATTTGGTAGCCAATATACTATGCAACATACACACCAGAGTAGTATTATCTTCAACAACATCAACATCTTCAACAACATCCACCACAATTATTTCCACCACAACTACAACCACCACCACCACAACCACAACCACAACCCGAACTAATATCACAAGAAATCCAAAAAAAATGAAAGAATACGAAGAAAAGGCAAAAGACACACGCTAAAAACAAGTACCACCAACACCACCACAAAGAACAACCGGGATCTTCAAAGATAAACACTCGTTGGACACCCCAAGAGGAACTATTATTCATCGAATGTTATGTTGTTGTTTCCGAGGATAACCAAATCGAAAAGGACCAAGATGAGATATCATTTTGGTTTCGGGTTCTTAGTGAGTTCAACAAAACTTCTCTACACAAGCGTACCAAGGATATGTTGACGGGGAAGTGGGCAACGTTGTTTGCCAAAATTTCAACTCTATCTACAAACGTTTAAAATGTTTAAGTAGAAGTGGAAAAAACGAGATTGATCCTTTGAGCCGTTGTAGGACTACATTTTGTGACAAGACAAAAGAAAAATGTTTACTCAAGAAGGGCCATGGAAAATCTTGAAAAAACACCCAAAGTGGGGGTCCGGCCTAACCCGTTGATCTGATTGATGACACCGGATTTGCCGAGCTATTCGGAGATGACCCGAGACTACATCCCCCGGCAACCCACATGTAGCGAGAAAAAAAACTAAATCGGAGACCACGTCGGACACCACGATGAGTAACCCGCAAGATTTTGGAAAGACTGTTCAAAATGAATTAATACTCAAACGGGAGGCCCCTTCAAGATATGTACACGATGACTAAAACAAAGGACGCGACAACAATGATGTTAGAAGAAATAAATTTTCTCAGCACTAGCACTTCGAGATTAGCGGATGAGGATGCCTTCATCATCAACATGCAAAAGAAAATCCAAAAAAATATAGATGTGATATGTAGTCATTTCGTTATATTTTTGTAATATTTTTATTCGTGCTTTTTTTAAAAAATCGTATTGTAATTTGTATTTTGTTTTAGTAAATGATAAATTAGTTGGTTGAAAAATGGAAAAGAAAATAAAATGATGAGTCTCAAGTGAATTTTAGCTTGAGTGATGAAGGAGCGAGTTTTTGGGTGTATGGTGATAAGCAAAGTAAAAATGAAAATGTTGAAATGACGTGATGTGACACCCTTTTAGATTTTGGCTCAAGTGACCACACTGATGCTTAACAAACATTCATACATATTATCGTTTCTAAAAGGAGCGGTTTATACGGACCTCCTTATAGGGGTTTCAATCATTCGCACGATCGTAGAGTTATACGTATGCGTCGCGATGTTATACTATGTCTTTGCGATTTATGACGATTGACCTATAAGGAGATCCTATAGTATACCCTTTCTAAAATAATACTACGTATCATACAACTATATATCATAGATTTGCAGTGGACATATAAATGTTTAGACTAAAGGAGAAAAATACTCTCAAGGTCTTTGTAGAGAAGCACATTCCAAAAATATTGTACATGATGATAAAAGCAGAAAAGGATGACAAATATGACCTTCCAGATGAAAACTTTGCGTGATAATTATTTTAAAAGGAGGAGAACTCAGCTACTAAGTAGACACTAAAGTTGTTGAGGTGATCCATCTTAAAAAGATATGATCCTCTCAAGTTATAAATAACGATGGATCGTTAATCAATTATCAATCGTGAGATCAAATTGATGGGCCAAATTAAAGAATATGAAATGATTTGGTAATTAAATTTAATCTAACGATTGATACTTTAACTCGATCTATCGTTATTTATAACTGAAAAATCCTCCCGTACAAAATCCGATATAAAGTGTTGGAACTCGTAATTTTGATTCCAAATAGGGTATTTGATTCACACACACTTTTAACTCAACCAACACACTTAAAAATCTAATAATTGTTTTTATTGTTTTAATTATTTTATTATTAAATAAGCCATCATTAAATAATGATTACCTTCTATTTTTTAAATATTGATAAATTAATTATTTTGTTATTATTGTGATTTTTTTTTATTTATTTTTTACAAGTAATTGTTAAGTTATAAATAACTAATTATATTTTATTATTTTATAAAAGAAAAATGATTGGTAGGCTTAAGAGCACCGGTGTCCTAAATCGTCCCCTTCGCTGCTTCACCTGCACTCATGCAGTGCCTCGTTTTGACACCGGGTCCTCGTCGTTGTTAAATGGTTGTTGAACTCATTATGGTGACGACGAGAGAAAAGACCGACACAAAGCATATTAAGCGTATATATATCCGTTATTAAGCGGATATATATAACATATATATTTTATTTTTTTAAACCCGCCACCCTATATAAATCATCTTCATCTTCACCATTTACACTCATCTTCAAACCCAAAATCTTCCATTCTTACTTAACCCAAAGAAAAATATCTCACAATGTCTCAAAACCCAATGACGGAGGATACTTCACAAACCTACTTAACTCAAACCCACCACAATCGGGGTTCTTCAAACCCGCTACCCTCCTCGACCAATTCCAACTGTCTCCACAAGAAATAATGCTTAACCAACAATATCGGTTTCAACAAGGTTTCGCAAATTACCCGACCTATTTCCATCACCTCGGTTTTTAACCCGTCACAACCTCCAGTTTTTAACCGTCACACCTCCACAGTTGGCCCAAATGGAATCACAACCGTCCGGTTCACAATTCAAAGTTCCAAAAGCGTGAACCTAAAAAGCGGGCAAAAAGACGAAGGCAAAAAAAGTTGTTGTAGACTTGGACGCAGACGACGACGAAGATGTTGAAGTCATAGCACAAGCAGACATGAGGAAGTGGACCAAGTCTCAAGAAATGTTACTTGCGCAGTGTTGGATAGAAATTTCCCAAGATAGAGATATGGGAAATGACCGTCCTGAGGAGTACTTTTGGAACGACATTCTCGACATGTTCAATTCTAAGACCACCGATAACCAGCGTGGCAAGAATATGATAACTCGTAAATGGACAAGGATTAACGGTGATTGCCGGAAGTTCAGCTGTTTACAAACATCTTCGTCAAGTGGTGAAAATGAGCAAGATCATATCGAGAATGCCAAAGTTAACTTTATGCGCGTTTTGGTGGGAGGGAGTTTGCGTATGAAAATGTTGGGGTGTTTTGAAAATTATCCCACGTGGGATGCCGAAGATCCTATTGACATTACATGTCTCGAGGATATATTCGGGCGGACGGACGACCTCGACCGAAAGAGATGGATGCAAGCGAGCAAAAGAAACATAAGTCGACTTCAACGTCAAGCGGCAAGCTCCGGTGGAAGTCAATCGAGTAGTTTTTCGGACATATATCCGAAATATATGCTCAAAAGCCGATGCTCGAGGGCTTGTTACGAGGCGAGGCGGAGAAGGAAAAACTCTCCATGAGAAGATCGAGATGGATTTTCTCATGATAGATCCGAGTACCAATCCCGACCAAGAAAAGCGTAAATCATCCGCAGAGCGGGGAGCGTCTAGTCAAGAAATATCATCAATTCCTCGACTAGGTTACGTATTATTAGTATGTGTTGTATTTTATTTTTACCCGTGTCGTTTTTTTTTTTCGTATCGCTTTTATTAGTAAGTGTTGTTTTTTTATTATTGTATTATGTATTGTATTTTTAATTTGAATGAAATGAATTTATTTAGTTTATTAGGAAATGAAAATTGAATAAAAAAAAAAGTAGTGATGGTGGCCCCAAATGAAGAGGTTGAGGTTTGTAATGAGTGAGGAGGGTTTGTTGTGGTTAGGTTGTGAAAAAATGGGATGCTGATGTGCCGCTGAGGTGGCACGACGACGAACATAGTGCTCGTTTTGACACCTAGTGCTCTAAGTGATAGACATAAAAAGAGACCTACAAATATGATTGGTCTATTCAAAAAATGATTGGTTAATATCAGGAGAGAGAAATGATGTATTTAAAAAATTGAATATATATATAAGATAGATTTATTTGTAAGTCTAATTAGTAGGTATATTTATCATTAATCTTATAAAATATACTACGATTATTTTATTGTGTGTGGCTATATTTTATCCTTCAAAATAGCAGTTGATCTAATATCACAACAATGTTGTATATTTTATAACTCATTTGATATCTTTACATGAAAAGAAAAAGCAGTTAGTAAAAATGAGAAAACTTAATAATTAATAAAACAAACTCTTACGATATTTTGTATAAATTAATAGAAGAACTTTAAAAGAACATTGCTTTATATCAAATTAAAGAGGATAAAAAAATACAATTATTTTCTTTTTAAATTTAATAGAAGAACTTTAAATGAACAAGTAGTTCATAGGGTAGTGCGTTTATTTTGATATTTATATATTTATTTTAAAATTATAGATGACTAAATAGTAATTTTAGTCATTTATAATTTTAAATCTATCTTGTGAGTTAAACATATAAAAAAAATAAACATTAATCGTTATTGAACTAGTGAAAAAGAAAAATAAAATCGGACATCAATATAACTTATTTAAAATTAACAAGTAAGTACTGATTAATAATTTAAATATACTATGATATACAAGTAGTACTAAAAGAGAAATGGATAAACATTCGTAAATAAAACAAAACATAAATTTGAACGTAGTCTTTTTCAAAGTTTGTGCAGATCAATTATTTTAATGTGTAAATATAAGAATTTGGAAGGCCAATAGATTTTCTCATTTAGAAGACCTTTTTATATTTTCAAAAGTATAGGTTAAAGTGTGTATCTTTAAGTTAAAGTGTGTATGAAACTAATAATCTTTTCAAATAACATGTTTATTGGTGATTCCATCCAATCGGTTGAAGGGTATAAAAGACACAAATAATTAATATTATATTAAACATACATAAAAGGATGAAAGAAAAGTGCACGAACCGGTCACTTGATGATTTTCAATTTTTTTTACCCAATCTACCACATGTCATAATATGGTTGGCTAGCTCTTGGTACAATGATATGTTTAGACTAGAAGTAGTGGTAGCAACTCAGTCACCGTCATCTCAACTTTCTCTCATCTTATTTTAATTAACTCTCACTCATCATACATCCGTTTTGATCACTCTCACTCACCTTTATAAAAATATACATCACTAAATAACCACACACATTCACAAACCAAATATTTAATTATAAAGTCCCACTTTTCACATCTCTCAATATGGTAAGTAACTCATCATGCGTACGCTTTTTTTGTCCTACTCACTCACGACTTGGACTTGTGTGTTGGTACTCACGCTCGTGAGTCGGTCACTCACTGAGCATTTCTTTCCCACTCCGTTTAGCCTTAGTGATATAGAGTATTATGCATGTTAAGTTGGGTTGGGTTGTATGGTCTCACTAATTTTGGTGGCCTGCACGAAATTAGAAAAAGGCCTCGAACACGATAATTTAAACTTATGAGAGAATAGCCTTATTATATCAAATCTCTTTAAAAGACACCAAAACAACGGCCTAAATAAAATCATATCACATAAATCATGTACGTCTTAATTTATTTTCAAAACAGATATCATATCAAACCAAAAATCACCTCTAAAGTAAATGAGCATGTTTAGAAATTAAAGCAAATCACTAGAAAAAATTTGGTGGAGTAAAAAGCAGATATAAGGGTCCGTTTGATATGTACCCGTGTCTTTTGGATTTGGGATTAAATACTTAATATCATGTTTGTTTTGCAATTTGGGTTTGTAAATTTGGCATGGTTACCAATGGCTCCACATTTTACAAAGCGTCACTAATTATGTAGGTTTTCTTTCTCTTAATCCAATTATTGGGCCTCACATCTATCTTGTGAGTGTATATCTCTTTATATTATATTTACATACTAATTTGTTAAATATAAAATTATACATCAAATTGTAAAATAATTATTTTCTCTCTCTTAATTCAAATCCAAATCCAAATCTAAATTCAAATCCAAATTTTAATCCTAAACCCACCTACAAACCAAACGGACCCTAAATACACTACAAAACTGATATTATGTATATGGTTCAAAATGAGAATAGTCACTTAAAATATGGGCTCAAAATTAGAAGGCCTACAGAAGATGGAGCCCATGCATGCGTACGCACACGTTGCACATCTTTCGCTTAGGCGCAGGTTGGGTTGTTGATAAATTGTAAAAAAAAGGTTGATATGTTGTATGCATTGATCGTATAGATGGAGAAATAAGAAAAAAAAAAAAATTAATAACTAATTGAATTGTGATAGGTTGTTGATAAATATAGATAATAAATTTTTCAATAATTAAATAAAAACATGTTAACTGTTACACAAAGTCGAAGTCGTCAATTTTTATTGGGATAGTAGCCAATAAATGTATTTTATTTGTCACCTTATCTTTTATATGTATCAAATTAGTTTTTTTTTTTTTTTTTTTTTTTTTTTCTATTCTATGTATTCAACTTGCGTTTTGTATCATACATGTATTTTTATGACTTTTTTGCCTCAATTTATTAACACTCCTATTAAGGGAGGCGAAAAAGTCATGAAAATACACATGTTGACATAAAATTCAAGTTAGGTACATAAAAAATAATAATAATAATTCGATACATATAAAAATATATGATAACAAGTAAATATAATTATAAGCCATAATCCCATTTTTACTAAATAGTTGTCACCTATTTATATCAATGTTAACTATTTTTATATAACAAAACAAAAGTATATGGTTGGGTATAGACCTATAGTAAGACCCTCAAGCACGAATTGAGGGCCACACGACGCGTACACCGTGAGACACCGCTATTTTATTACGCGTTCTTCTTCTTTTTTTGTGAAGTGTTTTTCTTTGTGTTTGTGTACGTGTAATGTGTGGTACATTTATGTTTAAGTAAGCTATGTTTTTGTGATGATGTTGATGGTCTTACGACACTTGTTGGATGATAATATTGGTGGTAGACAGAAAATTTGATTTGCCGTTGAGTTAGAGATAATAATGTGCTTATTACACACATATATTACATATCTCACACATAATATTTCGACTGTTAATAGATAAGCCACTCAACTATCAAAGGCCTTAGGTTATCGCAACATACATTTAACATATGTTAATTGGTTCTTTCTGTTTTTCTAGTTTAATTATTGACCCTTATAGTTGTATGGTACTATTATTTTTTGTAATGTGGCAAAAGGTGTTTATTCGCATGGAGTCTAATTCTTGAACTTAGCATATTTCCAAAGTATTTAATCATATATTATGCTTGTAAAAATCACAAGTAGAACATTCTTTAATCACATGTACACGCGACGTCCGTTTTTAATGATGTTAACTAGATAAACCAGCACAACATATATTTAAATATCTTACAACAATAAAGCAAAGGAAATACTGTCTGATTAAGATTTTCCAATTATAAAAAGAAATGCATAGTTGCATGGAGCATTTTTTTAATTTTTTTCCAAATATGGCGCTTTTTTTAATTCGCATGGAGCATTAAGAAATTCTACTTCTTAGCCTTTTTCTACGAACTCCAAATTATTTTTTTGTTGGTCACAATCACAAGGTATATCAAACTTGTTTTAGATAAAGTGTAGTCAATAAATCATTTAAAGTAGATAATACTAGAATGCATGTTTTTCCGATGGCTTAAATGAGGACCATCCCTTTTTCTTTTTTTCTTTTTTTTTTCCAGAAAATAGTTAAGCCTTACAAGTGTTCTAGTTTCTCAGGAATATTGTTTGGTCGAAAATGATGACATTGACCAAGAATATTGTTTATAAACTCTTTACAGTTAGTTCATCTAAAAGTTTGTAAAGTGCAAATTAGTTTAAGTTATGGACTACAAATATTCTCTACTACAAACAAATAGTTCATCATATGATATAACCCACATCAAATGGAGATTAGAATCTCTGTCACAGATCAGTAACATTTATAGAGTCAGCAAGTGCGTCGAGAATGATAGTTTATTAGTTTGATTTGTTTTTTTCAAAAATCAAAGCTTTTTCAATAGAGCAGCACCTCAAAAATAAACAGGGTGAGCGAAAGATATCACAAACCGAGGCTCCCAAAGAACCTAGCATAAGACCCAGCCCACAACCAAGAGAAACATGATAGTTTCTTGGTTGATGGCTTGATGCTATGGTTTACTAGTTTTGTAGAGATAGGTACGTCTTGTCTTCAGTTGGCTGCGCTTATGTGTGTTGGTTAATCAGATGGTAATCGGTAATGATGGTTAATTTGAGGGTACTATTGTTCTGCAATATGCTTGTTTTATATCTAATGTAGAGTTTCAAATCTGTGTAGAGTTGTTTCTTTATCACCATAAAAATTGGTTCTGCAACTTGCAGCTTCAATCCAACATTTCTTGCTATTTAGTATCAGGACATCAAGGCATATAACAAACAATTAGTTTTATGTTTTGCTTTATATCCGACTTTTGGGTGAAAAGCACAAAAACGGTTCAATGTAGATTATGTTGGCTATTGGCACAGAGTGACACTTGATACATTTGGGACTATTTAGCATTTCAAGGTGAGCTAATGAAGCTCAGGTGTCCCCCCACCATCACTCGCGCATGCAGATGCTGTGGACCTAACTTTCTTAATCCTAACTTGCATATCATTTGTTGTGCTAATGATCAGAAAGTGGTAAAGTCCGCCAGATAAATGAGAGCAGAGCCAAATAGTGAGGGAACCGAAATAAGTGGAAAATAGTCGCAGATGCAATCAGATTTTTCAAAACATATTTTAATGGACTGAAGCAAAAAAGGATCAGCCAATCTGAATAAACAAGTCTCAAACCCTCAACTTCTTATCAGAATACACATGTAGTTAACCAGCTTTAACCACCTATCCAAAACACCTTAAAGTCTATGATATGCAAAACATCAAACCACCACATATGTCTAACCAGAATTTCAAAACCTTGTTGAAAGGGGCATTAAACACAGTTCCCATCATCCCATTAGCATAAACCATAACTCTAATCCAAACAGCCAAAAACCCTATAAATCAATCATTGTATCATATTAAATCAGTATCATTAGTAGTACCACAAATAGTGCATTTGTAGGTTTATCAGATACACAGTTCAAATAAGCAAGTCACAAAAGAATTGTGCAAAGAGTACGTTTTCAACTTAAATTATCGAAGTAGTAGGTCCAACAAAAAGCAACTCACAACCAAATTAATCAAAACTAGTTATATCAAGCACAGAAATCTACTATGCATTTCGCAGAAGCAACCCAAACACCCTTAACAAGCAAATTAATTAAGCAACCCAAAGGGTCTAAAAACTGTTTGTTTGTTGTATCAGGACACAATCTGCAGGTAGTCAATTCAAAATAAGCAACTAGAATAAGATAAGCAGCTTTGACAATCAATTCCAAACATCCTCATAAGCTATTTTTCAGTTGTATGAAACATCAATAAACACATTTAAAAAGAAATCCCAAACACAACCGTAATGACAAAAAACCACAAAAGAGCACACACTAGATATATTTATTATCAAGAGTTTAGAACATTGTTGAACGGGGCATATAAGACAGTTAACATCAATTCGTCAGCATCAACATCAACCACGATCCAAACATCCTAAAACCACTAGAAATCACACGAATCATTTTAAATCAAGATCAATAAAAGTACCAAAGCAGTGCATTGGTAGATTTACAATTACGCAATACCAATGATTTAAGTGGCGTCTGAGATTGCATATACTTTCTAAAACAGATCAGATAAACATTTCGAAATATGTAACTCGCAACCTCATAGTCCAAACTACTTATTTCAACCCAAAAGAACAAACTAGTAGTCTGAAATAAGCAAGTAAGCAACTCCCAACCAACTTAATCAAAACCAATTATTCGAAACCTGAAACAATCTACTAAACAGTTAAAAAAAAGCAACCCAAACACCATTAAAACTGATTATTTGTTATATCAACAAACCATATGCAAATAAGAGTTAAGATAATCAAGTCCAAACACCCTCAATAGCTACTTATATGTTGTATGAAAACATAAATAAACAGATTCAAATAGCAATCCCAGACACATCTTTACTGGCAAGAAACATAAAAAAAACAAACACCAAGTATCACTATTGCGAAAAGTTCAAAGCATTGTTGAAAGAGGGAAACAACACAGTTAACAACTTCATAGCATCCCATCAGCATCAACCATAATTCTGATGCAAACATCCTTATATTCCCAAAAATCACTGAGATCATATCAAATTATCATTAGTAGCACCAGAACTAATGTGATCGTTGATTAATGCAAAACGCTTATACTTAAAAAAAACTATCAGATAAAACACTTCAAAATAAGCAATTCACAACTACTTATTTCAGCTAGTTGTCTATAATAAGCAACTCTCAACCAAATTTATCAAAACAATTTATTTCAAACTCAAAACTATCTACTAAGCAGATCAAATAAGCAGGCCCAAACACCCTTAAAACTGTTTATTTGTTGTATCCAGACACAAAGAATATG